>ML685840.1:3881904-3932135 GCA_007922175.1 Pelusios castaneus | reverse complement strand
GACGAAGTGGGATTTTCTCCCACGAAAGCTCATGCGATAAATAAATCTGTTAGTCTTTAAAAGTGCCACAGGACTCTGTCGTCTTTCTACAATAGACTAACACGGCTACCCCTTTGGAATCTTCCACATCTAGTTTTTATTCATAGCCTGGAAGAGGAGAAAGAGGGTTGTTTTTTCAATCCCTAACTAATACTAGTCATTGAACAGAACCAGGTGAACAAACTGACATGAAGAAAATGTTCTTTTTGCACCCGCCGAAGAGACTTCTGCTGTCAAAAGCCAGGGTAGCACTTCAACAAAATATGTTTCCAGATGCTCTGCAGTGACTTCCATTAGTTCAGTAGTTTGACAGTTTTTAAAACTTAATAGCAAATATGTACTGCTTAACATTTTGGGGGCTGGATTAAATTTCAATAATTTTAAAAGATTATAAGAAATGTAGGCCTCAACATAGGTTGTTGATTTCACATTTAACTTTAAATAGGTCTATTTTTAAAAATATTAAAATTCAAGTACAACGTTCTATTAAAATTTGAATTTAATTTGAATGTAAAAAGCAGATTTTTCATCCACCTTTAGTTAAAGTCATCTTTTTACTGCCCAAATAATGAACAGGGCCTACTGGCAAATTCTGATATCATTTAGAATGCTGTAAAATCTTGCAGCTAATCTGCAGGACACTGGCATCAATGAAATTAGAATCTAGTTTTAGTCCTACTGTGAAGAAAAAGTTACCAAAATCTAACAATGACATGGAAATTAGCATGTCATTATTTTGATAAATGCCTATAATAAGTTGGTGGTTTTGCTGGAGTTAAGAAAATTTTTCAGAGACCGTTTCTCCTTTCTTACAATTTCTACACAGGGCTACACACCATTCATCACATCCACTATTCAAGTTCCAGAGGGGTAGCCGTATTTGTCTATTGCAGAAAAACAGAGTCCTGTGGCACTTTTAAAGACTAACAGATATTTTTATCGCATGAGCTTTCGTGGGAGAAAATCCCAACCCACTTCGTTAGATGCTTTGACGATGGGAAAGTTACAGAATGGGAGGAAATTAAATGCAGGGGAGTGTATGACATAGGTTCAGGTCAGGCTGTAACAGCAAATCAAAATAGGTGTTAGGATTCAAACAGTGGGGAACAGCACATAGAGGAAGGTGAGGTCAAATCACCTGTTGTAATGAGAGAAAAATCCATAGTTCCCGTTTAACCCCAAGGCAACTGAGTTGAATTTGCATATAAATTCGAGTTCTGCAGTTTCTTTTGAAGCTGTGATTTGTTATTTATCTGTTTTAGCACAGCTATTAGCAAGTCATCAATGGAGTGAGCAGAGAGATTGAAGTGTTCCCCTATTGGTTTTTTAGTGTTGCAATTTCTGATGTCAGATTTGTGTCCATTTATTCTTTTGCGCAGAGCAAATTTGACACAGTTGCCTTGAGGTTGAACAGGGACTACGGACTTTTTAATTATTACTTCCTCTGGTGAAAATACAAAGCTCTATTAAGCAAAGCAATTTGCCCATCTGTTTTTTATTAATACCTAATATTACCAGTCTCTGCCATTGTCTAAAAGACTAATTCAGCAAAGCGCAAGCATATGCTTGACTTCCATGGGACTTCCTCTGATTTTAAAGTTAAGCATTTGTTTAAGTGCTCTGCTGATTTGGATCTCATCCAATAGCCTCTCAAGTTTAAATTATCCAAAGCTATTTTTTTCACAAAGCAGATAAATAGGTTTTTATTTTAAAAACTCTAATTAATCTGTCAACCTCTTCAACCAGCACTTTCGTCAAGTCAATACTGTTGAGGATCATTTACTTGAAACAATTACATACGGGGAAAATAATTCCAAATCTTATCTATATGCAGTAGGAGTCAGTATTCCAGAAATAATATGAACATAAAAAGCCAGCTAATCATAGTTCACATGATTTTATTATTTATCTTTATGCCTTAAGGCACAGGAAAACAGGATTGCTCTCGGAGTAACCTAAAGTTGACCTGCTGGGTCAGCTAGTGGGGAAACCTTTAAACTAACAAACACCAACTCACAAGGTGCAATATCAGCAAGGGGAATTCCTGAACCAGGTCACAAAGTGCCTTGTCAACAAAGAGGGATTTCTGAAGGGGCAAGGCACTACAGCAATATTGAGCCAACCCGCAGAAACTGCAGCAAAATAGAACCAATTATAGTTGACCACATAGCCAGGGCTGGATCATGTCATGGCTCCCAAGGGGTATAAAAACGTGAGGGAGACAAGAGGAGGTGCGGATCAGGGAGAATCTACCCTCTTACTCCTCCTGTCTTGGCCAAGCAGAAGGGTCCTCCCTGGTATGGTGTATCTAAGCCGCTACCAGCAGGAACCCCAGAATCTAGGGAAGCCCGCATGAGTATTGGCCCTTTAACTTTAAATCTATTACTTTAACTCTATCTCCACACCCCCTATGGGTACACTCTCACTAGCATAAGGAGGAGGAAAATAAGTAATTGTACTAGTATTGGAACTAATCAGCATTTAGAGGTTAGTGTGTTTTTAATTTTGGTTGTATGTGTCCAGCTTTGGACTTTGCTACTTTGTGGTATTTTTGTGTTGTTTAAAGGCAAAACAGTGTTATAGCCAAACCAAAGAGTCCTGGTGATAGCACTGGGCAAAATAAAAGAACTTAACCTACCAATCTCTGTCCCACTATTTTATGGGGGGTGACAGGGGTAGTACGGCAATCTTATCCTCCTGTTTGCCATGCCATGAAACCAAACCGCCCCTGCCTTTCCTTGCGCACCAATCCTCTCCCTCCTCTGTCTTCCCCCCTGCGCACCAGTCCTCTTCTTCCCTTAACCCGGCAGGCTCCCGTCCCCTTTCATTCCCCCCCTTGCTGCAGGGCTTCCCCAACAGCTTCTCTGGCCCCGTCCTACCTGAAAGGGGCTGAATCCAGCCCCAGAACGCTGCTCTCCGGCCAGTCCACTCCTCCCTGCAGCTGTGCGCAGAGCGGGAGATTTAAAAGGGCCCCGCTGGCACCAGCTCCTGTGGCAGCACTCTGTGGGCCGGAGTCCAGCCCGTGGGCCGCATGTTGGACAAGTCAGCTTTATACTTTGGTTGTTAAATATTCAGGAAGAATCACCTTAGTATACAAGAATATTCACAGGAAGTTTACTGCAGGACTACTGCATCACTGATAGATCCTGCTCAGTCTATTAGTGGCCCTGACACAAAACTGAGGTGCACGTAATCAGGTGACCTTCCACAAAAGGGTAAATTACCCTGGGCCTTAGAGCCTTCGCATGATGTAGCGGGACTTCTCTAGTTCCTAAGGCTTTTTGGATCCTGTAGGGCAGTGATAGCCTCAGCAAAATCCAGGACCTAAGTGACTAATGTGCCTTCCCCAACAGGTTCCAGTTAGTTTCTTGATACATTCAAAATGACCAACAGTTAACACAAAATATGCCTCAAGTAAATTAAACAAACAAACAAACAAGGTGCAAAGAAACATCTTAAACAAAATAACCTTTAAACTCTGAGAGAAGATGTACAGTGAGTTAGAGTCCTGCAACATCATCATAGCTTCACAGGAGCAGAATTACAGATAAGTAATTCCTCCTGCCCTTATCTAAAGATAGCATAGGTGAAGGATCTCACTCTTGGAGAGGAAAAAGAAGCTTGAGGGATGTCCCTAAAGAAAAGAAGACTAAATTTGTGACATTGAGCAGCAACAAGCAATAATGTCACAGCAAGGACCAAGTCTTCATTCTTATTAGCAAAGCACCTAGCCCAATGAGGCCTTGATCCTGATTGGAGTCTCTACATATTCCTGTAACAATATTAAATAATTAATAACAATACATTTTACTGGGCTGTCACCATGCTTTATTTGTGCTGTTAGGCCTAAGGCTGAAGTATTAGAACTAAGTCACCAAAGAAATAACAATAGCCCACTATGTATTTATTCCTCAGCAGCATGCAGATTAAGATTGACAGTACATATCAGTAATTTAGAAGAAAAAAAAATATCAGATGGATGTTGTAATTATTCCCTAAATAATCATTATAGACCCAGGAAATTAAGATTAAAGATACATTTAAAAGAAATCTAACTATAGTAAGGTATAGAAATCAACAGCCAGGGAATACAAACAACATTCTGACATCATGCAGTAACCATATGGTTAAGGGACACCAGTGTTTGTGGTCCCAGACTAGACAGACTTTTAAAAATACATTAGATAAATTATTTCATCTACTCCCCCACCCATAGTGTCTCTACTACAATTAGCCGTGTAAACTTAATACAATTCTTTGCAAGTTTTGCCAAAGTAAATTATTATTATTCAGTGCATATTCTATTTTTTTTGAAAATGCACTGTATTCTTCAGACATGATGAAGCTGTTGCAAAAATCAACACAGCTCAGCTTTAACTACAATGAAGCCACTAGTACATCCATACTAATTATTTTGTATTGAAGAAGCTCCTGAAGCCCAGTCTTGTATGATTAACCCTTTCTTTAAGACTTGTACTTATATGAAACAAATGGTGTGGAGGACAGGTAACAGTGAAACAGCCGTTTCACATAGTAAGCAGCAGTCTCAGCACACAAGCTGCACAGCCAAATCTAAACTTTTCCAAAGTACCAGGGCACTTGGGATTCCAGGATTTGGTTTAGTCCATTATAGAAACAGGCCTGATCTCGATCTTATCTTGCTATATAATATGCACAAGTTTGATTGCTGTTAAACTAAATATAACTGGGTTTATACATCCACAGCTTCACCACCAGCTTGATGTTATGATGTTCCCATGGAGGGCTAGGAAAGGCCTGAAACATGGGAGCAGCTGCTTCTATAGAAGTGTCCACATGTTTTGAGCATCCTAAAGCATTATCTCTAATGAAGATACTCAAAGCCAAAGCCAGGAACCATCTCCATCACCACTGGTTTAGTTTCATGGCTTTCTTGATGCAGACATTGTTAGGATCAACAAATTCCAAATCTTGTTTAAGAAGGAATGCATCAATGTGATTGGCAATCACATGGTTACCAAACGTTTAGGTGACATGATAAGATCACCAACGATGAACAAAAATGGAATATCCAGCCAGACCATCATAAGGATCTACCTAGGCACTGATCCAGGTGGCACTCGATCTACAAGGAGGCCACAACCCTTTAGGATGATCATTATACTCCATGGCTGCTCTGGGCCTCAAGCTCCCACAGGAAAAAAATAGGGGGTGTTCATCACCCACCAGGGTTAGCCACCATGTAACAGCTGTTCAGTGTACCACCGTTTGCTGCTGAACTGCTGATCTGTGCTGTATCTCACTGCCAAACAGCTGTTTTGCACAGCTCCACACGAATCACCTGGGTGAATTAGCTGTTCAGTGGCACGCAACAGCAGCAGGAAGCATCTGATTAGCAACCAGTTCTCACTGTGCACCACCCCCCCACGCTCCATCTCTTCCTGCTCTACTCTTTCCCACAAAATCCCCTCTCCTCTGCCAGAATCTACTGGCAAAACTGAGAATCAGCACCGAATCCCAACACACTCTGATGGTTGCTCACTAGTATATATACAGTTGCCAGTGAGATGATGTTTACATTATAGCAAACATCACCCCATTTAGCCTGCTTGTTGCTATCCTCAGCAGAGAGGCCATAAATTGAACAGCCATGGAAACCGGACTGACAATTTATTAAGCCTGGGTGTGGTTTTCCCATGATTGAGGCACACTGGTAAAATGGAATGGAGAAGCTTGCATTTTCTGGTGTCCCATGGTATATCTTTTTAGTCCTTTAATACCAATTTCTAATCTCCTTTGCAGTAATATCAGTTTCAAACATATTAAAAAACACCATCTCTTGCAACGAATTAACTCCTTATCCATTCTATCTTGTATTTAGCTGTGACAGTCTGAGAACCTTTCCCAGCCTCGAGGAGCTCTGTGTAACCTCAAAAGCTCCTTTCTTTCACCAACAGAAGTTTGTCCAATAACAAGAGAAAACTCACTTTGTCTCTAATATTCTGAGACCAATACAGCTACAACAACACTACGTACAACAGTTTAAAAACAGAGTCACCACTCTTGGTTTACATTCAGCTCAAGAGGCAGCAGGGACTGAAATAGCTTTAGTGACGCACGCACAGCATTCTCACACGAACAGGGTCTGGTTTTTATTAGAGACTAATACCATCAGTCAATACTCATCTGCAATAGCATTTTGTTTGTCATAAGTATACCAGAAAGGTGTGTCTTCCTATATCAGTCATTTGGGGAGGAGGGAGCGGGTTAATGGAAACTGTTTGATATAGCAAAGTTGAGGAGTAGAGGACTCCTTTTAAGTCTGTTTGTGCTTACTGAAAACCTGCTTATTCTAGCAGCAAAAAACCAGCAGATGACAGCTGTCATCTGTAATACAAATAATCTGCTGGGATTTCAAGTTCACTTTTCAATGTCACAAGTGCAGACATTTTATGCTTATGAGACAGCATTTCATTGGTTCATAACTTTTTTTTGGCTAAAAATGAGATTCACACACACAAAAGATTTACAATGACATATTTTTAGATTTTTCAGGGGGAGAAAATTCTACGGAGAGGATATAAATCCAAACCACAAGCATAACTCAAAGAAGCTATTATTTAAATAAAACAAGAGGGCAGGCATTTATCTGTGATTATAAATGAAGAGAAGATTATCAATACTTCATGAAAAATGCTACAATATAGTGTTATATTGATGTTTCTTAATTTCAACATGATGCCTATTGGGTTTATACATGGTACAATATTTTAAATATCTTTTACAGTGTATTTTCAGTAATTAACCCAGCCTGGTTTAGACAGTTGCTAGAGTCAGAGACTCATGTTCTTACAGTTTTTCACATTTTCCCAATGTGTGATGCATTACTATTCTCTAAGAAATAGTAATGAAATAGCACAATGGCTGAGCTCTGTATTGCAAACTCTTTGCTTGTTAAAAGTTGTAGGTTTTGCTGCTAAATCAAATGTTAAAAGCAGATGTTCAATTATCACAAATGTCAAAATCAGATATTAAATTATCTCCTAATCCAGAACAGTGGCCAGGAAAATGGCAGGTCAAGTGAGAGAGCATTACATTTTACACATTGAACAATGTATCTAATTTATTTTTCAATTGATGGCATTGTACAAGCTCAAATGAGACATCCTATAATCACAGTAGTCCTATACGGCATTATTAATAATTATTAATGAATTTGTTTCTGGTATGTGAGGAAGAGAAAGAAGACATGGTCCCCGGCCCAAATACATTTATATTACAGACACTACACACTATCTCACACATACAAAATTAAAAGAACATTAATTTTGCAAAGCTAGGCACTCAGAAGTTAGGAGATGCCAGTGTTAAAGTTATCTATGTAACCTGAATCCGGGTCTCTTTCAAATATGAATTATAATACAGTCTTTAGTTACATTGTCCCATACCATTTTTTCCACAGGACCACCATCTTGTTTAGTTTGCAGCATGGATGGTATTCACTTAATGAGCCATATTTTGTTTTATTTCATTTTAAGAGAGAGACACTTTGCCAATGATTTTCAAAAGGTATTTTTGCTGACAGTAGAGGGATGGTGAAACTCAGAAACCACAGTTTCCACTTCATGTTCTGGAAGAGAGAGTTCTCTACTTGTTCTCTACAAGCTTGACTCTTTCTGCCCCCACCCTAGCAACTTGTCCCTGTCCTATCCATTTCCTATCCCTGCTCCTGATTCAGTCCCATTTCTTTGATTACTCACTCCTAATCTCCACTTTTAAGGCTACTCATCCTACACCCAGACTCCTTGCTTTGCCAGCCCTACTCTCTCCTCAGAGTCCCAATTTCCCCATCTCCCAGGTCTCCCCACTTCTCTTAACCCAGGGGTTCTCAAACTGGGGTTGCAACCCCTTGAGGTTATTATGTGGGGGTTGCGAGTACAAGCCTGAAACAGAGCGTAAATGCTATAAATATATACAATGTAAATCTAGAATTTTAGAAAATTACATAATCTTGCTGTCACAATGTACTGCATTTACTTTATAAGTGCATAATGCAGCAATTTCTTTTCCTAAATATATATCTGTATTACAACCTCTTCGGCGAAACTGAACTCTGGGTATTGTAGTATGGTGTGCGCACGTTTGTTATCTTGAGACTAAAAAGGTGGGACTGAGACATTAGAGAGCTTGATTGCTCCATAGCTGAAGAACTGCACAAACCCACAGACCAATCAGAGCACTTAGATCAGCAAAGAAAAGAGAGTTACAGGGAGACCTGCCGTATTGCAGGGCTAAAGCCACCCCCATATTTGCCTTTTCCTCATCCCTGTAGCCACCCCTCCCAGCACAAAGGCCAAATGTTACACTGAAATAAGGGTGGTATGGTATGGCATTGCCACCCTGACTTCTGCTGGTTTGTGCTATTGCGGATGGTGGTACTGTTGTCAGATCCTGGTCAGCAGCTGCAGCTTTCTGGCCACCCAGCTCTGAAGGCAGAACCTGCCGCCAGCTGCTGACCATGAGGGCACTGCCTTCTGAGCTGAGAGGCTGTGAAAAGTGATGTTAACAAATGTAAATATCCCTTTGCACAGCACACTCACTAGCAAAGACTTCACAGCAAACTCACCAGATATCTGGGCGGCTGTGAAAAGTGAGATCAACAAACACACACATATTTTCACAGCAGATTTAGTGTCCCATTGTCACCCTCATTTCTGCACTGCTGGTCGCGGTGGTTCTGCTTGTAGAGAGTTTCTTCATCCCCTCCTATATTACACATGAATTATTTTTAAAATGATAACTTTTCTGCTTAGAATAATTTGATAAAAATGTGCTTTAGTCTTTATTTAAAAGCTGTGAGAAAAGGTAAATTCATATTAAACAATAGGGTTATAAATTTAGCACTTAAAATAGTGTTAAATATAAAAAATGTGTTTTTAATTGATACTGGTTGCACTCAGAGGCTTGCTCTCTTAAAGGTGTCACCAACACAAAAGGTTTGAGAGCCACTGTCATAGCCAATCCCAGTCTCTTCATCCAGCCAGTGCTAGTTCCCTGCTCCTGACCCTTGGCTAATCTATTTCCCTGCTGCCTCTACTGATTCCCAAGCCTAGTCTCCCTCCCTGGAATCCTCGTCCAGTCTCAGACTCTTCCCTTCCTGGCTCTTTGTCTCAGTCTCTTTGCCTAACCACTTCTTCCCATGCAGCCATTATTTGTCAAACCTGTCTCCTCTCTGTCTCGCTTTCCCCCACACTGATTTCTAGTCTCAGTCTTCTAATCCAGGCAGGCCCAGTCACGCTACCAGCTCCTCATCCAACCCCAGTGTTCCCCCCATGGTTAGCCAATTGATTTCTAATTATCACCACATTTCCCACACTGGCTCTCAGCCAATCTTTCCACCTTGATCCTAGTCCCAGCCTCCTTACCCAACAAGTTCCACTTTCTTCCTCCAGCCTCAGTTGACTCTAGATTCCTTATCTCAATCTACTCCATTCACTCACCAAAGGCCTGTCTTTTGTCTCCTCTGCATTCATATCAGGTTATTACCACAACAAAAAGCATTGTTGAGACCTCATCTGGAATACTATATGAAGTTCTAGTCTCCCATGTTTAAAAAAGATTAATTCAATCTGAAACACATGCAGAGCAGGGTTATTAGGATGATCTGAGGAATGGAGAACCTAGCAGAGAAGACGTAAGGAGCTTGGCTTGTTTAGTTTAACAACACAAAGGATGAAGGGAGATATAACTGCTCTCTAGAAATACATTACAGGGATGAACACCAGGGAGAGAGAGAAGTTATTTAAGTTAAGTGCCAATACGGAAACAAGAACAAATGAATATAAACTGGCCTTCAGTAAATTTAGGCTTGAAATTATAAAAAAGGTTTCTAAACATCAGAGGAATGAAATGTTGGAATAGCCTTTCAAGAGTAAGAGTGGGGCTAAAAAACTTAACTTGTTTTAAGAATGAGCTTGATATATTTATGGGGAGGATGGTATAATGAGATTGCCTACAATGGCGTGTGGCGCCTCTGTGACTGCAAGTTTCTCCAATGGCTGGAGATAGGATACTAGATGGGGAGGGGTTTGAGTCACTACAGAGAAGGTCTTGTACACATGCTCAAGTCTAATTGATCACAACATTTGGGGGCAAGAAGGAGTTTTCCCCCAGGTGATATTATCTGGAGTTTTTTTGCCTTCCTCTACAGGATGGGGCATGAATCACTTGATGGTTTGAATTATAGCAAATGGCAGATTTTCTGTAACTTTAAGCTTTTAAATGAATATTTGAGGACTTCAGAACTCAGCCAAAAGTTACAGGCCTATTACAGGAATGGGTGGTTGAAATTCCATGGACTAGATAATCATGATGGGCCCTTCTGGCTTAAAGTTTGAGTTAGACGGCTTCCTCCTTCATGGTACTTGGGTACCAGCAGGATGGTCACTCAGAGCACAGGACAGACAGACTCCATATCTCAGTTCCAGGGCACAGCTCCACACTAGCCTAGAATAACTGGGAGTAACAGTTACAGGTTTTCTTATTTTGCCTCTGTTGCTCCAAGCTGAAGCAGTGGTCAATGGGGATTGTGCATGTTCAGTCTGGTCAGCAATAGAAGATGAGGGTGCAGACAGATGCTTCAAAGGTTTTAGCTGGTAAAAATGAAGTCTCTATTGAGCAAGTGCAAATTGCAATTTTTCTGATATAGGTAGATTTTCACAGGGATGGCTAAAAGGACATCCTTGACATAAAAATCACTCTCTGCTAATTCTCGAAGCCCCTACTCCAAACCCTGGAGGTGCTAAAACTTTTCAAAGAAAAGGTCACAAGAATTTTTTAATGTGGGCCAAACAATGTATTTTTCCCTAGGCTGGTTCAAGTGAACAGAAGAAATAAATAAATCAGCCGGAGGCAGATATCTGACATGTAAAATTTAAGTCCAAATGTTGGCGTTTTCCAGAGTTATAAACAACTGAAAAGAACAGTCTTATAAAGTTTATCTGATACTTCTCAATTAGCAGCCACTGCTACCAGCCAGGCCTTTAATAAATTCTAAATTTAACCATAGAATGACAAGGTGGGTCTTGTCTGGAGGGTTGGTCTTTTATTGGACCAATATCTGTTGGTGAGTGAGACAAACTTTTGAGCTTACACAGAGGTCTCAGAAATTACTCAGCCTGTCATAGCTAAATACAAGATGGAACAGATTGTTTAGCATATGTAGTTAACACGTATTTCAAGAGAACATTCAAGATGAAGTGACCTGTTAACACCCTCCAGTTGTCAGGAGGAAAGGAGTGTGGGGAGCAGCTGAGCAGGGTTGTTAGTGGGTTATAGATTGTTGAAATAAGCCATAAATCCAGTGTATCTATTCAGCTCATGATTTTTAGTATCTAGCCAAACTATGAGTTCCTGGGTTCATCTTTTGAAAGGTTGTGGTCGTCTTCCTCGCCAACAGAAGTTGGTCTAAAAAAAAGATATTACCTCATCCACCTTGTCTCCTTAATATTCTGGAACTGACATGGCTACAAGTTAGAATGCTGCATACCAATTTAACTTCAACAGTTTTAGAACAACTTGTCTGAAAGTGCCCACTGCATTCTTGGTTGGTACTAGAGGCTGGCCATTACTCTGGCTGCTATGGTCAGCTCTGGCTCTGTCAGGCAGCTGGAAGGCTAGCAGATCCAGCCCTCTGAGGAGTTCCCCTGTGTGTAGCACTGCCCAGAAGCGCTAAGACCATCATAGCAGCTCCTACTACAGTGACTCCATCACAAGAGAGCTGGGACACGGTCATAGAATCCCTATGCCCTCATGAACCCTGGGAGCCTGAAAGTCCCCTGAAGAATCAGAATTAAGTCTGAGTAGATCTGAGGATGCTCTGACTCACACCAGGAACCAGTCTGGTCACAAGATTGAGCAGAGAGGAGTGAACATACATTGACTGAAAGCCACATTTTTAGGCACCCTCCTACTGAGCTAAGCCAAATGCAGTCCATGATCTGGGCCTATTTCTGAAGGGTTCCTTTCCCTCAGATCAAACACAGAATTCTTCAGTGTTTTTTTTAAGCTACTATTTTTTCCATAAAGTAAAAATTACTAATTAGTAACCCTGCTTCATTTTGTGTCATGTGTCTCTCACCCTTGGATCCCTTACTCCATGAGACAGAGCAAGTTTCATGCTAGAAACATGCAATTTACGCTTGAAAATTCTGCAATGATGCTATCTTAAAGGTTATGATTTACAGCTGCTATATAGGTACTTATCCACCCAGCAGATGAAGCAGTAGTGACATCACTGAAGTTTAATTCCTGGATGTAAGCAACAAGAGTTATTCTGACAACAAGGAAAAAGCAGCAAAATCACACTGGTTAGCCTTTAAGTAATGGAGAGGGAAAGCATGCAGTGGTCAAAACTGGCAATAATTCCAGAGTTTAATAAACTATTTGCAATACTTTTTTGATTATTTTGTCACCAAAAAAATATAAATAAAAATAAAAAATCGTTCAATGGACCAAATTTTCAGGTTCTGTAAACGGCTGCAGCTTCACAGACTTAAAACAATGTACACTAGCAGAGAATTTGGCTGCATGACATTATATCCTTATATGACATTTCTATTTTTATACAATACACAGACTATCTACATAGAATATTGTATGTATACACATACAAGTCTAGGCCTCCAGGAGTAGGGGTTAAGCAAAGGATTAATGGCCAGCAGATAGAAATTGTTGATCAAGATCTAAAACTAAATATTTTAAAAACATTTAGAAGGGCCTTTTAAACTTTGTCTTCCCACTGGCTCTATAATTAATATACCAAGTCCTTGGCTGCCTTCCAAGGATCAGAGCTTCTGTCCCTTCCAAACATTTAGCAGTTGGACAGAAAGATTTCAAAGTGCAATTTATGCATTTATGGCATAACACACATGGCTACAATAATATTTTGAGAGAAGGAAGAGATGCCAAAACTCTAAATTAATAAACAGATTTAAATAAAACACTATAAAATAATTTGAACACAGGGCAGATGAAAATTGGTTGATGAGATAACAGCAGTGTGTGGCTAGAGAGGATTTTGAGAAATCATCTAGTCCATCACACTGTTCTGAGACAGGACCAACTATATCTAGATCAGTGGTTTCCAAGTTTTTTGTCTTGAGGGCCACAGATATTATTTTTACAACTGTGAAGGGCCACCAGCAGCTCACCCCCCAACCCCTCCAAACAGCAGCCAGAGGGAGGGAGTTCAGCGAGGTTGCTATCAAATCCCCCCCCCAGTCTTCTCTTCTGCAGACTAAATAAGCCTAATTCCATCAGTTTCTCCTCATAAGTCATGTGCCCCAGCCTCCTAATCATTTTCTCTGACTATTTTTTCTATTTTTCCCGTGCATTGGGACAGTGTGCTGTTGTGATTTTAACAGTGTCTCTTTGAGAAACTACCAACTCCTGTAAACTCTTCCTTTCTCTAGATTTGCTTCCATGAGACCTTGCCTACCAGTTCTGTGAATTTGTTAAAGTCTACTTTTTTAAAGTCAATTGTCCTTATTCAGCTGCTCTCTCTTCTCCTTTCCTTAGAATCATGAAATCTACCATTTTATGATTACTTTCACCCAATTTCCTTCAACCTTCAGACCTGCAACCAGTTCATCCATTAGTCAGAATCAAATCTAAAATGGCTGATCCCTTGGTTATTTCCTCCACATTCTGAAACAAGAAGTTCCTCAATAAGTTGTTGGAATGTTCTGAGGCCCTTTGGCGTTTTGTTGTATTAATTTTCAACAGATGTCTGGATTGTTAAAATCTGCCATTACTACCAAGTCTTTCATTTTGGCTATATCTGTTATTTGTTCTAGTATAATACATTATCATGGGCTTGTCTTGCTTAGTAGATGGCCCACTGCATGTTGTAACAGGTTTTTTTTTCCCTTTTGTTTTTGTTTTTTTTAGTCTTCACAGTCAGATCCTGATAGAGAGTAATGTTAAATATAGGCGTGAAGTGGCAAAGAAAAAGGTTGTTGTGGCTAAGTCTATGACCATGAATGATGGGTGATGTAAGTCTTCTTTGAAGCAGAAGTCAGGAGTAGACATTTCTTGTTAGTTTTGTTATCTGCATGTTTAGGACTAGGAATGATCCTGGAAGAATTGAACACATTTTGATGGAGAGGACAGACATCGTCAATGAAAAGTTAAATCAGTCAAGGATCCCCGTAGCCTGCTTATCAATCTGTCCTGATGTTGAGTTTAGTTCAAATACTTTTCAATCAAGAATTTATTTCCTTCAGGTACTGATAATCTTTGTGACAGCACTGTTTACTTAAAAAGGAAATGAGATAATTTGGGGTCACATATACATTACTGACATCTGATCCCAGAGCACCTTAGAATCATCCCGGAGGCTTGATAGTTTCTCTATATGAAGAAGGGGTATAAAAGTCATACTCTTGATTGAAACTAAAATGTGTGTGTGCCAGATATAGAAAACATCCTGGTTGATCAAATAATACTTCCTTCCCTACACACCTCAGCGAACATCCTTATGGAGAACTGTTTTGTTGGTTCTTTGACTAGTAATTGTTCTCTTTAATAGTGCTCTCCAGCTCTCAGTCAATCACTGAACATATTGTGCCTGACTATTGCTACTGAATGTACACATGATTGAACTACTATGTTAATGTAAAGATTTCATTTGTGTTACAGTATGTAAATTTTGCTGTGTATATATTTCTGATCCCCTTGAAAACAAAACCAAAACCAAACCACCCTCTAAAAGGTAAAAAAAAATGGATTTGCTAATATTTCCATAGGGTTGCTAGCAGAGAATCATGTGACAGAAACATTTTTTCTTCAGAACTTGCATTTACATGAACTACTTAGTGAAAATGCTCTTTGAATTTACAGATATTTAAAAGTAATTGAAATTATCAACTGCTGTCACAATTATCTACTGTAATCCCTCACAGTGAACATGCTTTCCAAAGTGGACCAAAGAGCTTTCCATATTTAAAAGAAACTCGCAAACTTTTACTCACGCAAAAGTGCTACAGGTGCTAACCAGGAAGACTATATGTGTGTTACTAATGTCATAGAGATTAAAAAACACCATAAAGGGTGCAGAGTCTGATGAATTTTTAAAAGCTAAAGAATATGTTCTACATGTTTATCAGCACACAGTTTTGTAAAAAACAAACAAACAGAAATCTTATTTCTCCACTTGTTTAACATGTTACTTGGTAAATATGCTGCACTGTATAATTTGTTAAATAAGTAGTGTATAAACATTTTAAAATAGTATAAATACAGAGCAAGAGTTTAAATGCCGCATCACTACAAGCCCAATGGAATTCATCCTGGCACCATTTAAAACCTATAAATAGAGATATTTTGGAAGAAACTAAGGGAACACTTTGAACTCAGTTAATATGAAGGACTATGAGATCTGGCCTTAAAACTTACCTCTGGCATGATTATTACACCCCCCCCACCAGTCAGCAATAGTTCAGCAGATGGCAAAATGAGTCTTATTGTTTATTACCTGCTTGTTTTACTGCTCCCTCATCCTTTGCATCCCCTCTATCTCCCATGTGTTTGTTTTCCTCCACCCACCCTGTTTAGTCATAATCTAATACAGCGGTTTTCAACCACTGTGTCGGGACACAAACGTGTATCACAGAAAATTGGCAGCTCAGTTTGGAGCCAGTGTGGGGCTCTTGCCACCCACCGCTCTCTGCTGCCCTCAAAAGCCTGCTCCTGCTGCCCAACACAGGTAGCAGCCAGGGCCAGATAGTAAAGGGACTTAATAAATTATAAAGAATAATAAATTTGTTAATAAATTTGTTAATCTTTAAAGTGTCACAGGACTCCTTGTTTGTTTTAAAGGGAATGAGGGTCTGCAACCCAGAGATTCTGGGATGGGGTGGAGTGGGGCACCACCTTCCCTACAAAAATTAACATGGCCCCATTGAGCCAGACCACCAGTCTACGCTGGCTTGACTCTGCCTCCACCCAGGTCCCGGAGTGCTGCATCCTCCAGAGCACCACAACCTCCCAAGAGCACCCAGCCCAAGCACCACCACCACCGGCAGATTGTAGTGTGTCACGCAGGGGAACATCATCTGTCAGGTGTGTTGAGACGGAAAAAAAATTGAGAATCACTGATTTAAGAGAAGGGATTGTCTTTTTACTACATGGTGACTGTAGGATTGGCTCTCTCCTGGAGGGGTTCACATGCCCCCTAAAATGTATTGGCTGCATGGATCATAAAGAGAGAGAAGAGGTGGTCTCTCCCAAAAGTCAATAACTCATGATGTCTACATGAAATGCCACTCTCAGCAGATGTGTGCATATTGAGACCGACAGACAATAATCTGGCCTCAGTAATACATGCCGTTTTTATTCCCCAACTGAATTACAACACCACAATTTGGCTGAACTGTCAGCCCATAGGAAATGCTAAGTAGTGTGGAATGCAGCAATTCCTTGACTTCAGTGACTTGACTGAAGTCTGGTCCAGATGTCACTGAATGGGAATGAGCATAGGCACAGTGGGCTATGCTAGTAGATCCTGAAGCAGGACTGAGATCTTTTTATGCAACTTCCATATAAACCCTGTCGTTTCCTATAAACTGACCAATGAGACTGAAGGCGAGAAAAGAGCTCTTTATTGACCACGGCCGTGGGGCTGCTCCTGCCCCCCCCCAAGGGGACAAGGGCAACAACGACAAGCAGGAAAAACAGTGTAGTTATACTCTTTGGTTACAGCATATTTGACGTCATGGTTATAACTCATCTTAGACAGGTACAGGTGTCATTCCAACCGCAGAGACTTTTTGTTATATGTGGTTTCCTGCCAAGCAAGGCTAACAGCGTGTCCTTCTAAATGTCGCTTCTATTCTTATCATAAAGGGCATCTTGTTGCTACCCTGGTTGTTAAGGGTGAGGCCTGCAGCAAAGGTTACATGACAAAATGGAGTTAGTTTAGCTAACACTATAAAATTCTGTCTTTAGGCCCCACAACCCCAACCCCATTGCTTTTCACTTTGAGTTCTGAGTGAACCAAGAAAATAAATATGCTTCATTTGTTCTGATCATAAATTGCATCTCCTTCTCTCTACTCTTACTTTATGTACTGCTTCAAATGGTAACTTTGAAATAAAACAGTCTTGCTTTTGTGGGGAAATAGAAGCAGTTTTCTCAGATGGTACAATAATATGATTGCCTCACGCACAGATATCCATTTTGAATACCTAAGCTTGCTGCCTATAAAACACCCTTCTACATTTAGAGCCCTGTGCGGCTATAATTATGTGTATCCAGAACAGGACCACACCCACCCAATGTTAGTCTTTATCCGATCCATGATCCATATGCCATGTTTTATGTGGATCCAGAACCGCATCTGCAACCAAGCTTGGGCTCACAATCAGCATTTTAGCATTTGATTGGCTCATTCGCTACATGGATCCCACCCATTTTTCCTTTTCTTCTTTGCTATTTGCATGCTGTGCTGTCAATCAGATTTCCTTGACCACCAATGAAATTTCTGATTGATAGCATGGCATACGGACTTCAAACAAGAAAATAAAGAAGTGGGCGGGGAAGGCGTGTGGAATGAACCAATCAAAGGCCAGCATGCTGACTGACTGTGAGTGGTGTCTCTCCAAGTCCCAGCCTGTTATGACTGAGACTCTGTTTGGCTGACAGACCACCAATCAGAGCTGAACTGGGATTGGCTGGAGTGCTTCCTTGTTCCCCTGTGTGCTGCTGACGAAGCAGATCGTAGCAGCAGCTGCAGGGATTGATCATAAAAATAGAATCTGCAGCCACAGCCAATCCGCAACAATGGGGCTGTGCGGGTGCGGTTACCCGCGGAACTGAAGCAGATGCCTGTGGATCTGCAGGGCTCTATCTACATTACTGTTCTCAATCTGAGACCAACTCTGTAACTACTCAGCGTTTAAACTTTACCAAGTCCATATTTCATCTGATTTGCAGTCAGAGGTAATGCTAAAATACTTCTATCATCATTTTTTTTCCTGTTAAATATGTATTATAAGGCTTTCCAGGCTTATTTTGTGATAGCGAGCAGCAAAGGGCATATTTTACTTCATCAACTTTGTACATTATAGCCAAGTCACACCATTAGTATTAGACCTGACCAGTGAATTCTTCAAAAGGCAACAGCAGGAATAGATCTAGTTCCACTAAATAGGCCCAGAAAGAACTTATAATTTTTAACAGACGAGGAACTGTTGCCCTAGTTCCTTTTCTACATGCAGATTTCATCCTTTCCATACTGACCTGCCCTAAGCCTCAAGCCATGTGTTACCGTCTCAACTCATTCCCCATATAGTGGAACCCACCTTTATGGCAATCCCTGAGCCAGACACCAATGTAGCCCAAGCAGCTACCATTTGTCAAATCCCTCTGATAATTGTTTATTCTAGATGGGACAAATCCTATCACCCCCATGGATGCACTAGGAGAAACTCCAAATGTGTCAGAACAACAGCGGTTTCTTCTGCTACCCGCACCACGTTCCCAGAGAGGGTTTAATATACAAGAGCATGATCTAGTCCAAGATGATACTGAAATATGATTGCATCCAAATATTTGTACTGCTAATTTTATTTGTTATATTACTATTACTCACTTCTCAAGAAGAAAGTTAACAAAACTGGATAACCCAGACAGAACAATCACAATCCCTTTGATGAGCATAACTATATTTAACCTACTGTAAATTCAAATGCCACCATGCAAAATTAAAATTTCCACTTCAGCCACGCAGTTCAATTGAATACCTCACAATAAGCTATAAGGCAGCTCAATGAATCTCTCAACAACTAGGAAATTCATAAACTAGTGTATAAAGTAAAAGCCTCCATTTTCTGAAATGTTATAGACAATCTGGAGCCAAAGGAGACCATACATTTCAATCACGAGTTCCCCGAAAAAAGATTTCAGTTAATTTCAAAAAGTTACTTCGTGACAGGTTTATTTCTCAGACAGAAACATAACAGAGCTAAATTCAATCAGCTGAGTAATATCGTACAATTGTTGCCATTGCTATGCTAAATAGGCATTTAAATTTAACCCTATTTAAGCTACATCAGTTTTAGGGCTTAAACTAGTAAATGTTTTAGACACATGTTGTTATTTTTGCTGGGATCTGAGAAGGTCACCCTTAGCTTTAGTCTTAAATTAGCAGTACTAAGTAGAGTAAAATTTACATAATTTGAAGTATCAAAGAACCTGACTGTCGAGTAAATTCTGGAAACTCACATTAGGAAATCTGAAACCAAATTTTAAGTGAAGCCATTTTTAGACTAAAATATTTCAGGGCTGAAAAACATTTTCCTGGAAAAAGTTTATGTATGGAATATTTTATCAAATATAGTTTAACACGTGGTTCTATTTAAGGCTAAAAGTTGGAAGTATCTTTCATTTCAGAGAAGTTGCTTAAAACATGCATGTTTCAAAATCAAGCAAAGACACTTCAGAAATTTTTGTGACTTTAACAGTTGTATGTCCCCTAAAGAAGTTTTTGATAGACAGATTGCATGTAAATGTTAATAAATTAGTACTTTAAAAATTACTTCACAAATGATTCAATTCATACTTCCCACTCTTCTAATTTTGTACATTTTAAAATGCATTTGCAAAAGCCCCAAAGCCTGCGACAGTAAATTTTCAGCAGTTTATCACTAAAATCCACATAATCACACATGCACACAAACATGTTCACAATAAATCACATTAATCACAGTTTTAAATATTTTTAATAACTATTCTAAATATTATTATGGTTATTGAAGTATCTAGAGTAAATGTAACTCTTCTAATTCAATAGATATGCTCTCCTTTATTTTTTATTGAATCATATCCACTTACTTTTGTGAAGAAAAGTTTTTACAATAGTTTAATCCTGTTAACACTACAGAGATGGCATGACTATGACAGCATGGAATGGATGCTTTTCTAGATCATTTATCATTAAAAGTATTAGTAGCTAAGTGCCAGATGCAGAATCTTTATAATGGGTGATACAAAAGTCCGACAAAAACGAGCATGACTTTCTGAAAAAAAGTGTTACTACCCTTTCGTAGCTACTGTTCTTCAAGATGTGTTGCTCACATCCATTTCTTTTCAGGTGTTAGTTAGTCTTTAGTCTTTAAAAGTGCCACAAGACTCTTTTGTCTTTCTACAATAGACTAACACGGCTACCCCTTTGGAATTTTTCAGGTGTATGTGCACCACATGCAACTGTGCTGGAGATTTTTCCCTCACCGTATCTATCTGTGGGGCCAGCTCTAGAACCCTCTGGAGCCACGCAGATATGCACTGACAAAAGGGGAGCAGTCACCTCCTCCGCCCTCTTGGGTCCTTTTAGCCAGAACACAGGCAGAGGGGAGAGAAGGTGGGTCATTGAATGGCATCATATCTCAAAGAACAACAGCTATGAAAGATTAGTAACCGCTTTTTCTTCTCTGAGTGCCTGCTCATATCTATTCCATGTCAGGTGAGTCACAAACACTGCTTCTGGAGGTGGGCCAGGAGTTCATGGACATGCCAAGTGTAATAGCACTCTTCTGAAACCACATCATCCTTGACCTGTTGAATGATGGCCTAATGTGACGATATGGTATGGAAAGACCACCATGTTGCAGCTCTACAGATGTCCTGCATTGGGACCTGAGCCTGCACTCTTACTGAATGAGCCATAGTGGAGCTGGAGGCATGATCTTTCCCTGCTCATAGCAGGCTCAGATGCAGGTAATAATCCAGAATTATATGGCAGTCCTTTCATCCACTCAGCAAATGTGATGAAAAGCTGCATGGACCTGCACCTGAAAGGTCTAGTTCTTTCAAAATAGAAAGCCAAAGCTCATCTGATATCTAGTGTATATAGACACCTTTCCTCACTAGAGTTGTGAGGTTTCCGGAAAAAGGCTGGAAGGTAGATTACTGCTTGACATGAAACTGTGATGCCACCTTTGGCAGGAAGGCCAAATGGAGGTGCTGCTGGACCTTCTCCTTGTGGACCACTGTGTAAAGAGATTCCAAAGTTAAAGTCTTGATTGCAGAGACTTACCTTGTCGAAGTAATCACCACCAGGAAGGTGGCTTACGATGACAGATGTAGGAGAGAGCAAGATGCTAAGGGAGCAAAGAGGGGCCCAGCAAGTCCTGATAGAACCAGGTTGAGATCCCACAGAGGAATTGGGTCTTGGACCGGTGGGAAGAACCTTCTTAGGCCCTTGAGAAACCTGGTTGTCATCTCATGTGAGAAGACAGATTTGCTCTGAACAGGAGGGTGAAAAAGCCCAAGATGGCTGCCAGGTATACTTTAATCAATGATAATGCCAGATTTTGTTGTTTTAGGTGGATTGAATAGTCTAAAATGGATTGAAAAGATGACCGAGCCAGGGAAAGGTTCCACTCAGACTCCGAGCAAGTGAAGTGCTTCCACTTAGCAAGGTAGGTAGCTTTGGTGGAGGTTTTTCTGTTTCCTAGAAGGGCTTGATGAACTTGGATGAAGCAGTCTTATTTCTCAAGGCTCAGCCATGCAACATTCACACTGTCAGATGCAGGGAGGAGAGGTTCAGATGTAGCAGTCAACTATGGTCATGTGAGATCAGCTCCAGGTGGTTTGGAAGCACTCAGCAGAGTGACACCAATACATCTAGCAACAAGTAGAACTCGTTCTGGCAAGGCCATGCTGGACTATCAAGATGACTTGCACCTTGTCCCTCTTGATCTTAGGAAGACCTTGTGAAGGAGGGGAATTGGTGGAAAGGTGCACATCAGGTCCATTATCCATGGTAGGAGAAATGCATCAGAAAGCGAGCTGCTGTCAAATCCTTGCAGGGAACAGAAGTAATGAAACTTTCCGTTCTATCTGGTAGCAAAATTGTCCACTTGGGGAGTTCCCCACCTCTAGAAGATGACCTTGACGACTTCTGGGTGTAGGGACCACCCGTGGGGAGAAGAGAGGGACCTGTTGATGTGATCTGTTAATGTGTTCCTGAGCCAGGAAGATGCACAGTCTCTAGGTGGATAATATGACCAACAAAGAAATTCTGTAAGTGGAGGGCCTCTTGGCAGAGGGCTGAGGACTGCACTACACCTTGCTTGTTGATGTAATACATTGAAGACATACCGTCTGTCAGCACTTGCCCTACTTTGCCAGACGACTGAGGAAGGAACACTTTGCAGGCCAGGCAGATTGCCCTGACCTCTCTGACATTTATATGTAATGCCAACTCCTTCCTAAACCAGAGACCCTCAGTCCTGAGGATGCCTAGGTGGACCCCCACCCTAAATCTGATGTGTTCAATACCAGAGACAGTGTTGGATTTCGGGCCACAAAGGGGACTCCCTCTTGTCACATGAAGAGGGTTCAATAACTATGCTAATGTGCTAAGCATTGATGGAGTGATCATATGCCAAAGAGGTGCCTGGCTGGGGATTATACCTATGCCAGACCCAACTGTAGGAATCTGAGGTGTAGCCTCACATGCCAAACCATGTAGGTGCATGCTGCAATGTGCCCTACCAGTCTGAGGCATATTCATGCTGTCGTGAGATGTGATTTGGGCGATAAGATCTGACATGGCCAAGAATTTGGCTTTGGATAGGAATGCTTTGGTTTGTATAGAATTGAGAACTGCTCCAATGAACTTTATCCTTTGCTCTGCACCAATGTCAATATTTGCTCGCTTATCAACAGGCCCGGTGCTTGGCAGGTGGCACGTACCACAGTGATACTGTGTTGGAGCTGAGCTTTCAAGCGACCGTTGATGAGCCTGTCATCAATTTAAGAATAGACCTGTATGACTTAATGCCTGAAGTAGGCGGCAAGTATCACCGTTTTGTAAACACTCTTGGTGCTGTTGAAAGACCAAATGGGAGTGCTGCAAAGTTGTTAATGCTTTTTCCTACTTATGAATCGCAGGAGCCTTCTGTGGCCAGGAAGATAGAAATATGAGGATGTGAGGGGAGGGGTCATCCTGATCCATTAGGAGGATGCTATTTGCTACTTCGGACATACCTGGGCAGATACTTTCCACTGTAGATTAGAAAATTCCAGGGACAGTTGAACCATTATGCACAAATTATTAAAATGCAATAATCTATGGTGAAAGCATTATTGGATTAAGAAACATCCTTTAAAGTTCTGATTTGACAGCAGCTTGGTGAATGACCAACCTTCAGTTTAAGAAATAAGACAGCAATCAAGCTTTGAAACGTGATTAATTTATAAACCCTCACAATTGTATTCTAAGTAGATATAATAATCAAGTGAGATGTTCAGTTATACTGTAGTAGTCTATAGAATTGGAAATGAAAACAAGTTTGTCTGTCCATCTCCCTTTAAGGTGTGAAGTCAAATAATTAATCCTGGAGCCAATAAAATGTATTTAATGCTATGCTTAACTTTCTATAGTAAGTACTGTTCCAATCAAGTATATGTCAATATAATCAATTCCATCCCAGCAGCATTAGTGTTTTCAATTCAAGATTAGTATCCTCCACTACTAATCTTTGTCACTAACATGATAAAATAACATGGTAGTTACAAAGGCCCTATGCTAAAAATAGTAATAGTCATAGTCATAATATTCTGCAATAGTAATAAATGACTTTGTTTACGAACATCTAATACTGAGAAGACTGAAAATTACCTGACGTCATTCTGGCTAGTCAAATATGACCCGAGTCACACAGGATAATTAAGAAGTCACATATAGCCTTAAATGTAAAAACATCACGTGAAAGGCCAGCTTCAAGAGAGGAGGCTGGTAAGTAAGAATCCTCTGTGATAACTCTTCTGAGAAGCAGCTAAGACTTTCCCTTCTTTGAAATGGAAATATTGACCTTCATCACCAGAGTCCCATACTTAGATGAGCAATAATACGAGCTATGTCAGGCAGTGATGATGGAGAAACAAAACAAACAAGCCAACCCATCAAAACCCAAGGCATGCCATACAAAGAGGAACAGTTTTATATTATCTTTCAAATGAGAGCATTTTAAAGAAGAAACATCTCATCAGAGAAAAGATGTTGAAGAGTTTAAAACATTTTACCATGGTAAACAGGGCAGACAGGCCTGAGAGGCTATAGTAATGAAGGATATAGAGATATTTGCATACATTCAGAAATGAATCAACCTGGAAGTTCGCAGTGTATCGCAGCTATCACACCACAGAAACTAAGGCCATAGCTACACTACATTTTTTTCACACTCCTAAGCGACAAATTTTGCCGGCATAAGTGTTATGTTGGTGGGTGATGTCCTCCCATAGACATAACTACCACCAATTCTATACAAACCAGAGCATTCCTATCCAAAGCTGGTTTTATTATGTCAGCAGGAGAGCTTTCTCCCATTCAGCATAACATGGCTACACAAGTGCTCTTAAACTTGTACGTGTAGACATGGCCTAAGATCTATGCCATAATCTTGTAAACTTGTACGTGTAATCTATATGCTTGCACATGTAGACATGTCCTAAAATCTATGCCATAATCTAAGTATAGGCTATTCAAGTCAGCCACAAGAGTTGTTAACAGACAGTCCTTGGAGGTGGTCCTCCTGTCATAACAATTGTTACAGAACCATTAAAAAAATAATATATTTTTCTTCTATAATACCTCTGAATTAACTATAGTGATTTTACTATTTATGAAAGGAAAATTGATAGCAATGACTAAATCCAGGCAGTGTTAAACTTCTGTTATGTAAGATTCTGCACACAGTTCCACATACTCAGTTTCTCATTTACATCATTATGCCACATATCAGAAAAGTGTTTCTCTAAACAAAATCTTCCTGCTGTGTATATTGATTTATTTAAACCCTATCAAAACCACTAAATACCTGTAGTTTTTAATAAAAATATATACAAAACTTGGAAGAAGCAGAATTCCCAAATCATCAAGAAAGTTTCTCTCCACTCTGAAACAATACATCTCTTGTTCAGCTTGTTCACTCAGAGAAAGTTGAGTAAAACAGACATCTTGAAACATGCCCTAAATGCCAACAAATCTGATCTGAAAAAAATTTTGATTGAAAAAACCAAGCTACCAATCCTCTTCCATTTAAATCAAAGGGTTGCTTGTACACTGCTGTTGCTCCTTATGACTGCATCTGTTTTGCAGAATAAAAACTTTCATTTTCAGTACCTTTGTGAAGAAATTAACCTGCTTCAGAAACAGGGATCTATTTATAGTCTCTGCCATAAAATGGAACCTGATATAGTAGTCATTCTAAATGTCAGACATGACTTAACATGTCACCCAGCATCTTCACTTTCTATCAACCTTAAACTCCAATAATTTAGCAGTGTGCTAGGCAGATTCCCATCTCAGATAGTATTAAACCTGAATTTATTGAAATGATAAGATGTTTTAAAGTGAAAACACAGGGACAAAGAAGGATGTAGATGTGGTGGTATGTACTAGTGGGCTTTTGCTCTTGAAGTGATTAGGAATGGCTCCTCCCCATCCATCACCACCAAATAACCATGTTCTACATGGAGAAAAATGCACAATAGGGCAGGTAAGTGGGCAGAACAGCTAATTAATGGGATTTTATTATGAATTTTGCAGCATTTGGTGTTTTCCTTAAAGTCCCAGCTCCTGCTGTCATATGATTATGTGAGAATTTCAGACTTTCGTTTAAGAAAAATGTTAAAAGGTACATTTCTAACTTTCATGCTCATGGAGAAGAGCTTGAGAATGTGTCGCAACTGTACATTAAAGGCTAAAAGTCAGAAATAAAAAACCCAGTTTAAAAATATATATAATTTTTTGGGCTAAACTGATATGATTTTTGGATTTCTAACATTGGTAATGCCAGGTGGGAGAAAACAGTATTTACTTCTCTGAAGCTCTTCTCCTGTTTCTTCTAGGACCTCTTCACAAGAGGGGGTTCTCCTATCAACATAGGTACTCCACCTCCCAGAGAAGCTAGGTCAGGGGTCGGCAGCCCAAAAGACAAGAAGAGTCATTTTTAAAAATTCCTTCAATAACCAAGTGTTTTGAGAACCATAATGTGTGTAGTCTCCTGCAAGGTTAGGAGGAGCTGGGCTAGGGCACCAGCCCAGGATCCCTTGGTGGGAAGGGCACAGCCTTGCCTTTTGTATGTCCCGTCCCCTCCACTGGCCTCGCTGGGACCCCCACCAGCCTCCCTCCCAGTGTTGCCAGCGCCTCTGCCGGCCCTGCTGCCAGCCCCCTGGCCCTTCCACCAGCCTTGCTGGGGCCCCAGAGGCCTTTGGGGCTCCAGGCAAATGCCCAGCCTGACCCCCCGCTAAGACCATCTATGCATCCCTGAAAGACCAACATTATTTTTAGAAGATTTCCATTTTCTGCTATATACTTGGCCTTCCTCCTTGGATTTTCTTTTTTTCTGTATAGTCTCTCTCCCCTTCTTCTTCCCCCATCGACCTTCCCTTTGTTTCTCCCCTTTCTCTTTCGCTCTTCTTACTCCTCCATTTCCTCCCATATATTTCTCCCACATACTTTCCATCTTCACCAAATAGATCTGCCAGAAACAGCCCGAGAAAAAAAGCTGCTTGGCCTTTCCAAACAGCTGAAATTGGAGTCACTTTTCTGAGGCTTGTTGTTCAGAAACTGTGCTGCTTTGAATCTCTTAGCTGTGTAATGTGAGTGGATATTTCCTGTTGCCTGGATGAATTGCCTGGAAAGTGGGAGGGGTGGAGAGAAATGCTACCTGGCAACTGGGGCTCTACTGTGTTTCAGGATGACGCAGCAGTGCTATAAGGCAAGACAACGCACTAGGTTGGAGAGAATGGCCTGGCCTGAAATGCAGCCCTGCAACTTCATGATGCGGAAGCAACTGGAACACTGGGAGGCCTCATAAGTTCCATTCTCAGCAAACCGGGGTGTCTTATTGTCCTTGGTATAAGCTTGGTCTATTGCTTTTCAGAGTTAGTCAAACTATTTTCTTAAAATAATGCTCTTAGCATTTAGTCTATTCACCCTGAGTATCACACTCAATTCTCCTGCAGCCATATGCATGAGGAAAAAACTCACGTAGGCCTTGTACACACCTCAAAATTATTGCGCGATAACGCTCGTTATTGCTCAATAACAGGCACAGAGTCAAAATCCATGTTGTTGCGTGGTAACAGCCGTCTTATCGCGCAACATGTAAACCACCAAAACGAGAGTGGTAGCGGCTACCACGGAACAGCTATTCCGCAATAGTTTGTGTGTGTACGGTTGCCGCGCAATATGAAACCTCCGGAAATGTCCCAGAATTCCAATTCCATCCCTTCTGCACTTCCTTCTGCGCTCTGTGGCTGTGACGTGACTGTACCCGCCCTCCCATCATTCCCGGGAATTTCTGAATTCTTCACTCTTCCTGTTTGCTTGGCGTGGAGTGCAGCTGCAGCTGTGTACTCCAAGAGCAATGGCAGCTCAACGCAGCAAACGTGCTCCAGTCTGGACCACAGCTGAGGTGCTTGATCTCATAGGCATCTGGGGAGAGCCTGCTGTGCAGGCACAGTTACATGGCAGCTGGCGGAATTTTGATATTTTTGGCCAGATTTCTTGGGCCATGGCAGAGAAGGGTACGAGAGAGGCACTCTTCAGTGCAGGTCGAAGGTGAAGGAGTTGCGGATTACGTACCACAGAGCCAGAGAGGCAAACCGGTGCTCCAGCTCAGCGCCAGCTACATGCCGATTTTACAAGGAGCTGGAAGCAATCCTGAGCGGGGATCCCACAACCACCCCAAAAGCTCCTGTGGACACGTTGGCACCCCCCCCATGAAAAGGATACCGGAGCAGACGGTGACGAGCAATTCATTGACGAGGACGTGGAGGTGGAGGATGACCTGGAGGGTGAAAGCGGTGCAGCTGACCTAGGGAGCCAGGAGCTGTTCTCCACGCCACCTGACACGTGCTGCCCAGATTCCTTCTCCATACTGTCTTCGGATGCAGCAGAGGGGAGCTCTAATAAGTTTCAACAGAAGTGGCTTCTATGCTAGCCGGATAAGCTTTGCGGGCAAATGAAGAACAGGCGGGAAATAGGCGTTTTGAGTTTCGTCCTTTCTTTTCTTTTTTGGATGGCGGGGTTTACCCCGCATTACATGAGTAGTGCATCAATGCATGCTGTAATTGTCAAGAAATCCTCTCCGTTGAGATCACTGAAGGTGTCCTCGATGTACTTCCACAGCCTCCTAGTTAAATTCAATGGGAGAGCGTGTTTCCCCTCCCCCATAGAGGGATACTCTCCCTCGCCAGTTGCGAAGCACAGCAGCGGGAACCATGGCTGTGCACAAGCCTGCTGCATATGGTCCTGGCTGAAAACCAGTGACATGCAGGATATCCATTCTGGCTTGCAGAGGCACTCTAAGCAGCGAGATATCGGCTTCCATGGCAGTGCCGTATGTGAACTAATCGCCCAAAGCACTGCAAATAGTTCACGGAGCTGTGTGTCTTGTCTCGGCAACCCGAACCTCCCTTTGCAAAAGCCCTTTCAGTCCCCGGCAATGCCCTGTCCCGTGGGTACAGTGGAATGTGGCGGGAGAGCATATTACCAGCTCCTTAACCAAAGTGAGAACAATAGCACTACTTATGATGTTTCATTTTTCCTTAGAAACGACCTTCGCCGGTCGGTGGTCTGCGCCAGCTGACCGGCTGAGACAGATAAGGAGGAGGCCTCGCAGGAGCAAGGAGGATATCTTCCAGGAGCTGATGCAGTCCAACGAGGCATCAGCAAGGGAGACTAGACAATGGAGGCAGGAGTGCTGGCAGGAGCGCAAAGAAAACAATGTGAAGAGGCAGAAGCAGAAGGATGCCCTCATAAGCATCCTACAGGAGCAGACCCAACTGCTGAAGACCATGGTTGGTCTGCAGACCCAGCTGCTCCAGGCTCGCCTCCCCCCGCAGCCACAGAAACACTTTCTGTCCCCCATGCCCCATTCTCCCTCAAAGCAGTTCTTTGAAGCCCAGGGACCCTCCTGGTACAATGTTACATCCACTCCTGCACCAAGCTATGGCATTGAGACACACACCTACACGCATCTATAGCCCCTTTTGCAGGCACTGCTTACTGTAAATATTTAATGTTTTATAATAATAAAATTGAATCACTTGAACTTTGCACAGTGTCTTTATTGATACACAATAAGATTAGTTGTTGCATGTTTAGTATTCACTCATTCGAGCATAGTACAGTACACGCCTACCAGCACCGTCCCCCCATGTCCCAGTCAGCACCCAATAGTGCTTGGGAACACTACTGCACAGTGATGCAGTGCATCCTATGAGTCCCCATCACTAAAATGCACCCTAAGTGCCTGCCTTATGTGGACAGCTCTCATCTGTGCCCCCCTGATACTCCTAGTGGCTGGCTGCTGGAAGGCAAACTCTAGCTGCTCAGCCTCCATGTCCCATGAAGGGGGAAATTTCTCTCCCCTATTTTCACAGAGGTTATGCAGGACACAGCACGCCGCAATGACGGCTGGAATGTTGTCCTCATTTAAGTCTAGCCTCCCGTACAAACAGCGCCAGTGGCCTTTTAAGCACCCAAAGGCGCACTCTACGGTCATTCTGCACCGGCTTAACCGGTAATTGAAGCGCTCCTTGCTGGGATCCAAATTTCCAGTGTAGGGCTTCATGAGCCAAGGCATCAGTGGGTAGGCTGGGTTTCCTATGATGACTATGGGCATCTCTACATCCCCAACAGTAATTTTATCATCGGGGAAGACGGTCCCTGCCTGCAACTTCCGGTACAGGCCTGAGTTCCGGAAAATGCAAGCATTATGCACCTTACCCGACCACCCCGCATTTATGTCAGTGAAATGCCCCCTGTGATCCACGAGTGCTTGAAGCACCATGGAGAAGTAGCCCTTCCTATTAATATACTCAGTCGCAAGATGCTCCGGAGCTAGAATGGGGATGTGCGTGCTGTCTATTGCCCCTCCACAGTTCGGGAATCCCATGGCCGTGAATCCATTGACGATCTCCCGCACATTGCCCAACTTCACTGTCCTCCGGAGCAGAACACGATTAATGGCTCTGCACACTTGTGAAAGTGCTAACCCCTGCCAACTCCAAACTGATTCGCGACCGAGCAGTAGCAGTCTGAAGTCGCCATTTTCTACAGCGCGATTGCGACATGCTTCTCCACAGTGAGGGCGGCTCTCATTCTGGTGTCCTTGCATCGCAGGGCAGGGGCTAGCTCCTCAGACAGTTCCATGAATGTGGCTTTCCACATTTGAAAGTTCTGTAGCCACTGGTCATCATCCCACACCTGCAAAACGATGCGGTCCCACCACTCGGTGCTTGTCTTTCGTGACCAGAACCGGCGGTGCACTGTGTGCAGATGCTCTGTGAAGGAGCTCAGCAATGCGGTGCTGTTGTTCTGCATGGCAGTCACCAGCCCAGGGTCATCCGAATCCTGCTCTAATTCATGCATACTGTGCCACCAGCCAAGATGTATTCATTATGCTGAAGGTGACAGTCGAGATCAGACCTGGATCCATGTTGCTGCAAAAGGACTTCTGGGAAGCAATGCGCTACTGTTGAAAATGGGTGCGAGTTGTTAGTAGCAACTCTCGTGACGCAAGGGAACACCATGGGAAACCAAGACTTTACCCCTGGTGCTCAGCGCTACTCTCCTTCTACCCAGGATTCTTAGCGCCAAATCAGGATGGATGGAACTGTGGGATAGGTTCCCACAATTCAATTGGGTTTCTTGTGAAATCACAAATTGCAGGGGGGCTCTGTTCCGTCACAAGCAGCAGACTGTGTACACGATCCTGTGCTACAAAACCCACGTGACTTTTAAAGTGCAACGGGCTTGTTGCGCGATTATTTCTGTAGTGTGTACATGGCCTAAGAGAGCTGCCTGAAGTTTTTTGGCCATTTGGGGGAAGAGGGTGGGTGAAAAAACCCCCAGATTCAACACCACCAAAATGTTTATGAATTTGTGTCAGTTTTGCCAACCTTTGGGGTTGCAATATTTTAAAAATTAAAAAAAAAATCACTTTGTTCAAAACAACATTGTTTCAAAATTTACTGAATTTTATTACAAGAAACCAGAAATTATAACATATTCAAAATCTAACCATAGCTTTGTTTCACTTGGCCTAAAACAATTTCCCCCCGCTCTCCAGAACTGCCAGTGAACCAAAAAATCCATTAGTTGCACAACTCCTATCACTAACCAATACACTTTCATTGCTACAAGGAATAAATCATCCAAACAGGCATAACCCAATTAAAAAAATAATTTTTTTTTCTGTTACACAGAAAGAAATTGGTACCTGTAGAAATGTGGGTCTAATTGTCAGAAAGGCATTGACCTGTATAGTACAGTTCCAAACATAAGGTGAGAATGGATACAAAAAACAAATGACCCAACCATTCTCATGTTTCTCAAACCACACCCGACTCATACTTTTTCCAAAATTCAGAGCTTATAAAAGGTTGTTTGTCTGATTCTATGCACTAAAGTTGGCACTTTTCCTCTGTCATTTATTTCTGGCCTTAGATAATATGCTTCATTTTCAAGCTAAACAATGTTACAAAGTAAAGCAGCTCTCGCAATAAATTCTGTCCCTGCAGGATGATAAACAGATTCTTCATCTGGTGGGTTCATTTTTAAATCTCTGCATCCTCTTATTTCTGGGAAAGACAAGAAAAAAAGGATTCTTTCACTGGGTAGTATGTGGGAGTCAGTTTTGTGTTATAATAGGCTACTTTTAGTTAGCCAAAATATGCCCAAACATCCATGAACAGCAGAAGGAAACTGAAGTAAGAAAGAGAGAGAAGCAGTGTTAAGGATCAGACGGATCCACTTTTACCGAAGATTTGGTTAGATGGGTTGTGTTCATTGCGTGATCAAACAATACAAATATAAACCAAATAAGAAAAAAGAAACGCCATCTTCCCTTAAGCAAGTGTGGTGAAGGGGTTTATCTGTAAATATATATTTATAGCAAATTACTCTGAATCAGCATTATCCACAGAGCTCAATCCCTCTCGGTCTAAGTAATCAATGTGAGTTTCCACTGGCTTTCTGTAAAACAAAAAATGAAACAAGCAGATTCCTTCCCTGAAAATTCCTCTATGTGTGTTGGTGAGGATTCAGGGAGGAAATATTCTGCCCTCTTTTCAAACAAGACTAAAGAAAGCCTAAGTCTCCAAAATTGGAAACAGACTGAGTAGAGACTGACTGCCAAGAAACCAAAAATCACAATAAAGTCAGTCACAGCTCAAAGTGGCAGTCATGATGTCACCACATTTTATGTAATGTGTGTTTCTAAAGTAGATCCTTCAAGGAGTTCCTAGAAATCCTCAGAGACTACTACAAAAAAATCATCCTCCATACAACTGTCATTGATATGGGGATGAGATTGTTTATGAATACGAGCCTGGGGATGATGAGATACAGTGAAAAAAATATTAATGGTGTACTCTACACAAATGACTTATTTAATGCAAGAACAACCTGATCTTCTCCACTACAACTCAGAATACTGCATTCACAGTGCTTCCAATCTTCAAACAAACACCTATTAATATTTCTGAAATTAAATATGTATGAGCAATGGCACAGCAGCCAGCAAACTGAGTTGTAAACCCAAATGTTTGAGTGGCAATCTACTGAAAGAAAAAAGAGGGAAGCCCCTGTTTCTTAAGGGCAGAGAGTAAGTTCTTGAGAGTTTGTTTGCCTGCTTGCTGGTTTGTTTTCTGTTTGCAGAAGCAGTGTTTGAGAGAAGCAGAACCACTCATCACACTGATGCCTTGCTTATGGGGCAAGGTATCCCTGATTAGGGGCTCTATAAAGGCAGGAGCAAGCAAACAGAGGTGAAAACGGGAGTCTGACTGGGAGTTTGTAAGGGGAATTTGTGGGAGGGAGTGGGTAATGTTCTGGGGTTGTGTGTGCACGTGTTTTTTTCTGACAGGAACGTAGGAGGGAAGGCTGTGACGGCAGCAGTGGTAGTGACCCAAGAAATGAAAGAGATACAGTAATGACAATGACTGAATGTGGAAGCTGTTAGATGTATATTATCCTGGTAAGGGTACCTAGAATGTTCTTTCTTTGTATGAAATGCTGCCTGATATATCTGATGGAAGAGAAGGTCCGAGGTTTGGCTATGCAGGTAGAAAATATGGTTGAATTTCAGAGGGGATTAGGATGGATGATCGTGGGAATATGAGAGGAGCTGAAGGGAAAACTCAGAACTTGCAGATGCTGGACTGGAAAACTGTGAGAATAGACTGATAAATGAAGAAAGTGGCCAGTGGAAGCAGGTCATTGCGAGAACCAGGAAAAGAAAAAAGACCAGCTAGTGAAGGAGAAATAAAGCTCAGGAACAGGTTTTCTAAGTTGGAAAATGAAGATGGAGTGCAAGAAGCAGTAAGAGAAGATGGGAGGGAAAGGAAGATGTGAAGAGCGGTAGTCCTAAAAAAGATGGGAAGAGTTAATGGAGACAGCTAGAGTCTGCAGCCTCAGGACAAGAGGATGACTCACAGAAGACTGCAAGTGAGAACAAAAGACCGGAGGACTTGCAACCAGAAAGAACAGGAAGAAAAAGGCTGGAGAATCATACCAACACCTGGAAGGGACAGGTCTACATAACAGGGGACTCCCTAATAAGAATAAAAAGACTTGTCATTGGAGTTCATCTGAAGCTCAGAAGGGTGTGCGATATTCTGGGAGCTAAGATATGGGATAAGTTCCTCATCTTCAAAGCGTCTGACGAAATGGGATTTTCTCCCATGAAAGCTCATGCAATAAATCAATCTCTTATTCTTTAAAAGACAATTCTCTGTATAAACTCAGAACTCACCCCATATATTCTCCCCTCTTAGGCCACTTGTATATCCACCACACGTAGCCAAATATCAGTCAATTTCCAAAACAGGCTAATCATACCATCCCCTCCATAAATTTTTCAAACTCAGTTTTGAAAGCAGTTATGGTTTTTGCCCCCGCAACTCCCCTTGGAAGGCTATTCCAGAACTTTACTCCTCTAATGGTTAGAAACCTGCGTCTAATTTCAAGCCTAAATTTCTTGATGGACAGTTTATAACCATTTGTTCTGGTGTCCACATTGGTGCTGTACTCAAATAATTCCTCTCCCTCTCTGATATTAATCCCTCTGATGTATTTATAGAGAGCAATCATATCCCCCCTCAACCTTCTTTTGGTTAGGCTAAACAAGCAAGCTTTTTGAGTCTCCACTCATAGGGCAGGTTTTCCACTCCACAGACCATCCTTGTAGCCCTTCTCTGCACCTGTTCCAATTTGAATTCATCCTTTTAAAACATGGGGGACCAGTACTGCACACAATATTCCAGATGGGGTCTAACCAGTGGCTTGTACAGAGGCACTAACACCTCCCTGTCTCTACTTGAAATACCTCTCCTGATGCATCCTAGAACCGCATTAGCTTTTTTCATGGCCGCATCACATTGGCGGCTCATAGTCATCCTATGATCAACCAGTACTCCCAGATCCTTCTCCTCCTCAGTCCATTCCAACTGATGCATCCCCAACTTATAGGAAAAATGCTTGTTATTTGTCCCTAAATGCATGACCTTGCACTTCCCATTATTAAATTTCATCCTATTCCTGATAATCCAGTTTACAAGGTCATCCAGATCTTTCTGTATTGTATCCCGAGCCTTCTCTGTATTGGCAATACCTCCCAACTTGGTGTCATCTGCAAACTTTATTAGCACATTCCCGCTTTTTGTGCTAAGGTCAGTAACAAAAAGGTTGAACAAGATCGGTCCCAAGACAGATCCCTGAGGGACTCCACTGGTATCCTCCCTCCACCTTGACAGTTCACCCTTCGGTATGATCCGCTGTAGTCTCCCTTTTAGCCAGTTCCTTATCCACCTTACTATATTCATATTAATCCCCATCTTCTGTAACTTAACGAATAACTCCCTATGTGGAACTGTATCAAATGCCTTGCTGAAATCTAAGTAAATTAGGTCCACCGCATTCCCTTTATCTAAAAAATCTGTTATCCTTTCAAAAAAGGAGATCAAGTTGGTCTGGCATGATCTCCCTTTTGTAAAGCCATGTTGTATTTTATCAGAGTTACCGTTATCTTCTATAGCCTTAAGTACTTTCTCCTTCAAAATTTTCTCCAAGACCTTGCATGCTACCGAGGTCAAACTAACAGGCCTGTAGTTACCCGGATCATTTTTATTCCCTTTCTTGAACTAGATACAACTAGACTCTTGTTGGAATGCATCAAGGGAGACTATGGCAGGCTCGGGAAAACACCTAAAGAAATGGAAGATCAGGTGATCCTCAGTGGGATCCTACCTGATCCTAGCGGAGGAGAGCAAAGACAAAACAAGATTATGATGGTCAAGAGATGGCTAGGCAGTGGTTCTATAAGGAGGGCTTTGGGATGCTCAACCCTTGGGAGGCATTCATGGCCAGAGGACTGTTCTCATGGGATGAACTCTTGCACTTTGATGAACGGTACAGTAAACAAAGATAAACAGAATAAATAAGTGATGTAAAAGTGCAAAGAGGAAGAAGATTGAAAAGAAAAATGAAGAACACTAAGTAAAATGTGAGAATTTGAACAGGACTTTAAATTGTGTAAGTGAAGAATGAAGGCCGCATCTTTCATGACATCTCTGTCTCCTTACTCCATTTTTACCATTGTCCAAAGAGGAAATTTCTGCTGAATTTCAACTTTGCCCCCACTCAATAGAGGCTTAAAACTTAAAATGTGAATTTTCCCCCCAAAATGACGACTTGGCAGAAAACCGGAACCACGACAGAGTCAAGCAGCAGTCCTGATTTTCCTGAACTCCCATGAAACGGGTAAATAGAGTAGAGGATGACTTTAGAAGTGTTCAGTCTTCACAGTTAGCTTTGGGACTTGAGGGACCAGATCTGTTTCATAGCTTAGAAGCAGCAACACATCTGTAGTGCTGGCATTCTTGCTACTGTCTTTATACAAAGTCCCCTTACCCCCCTCTGACCAGAAAAGGAGGGGACAGCTATTGGGCCTTGCACAGATTGGTTCTCTCCCTGCAAAGCCTGATGTTTTTTCTCTATACTTGGCAGACTTACTCCCCAGCTGCTCCCCTACCTCTCTCTGCACTACTGCCTGTCTGTTACCATAGAGACAGACAGCAGTGCTAGAAAAAGCTGCGCTCAGGTGCCTAGACAAGGGAATAACAGAGCAGGCCTTGCAGTGAGAGTAGAGGATTGAGAGTATCCTCCTACCCTGTCTGGCAAGAAGAAACTTTGAAGGGAGGGAGAAGGAATGCAGTCTGAAGAGCTTGAGAGGATGGGTGAAATGGCTTTAGGGAAGAAGGTTATCGGGAAGTAAGGGGATGGTGCTAATTAGTAACTTATTTTGAGGGAAGAGAATAGAGGAGAAATTCTTTATGAAATGGAACAGAAGAGGAGGAAAAGTTTGTGTGAAGGAGAAGACACTTGCTGGAAGGCAAAAAAGAAACTGATATGTGTGAAGAACTTGTGAGCCAAATAAAGGACGTGGGAGAAGAAATGAAAGAGAGGAAAAACATAGTAAGGCAATATGTAAAATGTGAGTCTCACTCCCCAAAATATATAATTTTCACTGCTTGCAAGAGTACTTTGGAGAAAAGCTGAAGTGTACAGTCAGCCCTTAAACATTGCTGTAATCTCTATATTATCCTTACTCTTTCTATAGTGAACGCAAGATAATTTTCTGTGATGGGGTCTATAAACCCCACCGTGGGGAATAAAAGGTTAATGAGCAGGTCTGGGCCCAGAAGGCCTCACTCACCCAACCATACTTGCTGGGTATGCTCATAATGGACTGGAGGCGGAGTTCAAATCAAAAGGGAGGACTCTGCTCAGACAGGGAGGAGAGAGAAGGAAATAGTCCTGTGCTGATAGATCCTGCAGAGCAGAGTGCAGGAACTCCACACCACCTGGACCAGACACCACTGCAGAGCCATTGAAGGCCCATGTGAAGTTGAGGAACGTGGGAGGAGCGAGGGGAGATTGCAAGTGAAGAAGAGTGGCCAAATCTCTTGTCCGTGAGAGCCACCTTTCATGGGGTCATATGCTAATCCTTGTGAATTTGGAAGGGGTGCAACATGGGTAGGAAGTGGCCCAGGGAGCAGGGCTGGGGGCATCCAGCCCACACGTCCTATCTCCAATCTTCCAGTCATGGGTCCCTGGTTGGAACCAAGTGGAGCAGTGAGTACCCGGGTTCACCTCTCGCCGGTTGTATACTCTGTCTGCTGGGCAATGCAGCCAAGCTCAGACCCCTCAACATCTCTTCATATTTTAGAAATCTGGGACTGGCAGTTTCTATATTGTTTATATACTGATAGTTGGATTTTGACCCTCCAGGAGTATGTGGGTCTGGAAAATGAGTGAGAGAAATGGCCTCTGGATCAACATCTGAACTTTGTGCAGATGAAGTGGAACTCTTTTCAGAAGTTTGGCAATCACAGCTAACATGATTCATTATAACTAGGTGCTTCTGGAATGAAGTGAAAATAATGATACTTTAAAGAGTATCACCCCATAGCATATTGTTCTAATCTGAAGTTAGTAATGCCATGTAACATTCATTAACTATAATGTACTTCAAAATGAAAGAATGCTAATAAATGACAAGCTAAATAATTATGAATAATATTACTTAGCTCTTAAAAACTATTCTTGAAATTAAAGTGATATATTTTGAATTTGCAATATGGTCCTTCCATACCTTCTTTGAATTTTGCTCTCCGATTTGCATCACTCTGTATATCAAATTCTTTATAAGAGTTACATTTGACTTTACTGGAACTCCTTACAGAAATTAAACTCTGATTTGAACTAAACGGAATGAATTTCATTAGTTAAATAATATGATAATCTACTCTCGGTATTAAGAAACAAACATTTTATTTTTCACGTAATAAAACCAACTTCCATCAGAATCTCTGAAGTGATGCCAAATATTGTTTTTTAGTCTTCATTTTTTAAAACCTGATTTATTCTTCCTTATCTATTACACAAACTCCTGCATATGGAATAATTCTAAAAGTTGCTTTAATTGACAGTGCAAATTGTTTTGAATTGTTTAATTAAAAATATTAGCAGCTGTAACATGATAATATATAAAATTGTGTGTGTGCCAAACTTCCTCTTTAAACACTAAATAATAACTAAACTCAGTATTGCATAAAGAATTCATGCTAAAGTTTCAATGTGCATCTTCTTGTGATATAAAACCCTTAATATACTTAGAGTAGCACATTTAAGCTATTCAGTTGCTGCTAACAGAAATGGACTACTTAATTTTCTGGGGTCTTCAATAATTCATCTCCTCAGGTGAAATACACTAAAAATAACAAATCTTTTATAAAATAACAACGACCAAAGCTACTGGTAGTACTATCATTATGTAAAAGGCAAGATAATGAAAAATTGCTACTGTCAAAATATTTTAAACATTTTCATCCAAGAAAAATCTGTATTATCAGTATAACCTACGATATATGCTGTTAAATTTCAACAACTCTGCAATATGACAAAAACTCTCTAATAAAAACTATATCTATTCTGGATTACAAAAACATTTTGTATTTTTCCTCTTTGGCACTGATCTCAGCATTGCAAGATGCGTCAAAATCAAATTAATGTAAGATTTGCTATAAAAGGAATACTGTTAGCCTATTTAGGTCCCTATTTACATCTTACACAGCATCACTTGAGGATGCTATTGAGATATATTTATAAAATTTTACCAAAATGAAGAGTTTCAGGGCATATTTTCAAGCTTTATGTAGTCCCTGCAAAATTATTGCTTTTCAAAAGCACCTAAACCATAGGAAGTACACATCTGTGCACAGAATGTAATTTAGGAGACCATATACTTTACCAAAAAATATTGTTTAAACCAAACTGAGTATTCAACAAATGATTCATACTTCTTAAATTAAACTTATTCTTATATATTTTAGTTATTACTTCAGACTCAAAAACAATTCATTTTTCATCAACTTTTCTCTTAAATGATAAAATTTTAAAAAATAAAATAAAATGCAGTCTTCTAACAAACAAACAAACAAAAACAAACAAACAAACCGAAGACATCTTTGTTATTTAATAGGACCACTGCTCATGTGCATTTTATTTATTCCGCTAATACACCACTCAAGAAAGCACTGCACTATTGAACAGTGATACTGGTACATTGATACACATCTCAGTGATACATGACACTGTCACAAGCAGAGAGCAGTGGGATTTACCCATCTCTGTGCATAGGCCTTGTCTCTGATAACAACTTCAGGGCTTTAAATCTGATAGTCTATCTTGTTAAATGTGACTATATCTGCTTAACAAATATAGATCAATGCATCTGATCCTTTCTGTTTTTCCCTTCAGTTGCTCCTAACTCTGGTAGGAAAAAAAGAAAACAAAAATAAAAAATACAAAGACAAGCAAACACGCTAATTCCTGTGTGATTTAGCAAACAAGATATAGCACTTAAATATCTAACATATTGGGTGTTCCAAAGTTTAAGCATGCATATAAAGAAAGCTGGACTTTTATTTTACTTATTGTTGCATAGATTAGTTAAAGACACACAATAATAGTAAAATCCTTTGACACCCTCTGCTCGCTCACTCTGAAAACCTGTCAAGATAGTTCAATTAGTCTTAATAATGAAATAAGGAAGGATGATCCTCTATAGCTAAGGCATTTGATAGGTGCTCTAGGCACCTAAGTTCCATTCCTAGCTCCACAGTCTTTCTGTGCAATGTTGGGCAAAGCACTTAGAGTTTGCCTACATGTTATAGTTGCTGTCTAAACTAAACTGTTTTTTAAATCAGTTTAAAAAGTGGTACAAACATCTCCGTGGACAAAACTTAAACGGGTTTAACCTGTCTTATGTTGATTTAGTTTGACTCATTTAGCTTGGGTTGATTGAGCTTTAGAGACTGCTGTGCTCCTTGTGAGCTCTGACAATTCTCTGAGCTGGTGTTCAGTAAATGTTGGCAGGTCCTTGTCCTGAGTTGGATGAAGCATGGTGATAGAGTTGCTAATCCCTGCTGCTGCTTGCCCTGAGCTGGAACATGGATCTGGCTGCTTCCTGACATCAGCTGGGGGATGCTCTGGCTCGGCTGCTGGCTCCTAGCTGGTTGTTAACTGCTCTTTGCCTCTTGGTCCATGACTGACGAAGCCCTGGCTGACCCAGAGGGTGGGAAAGTTTTGGCCCTGAATCTGGCTGCTTCTCAGTGGGTACTGTTCCCAGGCTCCTGTGAGAAAGGAGAGATGGCCAGAGGACTGCCCAGTGTCATTCTAGCGCCAAGTCTGGGTGAGCAGAGGGAAAACTCTTCTAAGCTGTCTTTTTGTTCTGTGTTTGTACAGCACCTTTTACAGTGGGGCACTGTTCTATGACTGGGTCTCCCAGGCATTAGGGGAAAAAGAAGAAGAAGAAAGTACCATGGGCTTGAATCATTTTAGCTGGAACTGTATTGCTTAGAATCTCACCTAGAGTTGTTCCAACGGGGGGTGCAGCCAGCACCCATTTTTTGGCCAGGCTCCTGAGTCTCCAGTCCTGCTTCCAGTCATGTGACAAGAAGCTTCCTTATGATGCTCCAATTGCCCAGAAATTGTAGTGTCGGGAGGAGGACAGGCAGCACAGCCCCTGCCACATCAAGGGCGCAGTGGCTGCCCAGGGCCAGAGCTGCAAGGCAGTGTGGCCAGAGAGTAGTTCACCCCTGCTTGTCTGTCTGCAGTGCTGCCACTCGCGGCCATGGCTGCCTGCTCTGGCTGGTCCGCAATCACAGTGGCAAAGCTCGCACCGCTACAGAGGGTAGGGGTGGGAGGTCCTACTGGCCAAGTGGGTGGGCCCGGGCCCACCCATAGCTACGCTTTTGGTCCCAAGCAAAGAGACAGCATTCCCCAAATCAGGAGTTGTAAGATTCTAGGTAGGAACAATTCAGAAAGCAGCTAAAAGAACAAGAAATTTAGAAGGGGTTGTAATTGCAAGGGGCCTTATTGTGGGAAAACTTGAATGAAGACATTTGGAATAGGTCAAAACTTGAGCCCTCGAGCTTGGGTATAAAGAGGGAAGCTGAGGCTAAAGGGTTGTACTGTCTCCACCTAGGAGTGGGAATGCATGGATAAATTGGACTTACCTAAACTTTGGATAAGACAGTTATGCATAGACTGTGAACAGAATGCGTTTAATACCCCTTCTCTTTTTATGCTGTGTTCCTTCTGTTGAGATTAATCTATACAGCGCTTTGTTTTGACTCAGCAGGTTTATGTCACTATGTTCACACTGATCATAGGGAAGTATTGCAGGGAAGCCAGATCCACTCAGAACTGCTGAGCAACAACAGATGTTATAAAGGGGGCTTGCAACCAGGGACCCAATAAAGAGTGGGAGAATTTGAGGATTCCATCCCAAAGAAGAGAAGGCTCAGGGCCTGTCAGTGGGGGTGGGGATAGGACGCATGTTGAAGTCAAACAGAGGGATCAAAGATCAGATAGACCTGAACTGTGATACTCCTGCTAAAATGTATGAAAACAGAATTAAAGCTTTCAGATCTGGAATATGATCTAGAACCAAGGAAGTTTGAACACAAATAAAAAATCTCAAAGTAAAACACAGAATAAAGGCTGTGTGAACCAACTCAAATTTAGTCTGTTTTATTACAAAACTCATTATATTTGACCTGCTCCCAGTCCTCTCTTGATCTGTATGATATATCCATCTGATCTACCCCTCAGTCATGAAATTTCAGGAGTTTCTGCTATTATGGTCTGAAATCTTCACCCAGCTCTACGTTTCCTGTCAATCTAAGTATATTACTGTAATATGCAGATAAAAAGGGAAGATTTTTACTTTGAAATTTAATTTTGAATTCTTCACAATGTAAAAATCTAAAGATTCTAAAGAAAGCAAGTCCCAGGCTCCTATATATAATACTGTATTTCCATAGTATGAAGTGGTTCTGTATGGTATCTGAGATGGAATAAAACAAGTATAAGAAACCTTGGGAGATTGGGGGGGGGGGGGGGCAGGGGAAGGTAGAGGGAGGCAGGAGGGAGAGTATACTCATGGGACTCTGCAAAAAATGTGGGGAGGGAATCCAAATAATGAAATAATTGGGATTAATTTCATATATGTTTCTTTATAACTCCTACAGGAGTAATACTTTCAGATGCAATTTGACTTCATGACTACAGCACTATAATTTGTGTCTTCCACAATACTGTCTCTTATTAGAGTACTTGCATTTCCCAAGTGCAATGTGTGCAGTTCATTCTTAGAATGGAACACTTGTAAATGCTTCTTTTCATTTTTAGTTTAATCGGAAAATCTAAGTGAAAACCCTCATGGGCAAGCCAGAGGTGCAATAGAAAAAACTACATTTAGCCTCATCTGCTTTGCTTTAGTAAATGTTATTTGAAGCTCTGTGTTAAAATCTAATAATGTTTTTAAAAAAAACATTTTCAAATATGTCAGTTTATAGTGCGTTGATGGAACCAGCAAGCAACATGGGAACCTTATCCTCCACTTGAGCACTCTGATTCCTCCAATCAGAATAATCGAAGCAGCTAAGGTGAGATTCTTATCCCTGCTTTCCCCATTTATTTGTTACAGTGGTTGAAAATAGAGGAGAGCTTCACATCTCTCACACCTTTTTAAGCAATATCATGAGTCCTTGGATGTTTAGGTACCGTGAAGTTGTACATAGCAGAAACCTGCCATTTCTGTTCCCTATTACCACTTTATATTTTCAAAGCATTGTAAAAACTAATTAATCTTTATCACAGCATTTTGTAAGTTTATTAATTAGTATTCTGTGGTAAAGGCAAAATGTTCATATTAAAAATCCAAACTACATGCTTTCTGGTGTCTTTTACAAACACATGGTAGTCCAGATTCTCCAAAAAGTAAGTGTAACTCTCAAGTGAACATTAGTCAATTCAAGGTACAGTGTTGCAACCATGGTAAATTCATCAATTCATAGAGCAAGAAGCCATACAGGTTGGCTCCTACCCCAATGGGTCTTCTCACCCCAAAGGAGTAGCTATAATTATTGCTCTCCACTCCCATTAACAGAGGCCTTGGAGGTGGCCCCTACTCTCCAGCCTCAGATGCAGTGAAAGCTAGAAAACTCGTCACTATGCTTTCTGTTTCATGACAAATCTGATTAAAATAGCTGATTTTGTATGAGATGTGCACGAAACAAGAAATAAAAGTGAAATTAAATGGACACAGAATCGAATGATCAGACTCCACTTGTAAAGTTTGCTTTAGCAAAACTCATGCAGATGACAAAAAAAGGCCTATCCTCATCTTTACAGAGGGGAAAGCAATCTCCATTATTCTCTGGCATTCTGTCGCAGCCCACTGTGTGGATTTCAGTTCAGATCTGTTAAACTGCATTTATCTTGAAAACATTACCTTGGTTACACATTATGGGACCAAGTATTTGTCATTCAGTATCACATACAATATTTTTGGTTAACTTTAAACAAAGTGCACAAGTTACATTATTGGAAGAACATGTCAAGCCATCAACGGAGGCAAAACAGGAATAGCAGACACTGATGTTAAGTGCTTCTCTCAAATACAGCAGAAAGTCAGCTAAAGATAATACTTTGCTATTTGTTCTATAACATCTACTGCTTTATACAGAGTATAGAGTGCAAGTGTGACAGGAAAGCTATCATCAGCAGAACTCTTTAGGGGATTCTTTGAACCTTCAAGTGTTCTGAAAGATCACAGCCTCTCTCTACATAATGAAAACACAAGTTGTGGTTTATACTTAAGGCTGAATTTTGCACTTGAAACGGGAATTTGACCTCTTTTGTCAGAGGAACACAGAGTATATCCTCTCCAACACACCATGTGTATTTGGGGCACAAAAGAAATTTTCTAAGAATACACAAGTAAATCTATTTATTAATTTGTGAGTTAAATTTAAAAAAATGATTATTTTAAAATTAGCCTTTGATGTTAGTCCAATTTTAAGCTGACTTTTAATGGAATAACACACTCTTCAAACTTTGCATATTATTAAAACTCACTGAAATCTTGTGTTTAGGCTACATTGAAAGAAATGAGGCTGTAATCACATTAATAATTAGAGCTTGATCAAAAATCGTTACAATTTTTTTTTTTACCAAAATAGTTTTCCTGAAACAGATGTTCATGGAAAATTTTAATTTTTTCCAAGCTTCACTTCCCCCCTGATTAAACTAAAACCAAACCATCAGCTTTTTGTTTTGTTGTTCCCCTTCCCTGCCTTTTCTAGTCCTCCATTTTTTTCTTGGGCAAAATGGAGAAGGTAAAAAAAGGAGAAGAGAAAGGAAGAAATATTTGAAGCCCTAACATTTCTCTAAATTTAAATACATTTTTTTTAAAAAATGCAGTGAATTTTTAAACAGGCAAAAGTTTGTTTATTTTGGAAACTTTTTTTTTTTAAAAAAAGTGGTAGCTGTGTCAGTCTAGTTCAGCAAAAACAAACAAGGAGTCTTGTGGCACTTTTAAAGACTAACAAATTTATTTATCCCATGAGCTTTTGTGGGAGAAAATCCCATTTCACCTGACACTTAGAATCATAGAATCATAGGGCTGGAAGGGAACTCATGAGGTCATATAGTCCAACCACCTTCTAAAAGCAGGACCACTCTCACTAAATCATCCCAGCCAGGGTTTTCTCTAACCGAACCTTAAATATCTCCAAAGACAGAGATTCCACCACCTCCCTAGGTAACCCATTCCAATGTTTCACCACCCTCCTAGTGAGAAAGTTTTTCCTAATATCCAACCTCGACCTCCCCAGCTGTAATTTGAAACCATTGCTCCTTGTTCTGTCCTCTGTTACCACCGAGAACAGCCTACCTCCCTCCTCTTTGGAGCACCCCTTCAAGTAGCTGACGGTTGCTATCAAATCTCCCCTCAGTCTTCTCTTCTGTAGACTAAATAAGCCTAGTTCCTTCAGTCTCTCCTTGTAAGTCATGTGCCCCAGCCCCCTAATCATTTTCGTTGCCCTCCGCTGGACTCTTTCTAATTTGTACACATCCTTTCTGTAGTGGGGAGCCCAAAACTGGACACAGTATTCCAGATGCGGCCTGACCAGTGTCGAATAGAGGGGAATTATCACATCCCTCGATCTGCTGGCAACACTCCTCCTGATGCAGCCAATATGCCATTGGCCTTTTTGGCAACAAGGGCACACTGTTGGCTCATATCCAGCTTCCCGTCCACGATAACCCCCAGGTCCTTTTCTACAGCGCTGCTACTTAGCTGATCGGTCCCCAGCCTCTGGCAGTGCATAGGATTTTTCCGTCTTAAGTGCTGGACTTTGCACTTGTTGAACCTCATGAGGTTTCTTTTGGCCCAGTTTTCCAATTTGTCTAAGTCTCCCTGGATCCTGTCCCTGCCCTCCAGCGTGTCTACTATTCTCCCCAGCTTGGTATCATCCGCAAACTAACTAAGCACGCAATCTATCCCATCATCAAGATCATTAATGAAGATGTTTATAGAAAACTACATTAAATTGGAGTTAAGATGGAAAATACATATCAGTAATTTAGGGTTAAAAATATATATTACAAGAATGTAATTATCAAACAAATACTATAAACTCAGCAAATTCAGAGTTTACATTTTCTCAACCATAATTCAAGTTTGTCTTTTATTTGTTTACTTTGAAGAGAACACTTGTTCTAGAATACAATTCCCAAATAAAGGCAAAGGGCAAGCTTTCCTGTTTTAATTTTTTAACCCATTAAAGTGGGATGCCTATAGGACAGCAGGGCGAAATGCTGAGAGCAGTGGGAAAAGTTCTGGGTTGCAGTACACCCCTATAAACGTTAGCAAATGTACACATCTCAGGGACAGGTATAAATTTAGTTTAAATCAATAGGCTTGGATAAGACAGAAAGTGTTTAAATATTACCCTTTAGAAAAGCTGACATGATATGCAGATAAATGGAGAAGTTTGGAATACACATGTAGATCTGCTGAAATTCACACAGACTTCGAAGAAGGTGGATGTGCATTTCCTTACATTTTTAAACCGATATGGGGGTGCATTAACAAAATGAACTTCATAGTCACACATACAAAGGATGGATGTGTTATGTTCAGTTTACAGTTTTGCATATACAGATGTTTCATTTCTTCCACCCTTGCCCTATACAAATGCCCATTGACTATGCATCACATAAAAAGAACTTACTTATCAGAATGCTGTTGAAAGACAACACATAGCATGTGACTGGTTGCCTTATTCTTAAAACATGTGAGTAAAGATAAACATCTTCAGCAAGACGAAGCAAAGAAACAGATAGTGAGAGAATAAGAGGATGAAGAACAAGACATCCTACACTGTAGAGTTTGTCAGAAGATTGAGAGGGCTTGTTGTAATACAGAGCTCTATGTCTCTGAAGATTCTGTACCCCCTGGAAATAGGTAGACAGATGGTCCTGTTCCTCATTCAGCTACTTGGTATATCCTGATCATAGGCTAAAATGCAGACACATTGTTGGAGAAGGTTTCTTTTTATTTCACTTACAGAACCTTTTGGCACATGTAAGAAAGAATTTGTACCAGTGTATCAAGGTGCTTCCTGAGACTCCTATAATTATAGGAGGTATTTTTAAGTTACTGCTTTTCCTCCATGCTTACAAAGGCAAGCTCATATTTCTACAACATGCCATGTACAGTCAGACTTTTAAATAATTTTTCTTAGTACTATATATGGTATTTTCACATAATTCACTCAAAAGCAACAAAGTTAGATACCTTATCTTGAGTTAATATACATTTGGTATAGAAATTATTACATACAAGCTTCTAAACATTTTGTACATACACATTAAATTAGGTTCTCCTGTGCATGAAACTGACATCTCAGTGTCTCTTCTTTTGAGTTATTAGTGTTACAATATAAAGGCCAAATGCAGATCCCATTCAAGTCAATGATAATTTACAACTTTTTCAGTCGGATCAAGACTTAGCCCAAATACATAAAGTATATTTAAAGCACCAAACCCTTTCATATTTAAAGAAAAGGGGGGGAAAAAACCTTTCCTATGTGTATATAGTGCCTAACAAAATGGGGTCATGATCCTTGACTGGTGTATCTAGGTAGTAGTCTATTGCAAATAATTAATATTATAGTTTCAACTGAGATAGTGCTGAAGATATGCTAAGAACTATAAAGATATTTGAAAGGAATAGTCCATGCCCGACAGAGTTTATAATTTTAAAAACATCCACCACAGAGACAAATTGGCTACTTATTGAAGACAAGTAAGACAAAGAAGTTGCAGTTGTATGAACCAGCTCAGGAGGTGCATTATTCCAAAGACTTCATACAAAATAAAAGAGACATGGAGCACTGGGCTGACTTTACTGGCACTGGGAAGGAACAAGGATTTATATAAGTTTTTCTTCTTCTTCTTCTTCTTCTTCAATATACTCTAGCCCATATATGACAGTAAAATTAGGGGGCCCTCTCCCATTTTCACCTCAGTTTTCCATCTCATCACACTTGCTTTTTGCATACACAATAATTCGTCCTGTATTGGACATGGTCAAAATGACTAGCCTTTTACTTTTTTGTTTCTCTGCCCACCCCCCGCCTTCAAATGTAATGATTATAAAAATCAGGAGATTTTATAAATATATTGTGGTTTTGTTTGTTTTAAATTTACCTTCTGACTTTGGAGTCTTTTGGGTTCACATTTTCCAGCAACAATGAAAAGAATAAGGTAACAAAGGTAACAAAATTTAGCACAAACTGTCTGTCCAGCTCAGCTACTACTAGGGTCCTTCCTCCAGGATTGCTCACTCTATATCATCTTTTACCTCCATATCTACTCTCACCTTCCTTATGTCAAGATTAGGTAACAACCCGCCTACTACAGTGATCCACTTCACAAGTATTGTTTTTGCTAAGAAAGGGTTAACAAGTGTTTAGGGCAAAGGCTCTGGCGTGTCACACTTGCCCCTTAGATATTGTTTCAGTTTTCTATCAGTACTACTCTCAGATATTGCACATAACTTACTTTATTTGAACTGAGCACACAGTTCTAGTCTATCTTCTTCTAAGTCCAAAGCTACTACCTAATTATCCTCACATGCCACATTGGTACATCTCTTTCTACAATTTTTAGGTGTCTTCCCTGTCTGTAAGAAACATGGATGTGCATTAAACTGTTTTCCTCAAGTGCATGAAACACTTTGACAGTTTTATATCTGCTCTTAATTCTCCACCATTTCGCCCTCAAACTCTGCATTATTCATGTATGTCATTCTTTTCTAATTCCTATGACAAATAGAATTCTAATGACTTTATTTAGGATCAACATTTCCACTCACAATGTTAAAGAGAAAAAAGCGAAAAGCAGCTGCGTCACTTGCTCCTGACTGATAGCACATAAAGACAAGAGGAAGACAGGCACACTTGGAAATCAGGAATCTATACCTAGTGTTTGCAGCCCGGTGCAGTGAACAGTTCAATTAAGGTGAATCTAACTTACTGTTTCATTAATCTGATTATTTGTCAAGGAGGTGAACAACTCCTCTATAAATGAAAGTAGCAAAATATTTCCTGTAATATTTCAGAAGTAGTCAACTAAATTTAAGCTATTCTGCTATTTGTCTTTAGAAATAAAAGGAATGTGATGAACATTCTATAATGTACATTACCTTAAATATTAGCCAACACAGGTATACAACAATTTATAAAGTACAATCAAATAATCATTACAAACGGAAAGGTTTTTTTTAACCCTTTTGTTTCAAAACAGTAAACTGTTTCTCCAGTGCTTGCTTTAGTCCCTTTCAATGTACACATGATTCAAAACATCAGTTTGTGTGTGTTTTACATAGGACTCTAACACCATTGTTAAAACAGCTTGACTGTAGCACTGCCCTCCCACTTCATCTGCTTATGAACTATCTCACAGTCAGAGACGGAGTCAGAGCTGGTGACTATTTCTCTGTCAAATGAAGTGACAACAGTGTTTGGATATACGGAAACAGTTTTTAAAAGTGAAGGTCAGCTGGCAGTTTCTCTACTATGGCAGCTGTGCTAGAGGTCATGAATATTTCATAAGGGCAGTCTATGCAGTCAAGCCAGCATCTCTAAGCCAAATTCCCATAGCAACACTCACATAGATTTACTCATCACTAAAAGATGCATCAGCTCAGCAGTAAGTGCTCTGATGCTACACTTATTACTCTAGAAGATATTACTTGAACTTTTATTTTAAAGCTCAATTATTTTACTAACAAACCTGATTTATTTATTTTTTTACTTCTTCTAGCAGTAGCTGCTTTCCAACAAAACAAAGAAATCAAACTAGAGCCACCCTGACATATTAAAGTGTGGTTAACCAAAACGCCTGTTTTTTCTAAAGGTCAACTAATATCTTTTTAAGGGTTAGAGGAAGAAGGAGGGGGAAATGAGGAGACTGACTGCTTCTGTCATAGAAATGAAACTGCATTCGCAGCACATGGAAGTGCAACAGGAGCGGGGCTCCAGAGAGAGACCCAGAATCCCCAAGACCAGCAGGCTGTAGCATCTCTTGAAAAAGGAGGTCTGGGAATTTTTATCAGACATCTCATAAAATTATAAACCTCTACCAAATATTTGGTCGTCTCCTCCTTCCCTCTTTGTCTGAGCCTTCTGGCCTTCAGAAAGCTTGATGTTTCTGTGTGCACCTTCCCTGTGCATCTGTGACTGTCTGATTTACTGGCCAGTTCTCAATAATTAAATTTACCTCAGTGATCTGAACTCTGGATTTCATGAATAGACAGGGAAATTGATAAAGTGGGGGAGGAGAGATTGAAAGCAGAGAGATCACAGGAAAGAAGGAACAGAGAAAAGGGGAGAGAAGAGGGAAGTAACTGGGAAAAGGATGTGTGACAGGGAACAGAGGGAAAGTGAGACAGGGAACAGAAAGGTGACAAAAAGCCAAAAAGACTAGATTCCAGTAAAATCAAATATGAATATAATAGAAAAAATGAAAATGAAAAATAGATCTTGAAAATAATACGTTGAAAATGGTATGTCAAGATCTAAGACACATCATAAAGGGGAAAAAAAGATAAAAGACTGGGGCGAAAACAAGCAAGGGACACAGATTGATCGATCAGTCTATGCATCCACACACACACACACACACACACACACACACACACACACACACACAC
>ML685840.1:3848396-3881894 GCA_007922175.1 Pelusios castaneus | reverse complement strand
CACACACACACACACACACACACACACACACACACACACACACACACTGTACTTATGATAAAATACGATGTTATATATATACTGTATTTTATCATAAATACAATATATTTGTGTGTATGTACAATTGATTTCAGATATAAACACACACATTTGTAATATTGTGACAGTTAAAGTGTATTTGCACATGCATTTAATGGAAAATACGTAAGCATGATGGTGAAATCCAAATCACATTTAGCATTTATTTATCTGGTACTACCAGGCAGAAGCATGAAAGTGTAGAACATCTGTGGGGGCCGTAAACCCACAAGGACTTCTGAAATTCTGACTGTCCCTACTGTAGTAGGTAAGTGAAATTATTTTCTTTTTAAGGAAACCAATAGACCCTCTTAAAGAAAATGGACCATTGTAACAGACTGTCTTTACTTATACATGTCATGTAAGAACAATCCTGCACATGACAGATGAAAACTGGACTTCTGATACCTAACTTCTATTACTGTATAATATACATTATTTAGGGGACCAATTCCTACCCACTTAAGGCTCCCATTGATTATAAAAAGGGACATCAAGATTTGTCCCTTTGTATTAGGAATTAATGGGTTATATAACAAAATACAAAAGACAGTAAAGTACTTTAAGTAACTAAACTGTTCTTTAAGCACATCAAATCTCCTAAAATAGGCAGGACAATCAAGAATGGCAACTTCTCTCTTTAATCAATTTGTTTGATAAAGTCTAGAAATCAGTGATAAGTCCTTAACAAGAGATCTTATGAGATATTTTAAAAAATATTTAGGAAAAACATTTTTACTGATAGCCAAATAAGAAAGAGAGTATGGTCCTGAACCATGGGAAGAAGTGCCTTACCTTTGCTTTTTCCAGCTGTGCTTGGGCCTGCCGCTCTGCCTCTCTGCGCACTGCCTCCCTGTCTTCCTCCAGAGATACATCTGAATCGGATGGACGGCTGGTGTAGGAGTCCGCCGAACCCTGCACAGGAAAAGGAAAAATACAGTTATTTATTGCAAATGCTGCATCTAAGGGAAAAGTATTCCTATATCTTGTTCCTGATTGTACTTTAGATACCTTGCAATATCTTGAAGGGGCTGGGGGAAGGAATACAGCCTCAGAGACAATCAAAAATAATATTAAATCAGGGTCTCAAATCTGGAGACCATCCAAAAGTCAGATGTCTCTCCAGTGGTTTATTTCATGCCCTCTCCTCACATTCTGATTAGCATGCTTTTTGGTAAGCAGAGCTGGTTTCTGTGTAGAGGAACAGCAGTGAGTGGTGCAGTGCAGGGCTGAAGGACATATAACAGTTTCAAGGATAGCTCCATAAAATCAAAACCATAAACAAGGACATTTTAATACTAGTGAGGAAACAAATTCAATGGGGGGAAAAAAAGCAAAATCTGTATTAACAATTACTATTACACAAGATCAGAGCTTTAACCATGCCTTCCATTTTAATTTTAGGGCACCTGACACACTCTCCCCATCAGAATTGAACATGGCTCAAATCCATCTCAGCCCTTTAGCAAAAACATGTAAATAACCACAAATCAAGTTCCCCCTGATTCCATAAGTCTGAGCTCAACACATGTTCAATATTGCTAAAATGGAACTAATCAGAATACCAAAACAGCTCTATAAATAAATACAGCTCTGATTTTTGTCTCATCTTACAATCATAAGAGGATTCTGCTAATTCAATCAGAATAAAAGCAACTGTCTTCCTGTACTGCAAAATTAATAAATAAATATGCTAACAATGAAAATATAGGGCTTACACAGATATCAGAATTTTTCAGCCGTCCTCCTTTGGCTCTTTTCAGAAGCCTGATCCAGGTGGCCTTCATTAGCCAGACAGCTTAGTTATTGTCCGCAGCTGCAGCGCCCGGCACTGATTCTCACAAAACATGTGCACACTGAGCACCGCACAATCACAATCACTGCTTCTTTCCTATCCATGCTCTGCTGCAAGCTCCTTCCTTCTCTTCCCTTCAAGCTTTCAGACTCTCTGTTCTGAAGTATTCTAGTGCAAGTCAATTCTTAAATTTTCCAGTGCCAGTAAAAAGAGGCTTTAATAATGAGGGGAAAAAAAAAAAAACCCAACACTCCACTGTATTGGTTCAAGTATATTGTAAAAGATGCTTCAACTCAGTGCAGGACAGCATATAGGAAAAGGTCTTTGTTGATTTTTTTTTTTTGGTCTGTTAAAAATAGTTCTTATAAGAGCCTTTTAAAATCCTGTGCAAAATGTATTCAATGATATTTACAAGTACAAAGTTCATTTCATCTCTTCAGAGATTGGATGGGGGTGGGGCAAGAGGCTTTTCACATCACTGGGCATGCTCCATATGTACAGCCTTTTACGCAGATGCTCACATCACACTGTGGTGTTAGTCTATGTCAAATTGCCATTTTACATCTCAAGGGTAAACAGCTGGAAAACAGCAAGGTCCCTGCAAATCTGAAATAGCTAGCACAGTGTCTTATTTTTGTCACATAGATATCAAACTATATTTCTCTCTCAGAAAATCCATTTCTGTCACACATGCTCCTCATTCCCAAGCTAAACCACTGAGTCAGAATCTGATCTCACTGTAATTCTAGAATAAAGCCAATTTACTCTGGCGTGCAAGAAGAGTTTGACCAATTAATTTTGATATTTTTCCCTACCTAGAAACGAGCAGGTAAGATAAGAATTGCAACACACACACAAATATTGGCTGCTAAATGTCAAAAATACATTTAAGACCCTGAGTCTATGCATTTAGTTGTAATTTGTTTTAGTCAATCTTAACCTATTGCATTTCCCAAATGATTGACACAACTCTATGTGTTTAAATAGGACATTCATGATACAAATTCACAGGGAGCTATGCACAATCTAAGTATAAAAGGAAACCTCAGTCTAGCTGACTTTGAAGTGCCTGCCTTTGATATAAATTCACAGTTACATGAAAAATGCAGGATAATAGGAAATTCCAGCTGAGAGCAGCAGTCAAAAGAAATCTGATATTGTAAATCAGACTTTCTTATAGAATTAGAGGTGTATGGCTGAGAATGTTTAAGAAACTAAATTCTGCTCATGTTTATGTCTGTGCAAATCAGACACAACTCCACTACAGCCATGCGATTATTGTGGAATGACACTACTGGTGCAAGTGCTAACAGATTTGCCCCTAAATTAGTAGTTTAAAAAGAAAGGGAGAATTCCTAACCTTCAGAAACTTTTCTCTAGAACTTATAATAATTAGAATTTTGAAACTGTCTTTGAGCTGACATCCAGGAAACCACTCTTCAAGGAATGTTTTGCTTACCATGAAAACAATACACATATTATAGGCTATCTAAATTTTCTAATTGAAAATAGAGTGAGGAGAGTTCACAACCAAAGCACATAAGACGTTAAGCAAAGGTACAAAAAAAGCACCCACACAAGGAAATAAAATAAAATAGAATACATGTTTCTATCTTGAATATTTTAGATAGTCTTGTCTGTCAAGAGAAGTACCAGAGATTCTATACCATCTTAAAATGCTTAACTACATTAATCTTTTTTCTTAAATTTTCCCATCATTGCTATTACCAGGACAGTTTCACTGGTGGATACAATGATGGAAGAGTATTACAGCAAGCTTGTCAGCGCTTTTAACATTACTTTACTTGTATCTTCTCTGAATGCTGCTCCATGACTCTATGCTTATGACATTGCTGGCTGGCATTTGTTCTCCAGTTGTTACTACCAGCAGTGCAGCTGCAACAGTTGGAAATGTTAAGAAAAATCATCTTCCAGATTCAGCCCATGGTCAATGCAATCACTGCACACCCTTGTGCTCTCCAGAATCTGAAGAGCACAGGATTGGTTTCAGGCAGATTATTTCTTAGAGCACCCATAGGTGCAACTCTGCATTCCCTTTAATTCGGGTCTATACCTACCCACATAATCAGACCTTAAATGGTATTTTTAAACAGGAAAACAAAAAGTTATATTAATAAAGTGTAACCCACATGCCTAAAACAGGCTCTCTCTTTAAGAGACCTATTCAGGGTGGGTTACTGTTGCTGGGCGGATTAGCTGCCCACAACCAGAAACTTTTGGAAACAGGAAGTGGTAGCATTTGATCATGCTCCACAGGGTTTCTGGGTGGTGTGGTCAGACCACATGAGAGCAGCAGACTGCGCAGACAGAAGGCAGGAGCTGCAGTGAGAGGAGCCCATGTGCTCAGTGTTCATGAAAGAAGCTGAGCCAGGAGTGAACAGCAAGGTGTTTTCTCCCTCCTATGGAGTCCTCTGCAGCAGAGTTTGTGCACATGCATATGGGAGTGAGGGGTGATTAACCAGTAAGCTGACTGGATGGTGCTGGTTCTAGAGGAGAAAGAAAAGCCTGCATGGAATTCTAGCCGTGATTCCTGCAACCAAAGAAGAAGAGGACAGCTGCTTCTTTTCACTCAAGCCTTTAAACTTGAACAAAGACTGTAGCTGAGAGTTGGTTGAACTCCACCTGGACTTTGGGACTCGGGTATATTTCTCATAGGGTTTCTCTGGGGTCTGTTCTGTTTAACTTTATTTTGTTTCTTAGGATAAGATTTATTTAGTTAGTAATTAATAAAGTTCATTGTTACATTTATTCTAAGTAGTATTTTAATGTGGGAGGATAACTCTGAGCAGTCTTTGCTCTGAGTTCCATACAGACTGGATCCTGGGTCTCCGGATGCTTTCTCCGTAGGGGTTGGCGGGTTTTTTCCGGCAAGGCACTGGAGGAGGGCAATTGAATTAATTTTAGCCCACCCAAAGATTACAAATTGGCGCCCGAACAGGGAGTTGAAGATTGTTCAGAGCTCCTCTGATTTCTTTTTGAGGTATTATTGTAATATTTAGTTGCAAAGAATTTAGTGTTATTGAATTTATATTTTGTATTAATATTGTTAAGATAATGGAAACTTGTACACAGTTTGGGTTAGATCCCTTATAGGACCATTTTGGTTAGTGAGGTGTGCCCTATTGATGCTATAGCAGAAATTAAGAGGGCTGTTGGAATTTTTGATTGTGTGACTAATATGAGGCGGGTGAGGGAGAACAAAGAGATTATTATTTGTGAATTTGAAGACCCTGTCTTTATGATATACAAAGGGAGAAACTGTGTGTTGCAGAAGCCAGAGCACAACGGGGATGTGACTCCTATTTGTTTTGAGGTCTTGCATGTAAGTGATAGACAGACTGGGTGGTTGGCAGGTGCTACCCCCTGTTAGAGAGAGAGGTCCCGGAGAAGCCTCTACTCCTGTTGGGTGCGTCTACACTGGTAAATTAAGTCGAGTTAAGCTTGGCTTAAGTCGACTTAATGTGCCCTGTGTCTACACTACACTTTGCTTAAGTCGACTTAAGCAGGTTGCTTAAGTTGACTTAAGGAAAATAAAGTCGACTTAAGGAAAATTAAGTCGACTTTATTAAACCACCTTTCTACTCAACCTAAGGCTTAATTCGACTTTCTAAAGTCGAATTAAGCCAGTGTAGCCCTGGGGTAGCCCTAAGTCGACTTAGGGCTATCCCAGGACTACACCAATGCCCTCCCTGGTGGGGGGGGGCACAAGGGGAGCCTGGCATGCCCCCCAAAGGGCAGGGCATGTGGGCACAGTGTGACACTGTCTGGATTTAGGGAAGCATTTATGATATTATTTTCAATGGATATCTCATAAACGCTATAATCCATAGGAACTATGTCATGTTTGGTATCAATAGAAAGGCAGTAATTTGCTGGGAATGATTATATAGTTTATGTCTAGGAATTCTATTTGGATTAGAAGTTAAGAATTTGATGTTATATCCATACTTTAACTTGTGTCATTAGACGGGAGGGTGTGAACAACCATTGTCTCCTTAATGTTTAGGAATTTTCCAGGTAGAATGGTCTCAGGGAGTATCCTAATGAGCCATTGAGGACATAAAGAATACAACCATTGTATCCTTAATGGCTTACTTAAAGTCGACTTAAAAGTGCAAGTGTAGACATAGCCGTTGTGAGGCTCTCTTCTGTGAGATAGTGCTGAGATCAGCCAGTGAAACTGACTGATATGAGTTCTTGCCTGATTTAATTGAGCTTATGAGCATGGTGCTCTATTGAGTGAGATCTTAAATATTAAGAGCTGAGAAATGTGTATTTTATATATCCAATCCAATTCCTGTACCGCTTTGGATACAGGCTATAGCAACTGAAAGAGATAGTCAGTTGTTAAAGTCAAGGGCTAGACTGGAGCTAGCTATAAAAATCCTCTGTTTCTTTGCTGTCCGAGGTCTGGGAGGACTGAAGCTGCTATTTTGCAACTGCTGAGGATCCACACAACTTGTAGATGATTATTATCTCAAGTATACTGCTGGGTACTGCAGTGATTTAAGCAGGGAAGATTGTAACCCAGATACCTAAAACAGGCTGTCGCTTTAAGAGACCCATTCAGGGTGGGTTACTGTTGCTGGGCTGATTAGCTGCCCACAACTAGAAACTTCTGAAAGCAGGGAGTGGTAGCATTTGAGCATGCTCCACAGGGTTTCCTGCTGGTGTAGTCAGACCACATGAGACAGAGCAGCAGACTGTGCAGGCAGGAGCTGCACTGGGAAGAGCCCATGTGCTCAGTGTTCATGAGAGAAGCTGAGCCAGGAGTGAACAGCAAGATGTTTTCTCCCTCCAATGGAGTCATCTGCAGCAGAGTTTGTGCACATACATATGGGACTGAGGGCTGGTTAACCAGTGAGCTGACCGGATGGTGCTGGTTCCAGAGAAGAAAGAAAAGCCGGCATGGAATTTTATTGAAGATTCCTGCAACCAAAGAAGAGGATAGCTTCTTGTTCCACTCAAGCCTTTAGACTTGAACAAAGACTGTAGCTGAAAGTTGGTTGAACTCCACCTGGACTTTGAGACTCTTGGGCTATTTCTCACTGTTCTGTTTAACTTTATTTTGTTTTCTTAGGATATGATTTATTTAGTTAGTAATTAATAAAGTTATGTTTATTCTAAGTAGTATTTTAATGTGGGACGGTAACTCTGAGCAATCTTTGCTGTGAGTCCCATACAGACTGGACCCTGGGTCTCCAGATGCTCTCTCCATAGGGGTCGGGGGTTGATTTCTGTAAGGCACTGGAGAAGAGCAATTGAATGAATTTTAGCCCACCAAAAGATTACAAAAGCAATAAAGTTGAAATTTTAAATCATACAAGTCCATTTAAATGTATAATTTCCACAGCAATTCTAATGTGCCTTCTTTGTGAATACATAGTATTTTTCTATTTCCTAAGTCCTGGTTCAGAAGGTTTCCATTCCATTTTCCCGGAATACTGAACAGCTCTAGTGCTAGACATTACCATGACCTTTTTGGTTGCTCTGATGTTATTAGCATCACTATTTATAAGAATACATCTGATACTGGGCAGATCTCACAGCCAAATATTCCGTTCTTCCCCTCCACATGACAGGTAAATCACTGCTTCCCTTGTTCACCATTACACTGCCACATATTCCCTTTCCTAAATCTTCAGTTAACCACTACCATTTATTATTTCAGGTCTAAGATATTATTTTGGAGTATGAACTCATGCATTTCAAGTATTTGTGATTCCAATATGGCCACACTGGAACAAGTACTTCTCTACCTGCAGGCTGTGGTTCTCTTATTAAATTCCTTAATGTTTCAAGTGTTTAATCTTACTGTTGCTGAATTTCTGTTTGCTTACTTGCGGTAGAAACTCCTTGATCAGACAATTTTTTGCATGCAAGACTTTTTCATTTTTCTTACCCCAATATACCCTGGATATAGTACATTACTTATTTTATTGGCTTGCATTACATACTTATTTTATTGGCTTATCAAATATTTTGGTCTATAAATTTGTGGTTTGAGTTATAGTTTCTGAATTTTGTTTTACTAACATAGAACTGACTTGCTAGATCTTTGCAAATCTTCTCCTAAAACAGATGTTTTATCAATTAGTACTGGTGTAAGCTCAGTCATACACTTCTGATATGTTCTATTTCCTTTGTATACAGTATTCACAGACAGAAAAATACCTTTGTCCATTCAAGTAAGCTTTCTCCTTCCATTTGCTGATCATATGATTCCACTTTAAACTGTAACACCGTACTCATGTGATTCATAACTACAATTAATACGTTATCTGATTAACTAGAGAAGGGATTTTACACAGGTAAGAATTTTTTCATCCACCAATTTTAAAATTAAAAATTATAGGAGAATTATTTTCTAAGATCGGATGACAGGTATGATGAAGCAACCACAGAAATGACTTGACAGTTAACTAAATTTTATTAAAAAGACAAATCAACAAATTCTAGTGGGGTTCTCACCTCAGTAAGATTATTCACATGTGCACTATGGTATCTATATACTCACCAGTCCTTTTCACAACTGCACTTCAACCACCGTAATAGAGAAAGTTCTTTAGGAAAGATCACAGCCACTGCCATGTTTTTTGATGTATGCGGTGTTGTTGTAGCTGTGTTGGTTCCAAAATATTAGACACAGGTGCTGGAACATATGTGTAATGGGGGTGGTAAGAGCCATTAAGCCAAACTGTAAACCTTGTGTATGATAGAAACCAAGCCAAGGTGTGCTGCACCTCCAGTTCCAGGACTATGGAGACAAGGTGGGTAAGGTAATATCTTTTACTGGATCAACTTCTGCTAGTGAACAAGCCACGCTACTGAGCTACAGAGAACTCTGTCTTTCACCATCAGATGTTGTCCAATAAAAGATATTGCCAGTGGTGTTCTCAGGGAAGGGGGCAATGCCCCAGGTGCAGACTTGGGGGAGCACCATCTGGGCCCTCCTTGGAGGTCCCACCCACCTATGACATCCCCTGCAGCTAAACTGACCCAGCCCCTCCGTCTCATACTCCAGGTCCTTTTGCCCCCACACTGGGCACAAGGAGGGAGCAGCCAAAGATGGGGCTCTGGGGCAGAACCCTTCTAGCCCCCCAGCCCCAATACCAGGCAGTCCCCTCGTCTTTATATTTGTCCTCCCCCCGGTTGGTGGCAGCAAAGGTTTGCAAGTCCATTTCCCACTCTCCGCCACAACTGCTCCCCACCACACCCACAGCGGGGGACGAGGGGAGGGAAGCAGTGGAGGAGTGTGGGAAACGGGCCTGCAGAACCACCTCCCCTGAAGGGCACTGTCGCCAACGGGGGGTGAGAGGGGAGGGAAGAGGAGAGATGCAAATTTAAGCATCAGCTCCCAGGCACCGGAGACTCATTATATGCTACTGGATATTACCTCACCCACCCTATCTTGCTCATGTTTTCTGAGATGTATTTCCAAGTCCTTATAGCGTACTTTTGTGATAGACGTGAAAATTCCATCTGTCATGCCTCTCTCACCTGTACTCTGCTCATTAATCTGTCTCCAATTAGGGCAACTAACTTTTCAAACCTCCAAACTGCTTTTAAAGTCATTTAAAAAAAATCTCTAACACAAACAAAACCCCAAATACAGAATTCTGTATTTTCATTTTCAGCATTAAATTAATGAAGAGATGAGGTAATAGGGAAACGTATCACAAGATGCCATTTTATGTTGAGTAAAGAAGATGGGGGGTGGGGAGTGAAAGAGAGAGAGTGAGCGAGCGATATCCACACACATATGGTAAGTGATGTAATATATTTTATTGGCCCAATTTCTGTTAATGAAAGAAATTTTGGAGCTATACAGAGCTCATCCCTGAGAATGTTTTATATCTATAGTCTCCCTTCCCCCCCAATATAACACATATCGCCTTTCAAAATACTTTATTCATCATAAAATAGCATGTTATAGTATGTTTTCTTATTTCATTATTTACTTAATGCAGAAAAACAATATTAAAAGCAAAAAGGATAAATGTGTTCAAGTCCTCAGGTGCCACAAAAAGAAATGCTCTGTGTCAGCAAACTCCATAGAGATCAGTAATGACCAGAGTACAAACCACAGAGTACTAAACATGGACCTTCAGTCATATTAATTTTTAATATAGATGTAAATCCCTTGGTTGAAATACTAGAAAAAAAGATGCTTATTAAAAGACTCTTTGGCTTGCTGATATTTAAATATTAACTACCACAATAAACAGGTGATGCACATCATAAAAACAATAGATTGCAACAGCATTTAAAATGCCAAATAATTCCAGTGCTAACCACTCATGCTAATGATAATTTAGCATTACAATGTATGCATTCAGATCAGAAACATGTTGTGTTGTAAATGACAGTGTACAAACAATTCCACATGAAAAGTGAAACCTCTCAGGGCTTTCAGTCATTTCTCAGTGAGAAGTTTCTATAATTGCAGGTTCCTATGTTCCTGTAATTTCACCAGTCATTACGTCCAAATTTCCTCATTTTTTCTCACTACAAAATCTTCATTAGAACATGAATATTTGAAGCTTACCAAAAAATTCTAAAATTGCATGAAATTATTAATAAAACATGACATTTGTTTGCTAAAAGAGGAATTCAGAGTTCTTACAGAAAATCATCAATTCCCTCCACCCCCATGTTTATTTCATAGTACTCCTCATTTTCAGTCAGTTATATTTTGATCGGAAAGTAACACATACATAGTACAGGTAATTTAAAACAAGTTAATAGTGAATGGCAGCCTCCAAGGCCTAAGCGCATGCCAACTGCCTAATAGTGTTAGGTTAAAATCTACAGTACAGAAATCTCTGCAAGATAAGATGCTGGTGGTCTTGCTAAATATAGAAGGTAGATGAACTTATCTTTTATATATTTTCTGAAGGTCAATTTTGAGTGACAACAGTAGTACAGTTTAGATCTTGTAAACACATCAAAGTTTAGCGGGTTTATTTATTAGGGCTGGATGGAAAATGGAAACCTTCAAAGGGAAAAAAAATTAAAAATATTACCCCAAACTGAGATAATGTCAAAAAACACAAAATATTTTGTGGCAAGTGATTCTGGGAGAGGAGAAGGGGAAAGAGAAGTTTGCATTTAGGAGACCACAGAGTTTTTTTAATTTCCATTTTGCTCAGGAAATTTTTCTATCAGAAAATCATTCAGACAGAAAATTCCCTATGAGCTGTGCTATCTATCCTTTCAGCTAACTTCCATCAATCTACCTATATGGCCTCCAATATGCAGAATTTGAATGCCTCATTCATTTAAAAATACAAACTATCACTAAAATAACCCATTTCTGCCATTGCCCTTTGCAAGCAGTTTAGATTTTGTAGCCTTGTAAGTTACTTTCCCATTGGAGCAGAACACAAGAATGGTTATACTGGGTCAAACCAATGGTCCGTTTAGCCCACTATCCTGTCTTTCAACAGTGGCCAATGCCAGGTGCTTCAGAGTAATCCATGCCCTGTCACCCATTCCCAACTTCTGGAAATCAGTGACAGAGTCAAGGTATTTTTTAGTTTAATTTATTTATTTATAGAATGTTCCCAAGGCTTGTTTCTTCAGACAAAGGTGGTCATAAACCCCCTCCTTGCAGAAACAAACCTCATCTAAGGTTCCATTGCATAATCCCCAAGAAGGAGCTATCTCCCATACTTTGTCTTTCCAGAATTCTCATGCTTGACATATTGTTTTTCTTTCCCCAGTATCAATCCCTAGACTTTATCCCAGTGGGGTTGCTGGCTCTGCGCTGGGCACACAGTGCACGTGCCCCGAATCCCAACACTAGTGCCTTGAGTCTGGTGGGGATCCAGGGCCCGGCCACCACTGGTCTGATCGGGCTCCCGCCGAGATCCAGATCCTGGTGGCCCCCAGCAGCCTCCCGCCGGGGACCGGAATCCAAGGTCCAGTCACTGCTGGCCTGATGCGGTCCCGACCAAGGCCACGGCTGCGCCACAGGAGCCCAATTCGGCCCCGGCCAGGGACCCAGGGGATGGATCGGGCCCCCGGGCCTGGGCCCCGAACCTATTTTTGCTGCAGCGACACCCCTGCTTTATCCTGGGAGCCCCTTATTGCAAAACTGCACACAGTCTCAAAAGATAGTCTTGTAATACAGCTGCTCAGCAATGAAAAGAAGCCTAAAGGCCGACAAAAAGTTTGGCTGCCCATCTAGACAAAGGAGAGCACTTTAACCCACACAATCCCTTTATTGACTGTGTGTATAGCTACTGCATGGCATAACTAATTCTTTTTATTAAGAATTCAACCCTGAGAGCTCATACACGGAGTCATCAAAACATTCAGGACCCCACCCTCCCATTCCACACCACCATGTCCCACATTGCCCCAGCCTTTCACTACAGGGACCAAAAGCTATTGATATGAGTTTTGAGTGTAGAAACTTGGATCTTCACAGTTTAGGACTGGATTAAGGAAGCATCAACTGGCCCATTTTGTTTTGGGATAAAATGAGATCGTCCATACATGCTTGTTTATGTGGACACATAAAGAAGGAGACCCATATGCCATAGAATGGTTAAACGTAGAGACTGTAACTGTATTAAAACTTTTAACCAATGGGAACCATTCCCCTCAACTACCCTGTAGGGCTGTTACAGTCTGGATTTATTCAGGGCAACACCGGTCCTGCATTTCCCTAACCCGAGGGTGCGTAAAAGACACTGCCCCTTCTGCACCCTCAGGCTTGCATAAGGGCCCAGCTGGGCCCACACTTAAAATAGGAGAGATGAAATGACGAGAGTTCGAAACGTAAGACATGTAACGTCATGCTAAAGGCCCATGCCCATACTGCCCATTGAGCTATTGTGACCTTGCACTGGACCATTTTTAATACACCAATCACAACAAAACTGTGAAAAGTGTAATTTAAATCCTTAAAGCAGAGCTCTGGATGTGTGAAGGAAGGTGGAACACAAACACACAGCTTGTTATCACATGGAAAAAAATCCTTTCCAAGCCCTATACATCAGCCTAGCACCTCAGCATCAGAAGAGTTCCAGCTCACTGGGCAAGAGTGGGGGTGGAATAGAGCCCCAAATGGCTAGTCATCAGCAGCAAACAGAAGCAGCTCACAACCCTGGCAGGAGAAAGCCAGTCATTTGACCCATCATGCCTCCTCCCCAACTTTTGTCCACTGTCAGCAGGAGTGGACGGGTGAAATCCCGTGTTTGGCTGCCACGTGAAATAGCACAAGGAATTGCCATAGGTTACTGTAGAAGTCATATCTCCACAGAATCATATCCACATGATAGAATGTATCTGGCTTTCAGACATAACCTCTTTACTCTATAGATTCTGTTTTAAGGATCTCAGCAAGTACATATCTCATACTCTTATAAAACTATTTGTGTAGAAAATCTAGCTGCCAAATGACAATATCCAGTACCTGTAAGGAGATATGTATTTCCAAAGTGATGTACAGACATTAATTACATCTCACATCACCATAGAGATGACCAAATACCACCCCTATTTTACTGATGGGGAAGTGCACAGAGTGACTTGTCTAAGACCACACAATCATTCAGTAGGAAAGCTTTAGATTTTAACTCTGATGCTCCTGGCTCTCAATTCTATGTTTAATTTACTGGACAATTCAGATTACATCCACATTTTCCTTACAGTCTCCACACATCTATTTTCGGCTCCATCATATATCATAGTATTAAAGGCAGTTGCCTTAGGTTATACAATAAGATGAACAATGACAAGTCATTTATAGATTTCTGCCTAAGGTAATAAGCAGATTTGCGCTATTAAAACAAAACCTGCAACCCAAATGAGCAAATTCATTTATTAGGCTAAAAGAACAATCCTGAATTCAAATTCAGCTGATTTACATCTTTTTTAAAAATCTGCATGATAGTAAGGATTACCTCTACTGAACAGAGGGATTGATAACTCTTCTTTCCCCACTATTTCCCATTTCTAGTCAAGACCATGATTATTTCTAACCTCTTTGCCCTGTTTCCACTTAAATTAATTTCTTAATTAGAGGCTGACTCAACATGAGAACTAAAATGCATAAAGTGCTATAAAATCTGATCTCTAAGCTTCTTCAGTACTGCTGGATAATTAAGAAGGTTCAAAAGTCAGTGGTTTGAAAATGGCATATAACTTCACTGGTGGAAGTTGTCACATCCAAGTTCTTATTTTAGGATCAGTTTTGAAATGTATTGGGTGGATTTTCATCATATACTTCACACACACACAAAAGGAAAATAATGGCAATTTCTCCACTGTGGCTTAAAGAACTTAAACTTGGTTTCTATTGGCATGGTTTGCTTGCTGTTGTGAGAAAAACTTTCTGGTGTTTAAGAGGAATACGTGCAAATTGCAGAGAATTGAAGAGTCTGGAAAAAGAGTTTTCTTAAACTAACAGTCAGGTCAATTTTTTAAAACAGAAATTAGAAAACTTTTGAGAATTATGGAGACTACAGTTAAATCGGCCCCAGGAGAGTTGTAAATTACAAAATCTGCATTTACTAAGCAAATAACACAAAAACTCACTTTGGGAAAAAAATATGAATAAATCTAATGTGACATAAAATAAAATTTTGAATATCTGAATCAAAGTTATCACTGAAATGATAAAGAATGTTTCTATTGCATTTAAAGACAGTTTGGAAGAAAGAAAGAGGGACAAATTCTAATGTCAGATATACCGGTGTAAATCTAGAATAATTTCAACCAATTTGAAGAATTTTTTTAAAAAAAAAGATAAAAAGAAGATGTCAAAAGAGAGTTTATCTACAAATGTTTGAAGAGTGTAAACACCAAGGAGGGAGAGGAAACAGGTAGTATATACAGGAATAGCAAGAAGTAGAGCTTAATTTGTAATGAAAGAGGTGCTGGGGCTCAAGTTTTTGGGTTGTTTTTTTTTACATTCACAACTGATGAAGCAAGCTCAGAGGTGCCTGGGTTATGATCTGCCAAGTCTAGAGGTGCCAGGACTGAACCTCGGCAAGCCCTATCACAAATTAAGTTCTGACTAGAAATGATGGGATGAAACTAAAGCAGGGAAACTTGTTTAATATCAAGTATAACTTTTTGAGAGTAAGATCCTTTAGCCCAATCCTCCTCAGATCACGTTCCATGGAATACTGGTGCTCTGTGGATACAGTGAAGGTGTTCCATGACTGACCCCAACCCCTGCCCATCAGTGGGAGGGCGTGGTGAATGAGGAAGGAACAAACATGGTGAACTGATGCGTGCCTGGGAGATTTAAGATGCCCCAGACACAGCAAAGCTTCTAGGCATGCATTGATGTTGGGTGCCACCACCTTGCTCCTTTGCTGCAGCTGGGACATTTTATTTCCCATCACTGTTACTGCCAGCATCGAAACTGTTTGGACATATCTTTCATGGTAAGACTTTCATTGACGAACTTTACTCTAAGAACAGATGAACTTCGTTCAAAAATGCAGGCCCAAAATTCCCATCAAAACGTGACTAATATCATTTTCAGTTTTAAGTGGAGTGCATAATCATGTATTTATGTTTTAGAAATAAACACATTATATTCATAAAATTGTATTTGATTTGGTTTTCTGAATTGTGGAATGTGTCGTATATGGATATTATGAACACTGCAGTCAGAGGCGGCTTTTGGGGTAGGCGAACCAGGCGCCAAGCAGTAAGGGGCCACGTCTCCGCCTGCCCCAAAAGCTGAGTCTGCCTTAGAGGGGTCAGTCCTTAGGGGAGAAAGGACTGCGGGGGGAGGGGACTGGGCACAGGACTGGGGGGCGGGACAGGCGGCAGGGCACCAGGGCCACGAGGGGTGGGAGCACCCGCAGGGGGGCCGGAACCCCGGGCAGGAAATCAGAGCCACGGGGAGATCAGCCACAGGGAGCAGGGACCATGGGAGGCCCTGGGGCCCCTCGCAGGGAGCCGAAACTAGTGGGGGGAGGGAGCTGGGGTCGCGAGGGTGGTGACCAGGCCCTGGGGACAGAGGGCAGGGCTAGCGGCTGGGCACCAGGTTATGGTGGGGGCAGAGAGGGTGACTGCGGGAAGCTGGGGCCCCCGCAATGGGCCTTTGCCTAGGGCCCCTGATTGCCAAAGGCTGCCTCTGATCGCAGTCAGTATATACCGGCTTTTTAAAGAAAGTTTTCATCAGGTGTTCTGCATAAATTAGTATCTTTACGTATTCCCTGGTCCACTAAAGGTTGAGAAACACTGCTTTAGCCTATGCAATAGTCTTCCAAAAAAAGTTTGTCAGAAGTGCCATCAACTAGACCGTTTAGTTACTATCTAGTTAGAGCTCCTTCAGATATAAAAGGGGCCAAGTTTCTATCATAACATGGTGTCAGAGTATTTCAGATGTTCATGTACAGTAGAACCTCAAAGATACAAATGGGAATACCTTGGGAATAGAGGTTGTTTATAAATCTGAAATGTTCATAATTCTGAAGAAAACATAGTTTTTTCAAAAGTTTAAAATTGAATATAGATTAATAAAGCTTTGAAACTTACTATGAAGGAAAAAAACCACTACTTTTAACCAGATCAATGTAAATGAAACAAGCACAGAGATTCCTTATCTTGTCACATCATTTATTTTAAATTTTCCCTTTATTTTTAGTACTGTACTTTATATTTAACTATATTACAATTTTAGGTAATTTCTCTTGCTTCTTCTTTTAGTGTTCATTATTCATGAAAAGAAAATCCAAAACAAAATCTCACTGATTTAAACATCCATTCAAATAACACTGAAAAATGGCTGCAGAAAAACGTGCAGCTACTAGACTTTATAATGACAATTAAACTAAGTTTGGACACTTAAAAAAAAATCCTGTGGTTCTTATGCAGGAAAATTACATGGACTTGAAAAAATCTTTAATGGTACTCTGTTGCCACCAACCCACTGCCAGTGCCTTTCGCACTCCCCTCCCTATCCTGCCAGAGATGCTAGCAAGTCCCTGGAGCTCAGCCACAGGCAAAACTTGGACTGCATCGGGGCACAGGCTGTGGCCCTTTAAAACTTCTTTAAAACGCAGCCTATAGGCAACAGCTCTGATTGGGCGCCCACTTCACGTCATGCTTTGGCTGCAACACCACCAGCTCAGGCTACTGCCAGAGCTTGAAAGTTTGTCCCTCTGGGGGAGACGAGATGAAAACGCCATCCCTCTCCCAGTGGGGTGGGAGTGGGAAGGTGAAACAACACCTGCCCCTCACATGGGGAGTGGAGTTGGGGTCAGAAAATGCAGATGTGTCTATTTCCCTTTGAGATACAATCCAGGCACTATATAGTACAGGTTTGGTTTGATTTTGTTTTTCCCCTCTGCTGCTTACTTCTGGGTTCACAGGGTGTTCAACTGATCAGTCAGTTCATAACTCTGGTGTTCATATGTTTGAGGTGCTATTATACAATGAAAAATGCTAACAACACACTTGCCCTGATACACAAAATATCTGAAGGGAAATAGGTGTTTGTTAAGCAAATTATTTAACTAGAAAACTAAACATCTCCAATTTTAACCTCTCATTTCTAACTAGACACCCAAGCTGTAAGTTATAAAATGAATAGCAATATTCAGTGACAAAACCCAGTAAATATCTCTTATTAGTACAATCCAAATTCAATCATCAACAGTTCTTTAATATTTAAACTGTGGAAGCTTTACAAAGGTAAGCAACATTACTTCAAATTTTTGGACGTAAATTATTTCCTTTTTTGACATCTCTTTCTGAACTGGCATATGTGGTGGGTGTCTCTCATTTGCCTCTACCTATTCTGTAATTAATTAAGAGTTAGAGTGAAATAAAGAATTGTCATATATAGCTCATCCTAGGCTGACCTCAAGAGAAGCATATCTGACAAGAGAAAACACTGAAGGGAAAATAACAATGATTTAAGAAAAATCTGTCACCTTAGATGAAAATAAATATAGACAGTTTGTTGCAAACTGGTTCTCTGTAGCTTTACCAATGGCAGAAAAGAATGTTTGACATTATCTATCAGGAGTTGCGCTTCCCTGATGTTTTGGGAAAGACAAGACTGTGGGCTAGTCTTCACTTATGGTGGCAAGAACGCCACCATCAGATCAACCTTTCACATCAACTTATTGGGTCTGTGAAGACCTGTTCAATAGATCGGTAAGTCGATCCCTGAAAACCTCCCTTCGACTCAGCACACTGGACGTGCTGGGCATAGGGCAGTTGAATTGAGATACACAAGTTATTTTAAGTAACTTGAGTATCTCCATTCGACTCCTGCCGAAAACAGTGGGCAGTGAAGACCTGCCCACATGCGAGGTAGGTCTTGCACTTAGACTTGAAGACAGATTATCTAATCACTCTTATCTTGTGAGAGAGTTTCATAGGTACAGGTCTCAGACTCTAAGGTCAGAAGGGATCAATATAATCATCTAGTCTGACCTCCTGCACAATGCAGGCCAGAAAACCTCACCCACCCACTCCTGTAATAAACCTATGACTTATGAGTTATTAAAGTCCTCAAATCATCATTTAAAGACTTTAAAATACAGAGAATCCCCCTAGCAAGTGAGCTGGGCTCCATGCTATGGAGGAAGGCAAAAAACACCCAGGCCCTTGCCAATCTGCCGTGGGGGAAAATTCCTTCCTGACCCCAAATATGGCAATCAGTTAAACCCTGAGCATGTCAGCCAGAGAACAAAGAAAGAATTCTCTATAATAGCTCAGAATCCACCCCATCTAATGGCCCATATCAAGTCACTGGCATAGCTACCACCAATAATCAAAATCGGTCAATTGTCAAACTAGGCCATTCCATCAGATCATCCCCTCCATAAATTTATCAAACTCAGTTTTGAAGCCAGCTAGGCTTTTTGCCCCCCACAGCTCCCATTGGAAGGCTAATCCAGAGCTTTACTCCTTTGCATCTAATTTCAAGTTTAAATTTCCTGATGGACAGTTTGTATCCATTTATTCTTCTGTCCACATTGGTGCTGTACTCAAATAATTCCTCTCCTTCCCTGGTATTGATCCTTCTGATGTATTTATAGAGAGCAATCATATCTCCCCTCAACCTTCTTATCACCAAAATTCTCAGTGTTCCCTTAGAATGGTTCATTCATTTTGGGCCTCATTCTCCACTACCTGTATAGTATGTGCTGGTAACCTGTATAGGCACCCTGCATAGTAATTTACACTTGTATAAAGAGGGTCTAAAATGCTACCAAAAATCATATTGATATCACTCTGTCCTGGTGTAATGATGACACAAAATAGCAGTAAAAATTGATCTTCCTGTGTACCCACAAACAGATAGAATAAAATATTTCTATTGATAATCAAAATTTACAAATAGCCAAAGTAAGAATAATGCTCCTTTAGACGTCAGAATATTTTGTCTATTTTGACATCAAATGTAAAATCTGATACCACTAATTGCCTGACTTGCCTCCTCCCAATTTCCAGCAATTATGAAACTTTAAATAAAAGTAAAAAATGCTTAAAAATAAATATTTGATATTATCCATCAAAATTACAAAAAAAAATCTGTCTTCTTGTAATGCTTGAATAAATATAACAAAAAATAAAAAGTCTACTTAGAATTAGATAAAATTAAAAGCAATGTAATTTAAATAACCTAATTAATTCACTGAGATCTTTAAACAGTCCAGAGTACAATAAATGGAGCTTTCAGACTTCAGAAGAATAGTACACTTAAGTAACCTGAGTAGTCAAAAACACAAGCATCTCCTCTCCCACTTGTAATGCAGAATTTTATTTGGATATACTGTTGGAGTTTTTTTATAGTAAGGGATTTTAGTTTTATCATCTTCCTCTAAAACCTCTTATGTCCTTATTTTGGTCCTGCAGTGACTTCTCTGGACATACAGGCATCCCTCCATGCTGAATATAATGCAACATCAAGGCCTCAGTCTGTAAAATCTGAAGATTTCTTATCCCATAAAATCAGCAGATAATGTAGGAGAGACTCTTTGTTTTTGTCCCATCTCCACTTACATCATCTTCATTTAGATTTTATTTCACACAAAGATTTAGGCAGAGGGGGTGCCAATTCTCATTCCATTTTTAAAATAAATTGTCATGGAAGGTAGACTTTGGAATCAAACTGACATGTTTTGAAGTTTTCCACAAAACTCTCTTTCCAGTGTTTCCACACATGTACAGCCAAATTCAGACCAGCTGGAAGTGAGTGAAGCTACTTTGAAGTCAGTGGAGTTGTATCAAGTTATGCAATGGACCAAATCCTGCTCCACCTATTCATGTGTACACTCCTGTTGAGCACAGTCCTGAGTTTGGCCCATACTAGTCAAAGGATTCAAATCTATATTTATAGTTGTACTAATACATATCACCACAATACCACAGAAATAAAGACAATTTGATTTTAATCTACCAATTTGTACCTAACTAGTTCAATATGTACCTAACTATTTCAGTATGTAAAATCCAAGTTTTGTAACTCTAGACCATGGGAAAATGATGACTAAAATCATAGTCATTTATTCAACTACAAAAACAAAATAGCATTGATCAGAAATTCAAAGCTGTATATTAAATTTTGAAAGGTCCTCAAACCAATAAGAGTACATATCATTCACATCTTACCACTTCATAATCTTCACTGCCATAAAGATACATATCTGCACCTTCAGAATCTTACATGTCCATAAAATCCTAAAGTAAGAGCGAAGCGTATCCTTAATGTCTGTGTCTAAGCAAAACAGCTTCTAGAGCTGGAATAAAGTTCCAGTACTTGTTTCCCACGCTCAAAATGCTCTTCAAGTATTGTTCTCAGAGTCAAAAACAAAACCTCTTGCTGTAAGCAGTTAAGGAAATGATGGTCTGCCAAGTTACACCAGTCACAAAATTCCACAAAGAAAAACAGGAGCAGCAGTAGCGGCAGCTAGGATGTGTTACGTTAATCCATTACTATAAACAGAGCAATGCTGTTCAAGCAGGGCGTAGGCTGCTAGGGTACTCATTTCGGATTCTGTCCTTAATCACATGTTGCTGCCCCTGTACTGATTGGTTGCAGAAGGAACCCGTGCAGTGAAAAGTAACAAGAACTCTAGTGACATAGTGTGAGGAGAGAACTCAGTAATACCAATGAAGAACCATTTCCTATTTCTTTTATTAGGAACAGAGAGTCAATTGCTTTGTTTGCAAGCGTGTATAGACTCTGGGAGCAAATACTGAACTCAGATGAAGCACTCAAAATATTACTGAGAAGCAACAATGTAACTTCAAGGAATCGAGAAAAGTAGACACTTTTCAATTTGCAAACTAACCACACTAGCCAAAATTCAGCCCTGCATTGACTTCAAGGGATCTACACCAAAGTACATGAAAGTCAAACTCACCCTACCCCAGCACTGTTTCTTCCTTATTAGGTGCTCTCTATTACATTCAAAGCTCATGAGTTAAATATAGATTGATTCTACGGTGCTCTGCTAGTGCAACACAAACAGTATGACTTACCTTTATTAAAATGCCACCACATTACAACAGATAATTGCACCTACTGCCGCAACATCAAGGGAAATTGTCCCAATGTACAGTATTGGTACTAGCCTCAAGCAAATACCAAAAAAACAAACCAAAAACAAAAGAGCAAGGGATTATATTTTTTTAAGTCTTACTAAATATCCTTTACAAGCATACAAAAAAGATTAAAAAGCTACTTACTGGTAGCTCTCCTTCTTTCGAATAGCCTCTGTGCTCACACTTGTGGCATATGGCACCCCCTGGTGTCAAGTCACAGAACCCCTACCAAAGCAGCCTCTGTTGGAGTTTCTCAAATGCCACCGAGTGATGTCAATGGTTGACATCCCAGTACATATAAAGAAGTGCAACCCCTATGCACCCAAGGAAAAGAGCACTAGGAACATAATGCTCTCTGTCTGAAAGATGTTAGTTGCCTGCTTAGATTAGTTTGCTTTATCAGTCCATACCATATTCCACTAGTGGAATACAGAGGCCCTTCAGGCAGTATAGTGAATGGGTAACCTTTGAAAGAGGAAATTCTTGTGAAAGCATATATCAAATGTTAGGTCTTATCTTTTCTATTTGGTGGCTTTGTCAACTTTCATATCCTCTTCATTCTGAAAGAGAGAGGGAGTTCTTTTCCATGGATGTCTCAATTAGTGTGACTCAGCTAGGACACAGCTTGTAAATATTCTCTGAAAATTCTCACTGTAGTAGCTGCATTTTATTTAATTCCACTTCTGTAGATATATACTTAACATTTACTAAGTACTTTTCTTCAATTATTTAGCAGGACAGACTGTTCTCTGATGTGTCTGCTCTCTTTCCCGACTCAGAACAGATTCTATCTGTATCACATGAGCACGGTGGGTCAAAACTTGTTATCTTAGAAGCAATATGTCTCCCCAGTTTATAATATAGCCTATTTTTGATTGAGCCAGGTCACTGGAGCAGAGGACATTTAAAAAAAAAAAAAAGCATGAATCCCCTTGAATTATTGTATATGATTCTAAGCATGTCCTACAAGAGATTTTATAAAGATAACACAGCAAAGTTTCTCCAGAATATCTAGGAAGTTGACTAATGCAGAATGTGATACAGCAAATTCATGATATTCTTTTGTAATCTATGCTATCAAGAGTGTGCCCTTTCCACTTCTACTGTGATATGAAATCAACATAAACCTAAACAGCTCAGCTGCATCTCTTTCCTTACCCTTCTTTCTTTCTGATATATGATTCAACACAACCCAATGGAGAGAGACAAGGCCATAAAATGGTCTATTGACTGGCAGGGTTAAGGGCACTGGGAACTAAAACATAGGATATATAGTGTAATTGTGATGCTGCGGCATATTTAGGGTATGAAGAACCCATGCTGAAACTTCTGAATATAGTCCTGAAAAATATTTTTCAAGTAGCATTTTATATGCTTTGTGTCTGAAAAGATGAATTCTTCTTTGCTCTTTTCTTGGCTGAGCTGGGAGCACTGCCTATTAAGGTTGTCTGACACTTCGCATTATAAAGCCCTGTTTTCAGTTGCTTATAGCTGTCAAATTTTAACCATTTGGGCTGAAATTTTCCATGCTGTGTGTCTGCCTCAAGCGGATTTATTTGTTTCAAAATTTTAGCTGAATGAATTCACTATTCATGAGAACAAGGATAGGGAAAGATGTGCCATTTTACCCATGTTAAAAGAATTGTGGTGACTTTTTCTTTGAACAGCTCTACCACTCCCATGCTTTGGAGTACGGGCTTAAAGTTTCACAGGGGAAAGTCTGCTCAAATTTGTCCAAGTTATAAAGTCTCTAGGGGTGGGAAGGGGGAAATCATAGTTCATGAAAGTCTTACAGAAAAGAAATGCCATGATCTTACATTAACTGAAGTTTTCACAGAAGTTGAACTTTCTGGACGCTCCTCCACTGTGCTCCTCAGAGGTCGTGATTTCTGGACATTCCCTATCCTTACTGGCTAGGGGTGTTGTGCTATAAGGACAGGCAATTTCACTTGAGCCTCATTTAAAATAGTTCAAAGTACTAGGAATATGAGATTATAGAAAATCAGGTGCCATTTGTTGTTTTACAGTTTGCTAGATCAGACCTGGGACATTATGTGCTATAAAGGAGAAGAAAAACTTAAGTCATGTGGCTACAGAATCTAATTGTCCAGCCATGTTAAACTGTATTTGAGATATTTTCAGCTGAGTCCTGTTTCCAACAGACACACCCAGCCCCCTACCGAGTCTCTGTGTAGTGCATTGCAGGTGTTCAACATCGTATCTTAAGTAATAAAGAATCCTTTGCCTTCAAAGGACAGAACTCCAGTTTGAAAAGGGTGGCACAGTCACATGTGTTCAGTACAGCATTATTAGAGCGGAATCTTAGAACAGTCCATCCTTCTTCTGACCATACTTGACATGTGCCATTTCCATAGAACAACTCAGCATGCCCAGCCCAGGACTACAGGGACAAAACCAGACTTTCCTTGTGATGGTTGCTCCCAGCAGCTCTGGATGGAGTGGGTCTGGGTACCAGAAGAAACCTGTCTTTTTTCTCCCACTCAGAGACTTCCTGGTGAAAGCCCAGGAAGCATGCAGTAGGAAGCCCTCTGATCTGAATGTACAGAGGACCAAAGGCAGGCTGGAGGGAAGGAAAGAGACAAGAGTCGGATGAAACTGAGCCCAAAGAGGGATGAGGAGGTGAAGAAAATGGCTTTAGCAGCTTGAGCCAACCAGATCAGGACTGGATGCTGGAGGGGGAAACATCGTTAGGCGAGAAGAAGCCCATTTGCTTGGTGAAAAAAGGGAAGACACTGAGATCAGACAAGGAGGAGGAGAACATAGGGACTGCTTGCACAAGGAGATTGGAAGCACCAGTGTGGAGGGAAATGAGGCAGTTGAGACAGGTCTGAGGAGGAGCTGGTTTGTCAGGGGAAAGCTGAGGCTGCCTGGATGGGGATAATGGACCTGAGAGAAGAAGCCAGGATGGGGAAAAGTCAGGACTGGAATAGCCTCAAAGGCTATGTCTACACTTGTAAATTTAGGTCGACTTAGCATGTTCACACTCAAAATTAAGTCGACATTGGGGTGACCCTACAAGGTCGACCTAGAGCGTCCACACTGGATGCCTAGGTCGACTTGTAGGGCCTAGGGGGACATTGGACAGGTCCATGGTGGCAGGGGGATCACCCTTTGCCCCATTGTACAGGGGCAGGATGGGCAGAGCTCTGCTCTGCCCTGCCCTGTGGGGGGGCATGCCAGGCTCTCGTTGTGCCACCCCCTGGCAGGGAGGGCAGTGGGGGGAGTTCTGGAGAGCCCTAAGTCGACATAGAGTCGACTTAGGGCTACTCCATGTCTACACTGGCTTAAGTTGACTTTCTAAAGTCGACTTAAGCCAAAAGTCGACTTAAAATGACATTTTAAAAAGTTGACTTAATTTTCCTTAAGTCGACTTAAGCAGGTTGCTTAAGTCGACTTAAGAAAAGTGTAGTGTAGACGCAGAGTAAATTAAGTCGACTTAAGCAAGCTTAAGTCGACTTAATTTACAAGTGTAGACATACCCGAAGGTCAGAAGGGACCAGTACGATCATCTAGTCTGACCTCCTGCACAATGCAGGCCACAAAACCTCACCCACCCACTCCTGTAATAAACTTCTAACCTGTGACTGAGTTACTGAAGTCCTCAAATCATGATTTAAAGACTTTAAAGTACAGAGAATAGGGATAGGTTGTAGAGGATGGGGCATAAGAGATTAAGAATGAAACCCAGGATCCCTGGAGAAAAAATAGTCCATGATCATGTCATTAAAGACAGTATTGCACCACTAATGATAAGAGGGCCAAAACTAGTTGCACAGGAAACCATTATTCTGGCATTTTCTAACTGCTGAGCTCTTGTCTTTGGAACCTTAATGTTCTTTTAACGTAGATTTGTGCGCATGGGGCTGCCTGCGTGGGGAGGTGGAGCCGCAGCCAGCTGTGGGGGAGGGAGCCGGCTGTGTGGGGCAGGCAGGCCCAGAGGCCAGGCCCACATGCTCTGCCTTCGGGCCTGCCTGCTCCGCCCTGGGGGCGGGGAGGGCCATCCCAGGGGCCGGGCATAGCCCTCCCGCCCCGCCCCGCTCCGCTGCCTTTGGCTGGGTGCCAAAGGCAGCGGGGCGACAGTGGGAGGAGGGGCTACGGCGCACGCGCGGGACAGCACGGGGCCCACTTACCCGCAGGGCCCGGGGTGATCGCCCCGTTCGCCCCCCCCCAGGGATGGCCCTGCTTCTAGAGCACAAAAATCCAGATACAGTTAAAGAACACCCCACCTCCATATGTGCACACATACACCACCTTGTCTCCTCTCTATGTTCCTGTAGATTTTGTTCCCTTCGTAACAAAAAAATGTCAAATACTAATAAAAATATTTGGCTCAAAACCCAGGCTGTCATTTTTTTAGGCTGTGTCCTATGTAGTAATCTCCATTCCCTGCCTCCCTCCAAATACTACTCAGGTTGATTTTCCGAATTATCTAACAATGTAGCTGGATTAGCAGAAGGGTCTGGTATTTAAGTCCTGGCCAATGTCTATGTACCATGGCTATGAATTGCCTACACTATAAATAACTTTGTATATCATAATACTGCAACATAGTGCCTTTGGGAAAAACAAACAGAAAAATCACTGACATGGTTGTCAAGGTTAATAGACTAAACAGTCGCTGCTCAATAAACATGAAGAGCTCAACTTGCATTCAAGAGTACATGCTATTTTTTTTCTTTCAGGAACTCAAATGGAAAGCAACTGAAGCTCTAGCACCTAAACCATATTCAAGTTAGTGAAGAATGTCAACAGTTCGTAATTCCCACTTGTGAGGTTAGCAACAAGATTTGTTTCCTGTAAACATCTGTCTTTTAGTTTTCCTAAGAAGAGAACTTCAGTAATATTATTTACAAGTTGATAACTTTTTATTTACCCAAGGTAGAGAACTTATCTCACCCAAAAATGGGAATCCAAGGAGCCCAAGATTTTCCTCTTGATGACCTGCCTCCTCCACTTAACCACTTCCAAACAACTCACTATGCACTGTTATCAAACCCTGGAGTTTCTCCCTATTATTTGGAGAGAGGAAACTGATTGCAAATACATTTCATTTTTTAAAATCATCAAATTGTAAACCTCTGGCTAAAAAAGTCAAAATGAATATCAAGGCTCAAGAACTTTTTCTCTGAGGCTTACCAGGAGTCTCTATTCAATATCACTTTCACTGCGATAACAACTTCAGCCATGACACCTACAAAAGCACTGAAAGCCCTTTAAAATTGCATTACATGAAGAAATAAAGAAAACTTATACATAAGAAAACAAAAAACAAACAAAAGACTTTGACTACTTTTCTTTTTATATGAACTTTATTATGAACCAATTCTTTATATGAACAAATACCCATGCACATGAGATTAAAATATATCTAGGCTTTTCACATTACCATAGAAGTCTATACTAAGGAATAAGGTTAAAAACTGCATGAAAAATCTAAACTTGATTCAGACTTATACTTTATATAAATATTTTTCTTTGTTATTAATTCTCTATCAACTAAGGCTATGTCTACACTACGAGTTAGGGGTGTGATTCCCAGCTTGCGAAAACCAGTGTAGTCATGGTAGTACAGACAGCAGAACTGGCAAGCTGCCCTGAATACATACTCACAGGGTTCAGGTGATTTTGTACTCAGAATGGATAGCCCATGCCACCGCTGCCAGCTCTTGTCCTACCCCAACTATGCTACTATTTTTAGTATGCTAGATCAATAAGAGTCAGGGCCGGCGTCTTTCCAAGCTGGGAATCTCACTCCAAGCTTACAGTATAGATATTCTCTGAGTGTGACATGGTGAAATTTTGGTACAGCAGTTTCTATAGGAAAACACAGGCACTGACAACTATGGCTCACTTGTCGCCTTTTTCTCCACTACAATAATCCACTCCTCAGCTCCCCGCCTCCGCTTTTGTTCTTTTCTGAGTTATTTTTCTGTCATTCAAGACACCCTGCCTTCCACGCCTCAGCAAACACATCCAGCATGTCAAGAGGCACAGATCAGAGTCTAACTGTAGCCTTTACATTGTACATAATTTGCTGCCTGTTGTAGCAGGCCTCTGTCGTGACCATGTTGCACCTCATTTTCACTGCCAGCCTCCATTCTCCTTCACCACAGTTGCTGATGCACAGTTGTTGCAGAAAAAAATTGAACTAGGCATTGCCTTTAAGACACAACCCAAAGAACACTGTCCCAAAGCGACTCATAGATGCATTCTCCACTGCACTCTTCATGCTTCCTCAGCACTGGGATTATATCTGGCTTTATACACAAAGACCATAACAATTTGGCTAGTTTGAAAATTTATTTTAGGAATGGTATATGCCTCAAAGATGGCTGCTGCCATTGATGGGAAGTACTGTAATTTGAGATGTATTAATTTATTAGATTTAAAATTCTTAAACAACTGAACACATTTTAAACCACAAAAAGATGTGAAAGTAATTAATACAATTAAATGTAATATATATCCCTGTGGAGCTACTGGTCTACTATTTAAACTTTATTTTAAAACATGGGATATGCTTATCATTCTTGGGGGTGGGGGGGTTGTTTGGTTTTTTTTGTTGTGTTTGGTTTGGGTTATTATAGTAACCATTCTCCAACACAATCCTGCAGTTTTCTATTTCAGGACACCTCAGTGATAAGGTTAACTGCAGCAGCTTCGCAGCTTAAAAATATACATACACTGGGCACACGTTATCTTGTAGTGCAAGAGGAGATAACATGATAATGTCCCCTCATAATATCATGGGAAGTAACATACTGGAAGTGGCTGACATTCTCCTTGCAGCAAGATGCTAATACATTCAATCTGAAAGATAACTCATGTCACAAACAGAGATTTGACACCTTTTGCAAGGATGTGGGGCCCAACTGCCTGTTCTGTGGTGGCCACTTCGCACCACTGTGACAACTTAAAGGGGCTATAAATATGGCAGATCTGGCTTCAGGGGATTCTCCCATGTTGGATTTGTGCTGTAAAAGAACTGTAGCAAGTCTGTGTCACACCCCAGCAGGATGTGGTGAGATGATGGAGAGAGGAGTGAGTCCAGGGTGCCAATGTGGTTCTGCTATTCTGGCTGCTGCTATTGTCCCTTGTGACCTAGACAGCTGAGTGTAAACTGGAGCACCCCTAAGGCCTTTTCTCAGGACCCAAAACACAGGAGATGCCGGAGTGCCACCACACTGTTCTAAAACCAATAAAAATTAACATTGCGAAGATTTCAAGACAGTTGTGGTAAACATACATATCCTCTTGCATTCATGTTAAAGATGATAAGACATGCATACACTTTTGAACCCAGAAACTGCCACCAAACTCTTCAAATTAAAAAGACATCTGGGAAAAAATAGTCTGTGCCAGGATACAACAATTCCTTAGGGAATTAAACTTTCTTACTGAAAGCCATTGGTTTGGCCCTTTTTTTCATTACCACATTGGGGCTGACCTGCTGTGCTGTATTAGTTTGCAATACAGAAGTTAACGAGTCTCAGTGAAGTTTAGTCAACTGTTTATAATCACATCCACCTACTGAGCCATGAAAATTCCCAAATGTTGAGTGTAGTGGATTGTGAGGGGGATCCTCAGCTCTCAATTTCCTTGGCTGAACTGCTCCAGATAAATTTGGGGATTCCTTGGAAGTGCACCAGTGAACACCAGTCAATGCAAGCAACTACGTTTTCTGTTCTTACACCATTTGTTAAGGTGCACACCTGCGTTTCAAATAACCTAGTTTGTTTACAAACTTCTAGCAAGCTCCATATTTGAAACGTTAAACTGTTGGTGCTATATCTCTTTCTCAAGAGGCAAAGATTTTAATCCCCAGTCTTTATAAAACATTTCTTTTTATTAAATAAGGTAATGATTTAAGTACCAAATCCCAGATTGCAAGTAAATATTGTGATCAATCCATATTTTAAAAGTATTTGTAAACTTTAGTTTTAACAGTCCTGCATTCTGTCCACCTCATTTCAGAAAGACAAGGTTCTCTGATGGGGATGGCAATGACATCAGTTCCAAGAGGAATTTTGTCTCTCTCTCTCCTTTATTTATTTATGTATGTATTTTTGGCACAAGTTAGCATTCCACATTTCTGGACAATAATATTTTCATTTAAGTTGATTCTCACTAAATAATATAGTCCCTTTGGCCTCCTTATATCTTCAGATCTTATTTCTTATTCACAGCATGCCTTACAGGCCCCTAGAAATGCTGAGGGTTGAACATTTGACAATGGAGAGTAATGTTCGCTGCCTTGCAGGCATTTTTCTTTTCTTTTTTTTTTAATTCTTGGATAAGAGAGATTTGCCTGTTTTAAAACATTTTACTGAAATGTGAACTCTGGGTGAAATTCACCCTGTGCAGAGAGAGGCCTAGGTACCACTTAAGTCCCCGTTCAGTCCTCAGAATGGAAATTAAGTGGGATTTAGCAGTTCATATCTTTGTAATGGTTCCATTCACCTTCTGTGCTTCTGAGTGCCACCTGGCAGTGTGCATACACTTTAGTATTGTCAGTAGGAAGGCATATATATATAAAACTCTCCACAATAATAGGACTTATGAACATAATTCTCCATACATTATTACTGTGAAAACATACTCCTAAGAATCGAAGTGTTTCTGCTAGCTGGAGTAATTTGTCCTTAGCATTAAACAGTTTGTGGTGTAATAGATATGTCACGTTTAACAACTAATCCTCCGTCTATAGAACTAATGCAGCTTCTTGCAAGCCACTAGCAGAGTTCTTTTGCTGAAAAGTAATATGGGATGATGACAAACATTTTACCCTCTTTGCCCCAAAATTCCAAGAGTTTGGTTAATAATCACAAATAGAGGAAAGACTAGAAGAAGGCAAGGTGAAAACTGGTATTTAGGTCTCTGTACCATTTTTTTCTTTTTTTTTTTTTTGAGCCCAGTCTGTGTGGTTGTTGCTGCCAAGGAATTTCAGATGCAAAGATCACAAAATCTCTCTCTCTTTTCAGAAAGGAGTTTTAATTTAAGAATCAGTCGTACCAGGGCAAATCCACAAAGATCTTGGCATTACAACACCTGACCCCTAAGTGCCCTGCCACCTGCTGGAATGCTGAGTCCCAAGTTATAGGCCCAGGCTCCATGAATTGCATGGGGAGAGTTGGAGGCCTAAGGAAAGTATCATCAAAAGCCAGCACGCTAAGCAGGAAGTTACCTAAGCAAGCCAGAAGTGAAATGTATTGGAAAGGCCCATTAGTCAACTACCCTCAAAGGTATTTGGAGCTCTTTACTGATACTCAGAGGGAGTCTCCACTTGGGACTCTCAGCTGTGAAATGTCCCTAAAACCGGATAGCCTGTGTCCTAGTGGATAAAACCCACACCTCTCTCACAAACAGAGAGAGAGAGAGCTTACAGTCAGTAGCCTGGTAAATTAGGGCACTCATGTGGAATGTGGGGAGATCCGTTTTGAAATCCCTGCTCACCCTGATTAGGAGCAGGAACCTGATCCCACATCTCTGGTGAATACCCTAACCATCAAGCTACTTGGTATGCTGGGGTAGGGCTCTCTCATTCTCTCCTGTTTGAGCTGTCCCACTTTGTAGAAATAATTAAATAATCACTGGAACAGGGACTTGAGCTTTGTTCTCCTACATTCCAGATGGGTGCCCTAACCATTGGGCTAGAGAGTCACTCTTTACCTCACTCTTTGACCCAATGAATAGTTAACTATTTATACAAAGTGGAACAGCTTCAACAAGAGATATTAAGACAGAACTAATACAATGGTCACCATTGAAATGTCAGCATTTACCAACAGTTTGGATTTTAAGACATCTCATAATTAAAAAAGGAAATAATCACTACCAGTACACCTAAGCAGTATATCATGCTGCTCATGCTAACACCTGTATAGTGAAAGTATACCACACTAATGTGTAGTACAAACTGTAAAGCTTTTTTTAAAAAAAACAATTAAAATAAACTGACTCAGAGCATCATTTTCTAACTCAAACCATCATTCTGATCTTCTTAAACTAGTACTTTCTGGAACTGGAGAGAAGTTTGTGTATTTTACTTTATGAAACTTTGGATACTTTGTAATGACTGTAAATATAAAAGTTTAAATTTGTTCTAGTTTGGAACAAAAGAACATTTTTAACTATTGGAATTTCCAATGGACTAGAAATTCAGCTTCAATACAACTCAAATTGCATCCTCTAAGTCTTTGAAAGACAAAAATAGATTCACAGACAACACTATCCAACATTATCCAAACTCAGGAGGTTTTTAAAAATGAATTGTTAGTAGACCAAATATTATGGTATAAGGTCTTTGTGTATATTACTGTTGGCCCTGTCTCCCTTTTTAAAAATGGTGACAATGTTAGTGTTGTGTAAACCAGAGTGGATTTTCTTCACTGTGCCAGATTTTGAGGAACAGCAAATGGAGCTTGTTTGTCAATGTTTCTACCAATAATCTTAATACTGAAGGTGGACGGAGAATCTTACTAAATCATATATTCCCTCTTGCAGAAGAAGTAACCCCAGAGTCCCAGTGTGGCTTCAGACCATTACAAGGCACCACTGACGTGATTTTTGCAGCCAGGCAGATCCAAGAAAAATGTCAAAAAACAACGCGAGGAGCCGTATATGGGCCTCATCGATCTGACCAAAGTCTTCAACTCTGTGAACCATGAAGCTCTGTGGAAAATCAAATCAAAGTTTGGTTGTCCAAGCAAATTTACTGCCATTGTAGGACTCTTCCACAACAGATGACTGCCTCCATCCTGTGCCGTGACACATCCTCTGAGCCCTTTGCCATCTGAACTGCCATAAAGCGAGATTGTATATCGGCAGCCACTTTCTTCTCCATTTTCCCAGCAGCTGTGAAAATGCTAATCCAAGACTGTGTGCCACAGGGCATTGGCATCCAATATTGGACTGACAGCACCTCCTTCAACCTCTTGTCTCTATGCCAGAACTAAAGAAACACTGGCAACAATAACTGAACTGCAGTATGCAGATGATTGTGCTGTAGTGACACACTCAAAGGAGGCTCTACAAACAGCCCTTAATGGCTTCTCTGAAGTTTACAGAAGCCTAGGACTAACCCTCAACGTTTGCAAAACAAAAAGTTCAACAATCAGACTCAGCAAGGAAGATCAATATTGACAGAGAAGAGTTGGAAAATATAGAACACTTTGTGTTGACAGCCATCTCTCACAGAAGGGAACCATAGAGTCAAGAGTCGGCACAGAATCCCCTGTACCAGCCTTGCCTCTGGCAGATGATCTCGCCAGGTGGTCAACAATTACGACATCAGAACTCATATTAGAATTCTGGTTTACGAAGTGATGGTAACCCCCACTCCCCTCTATGGCTATGTAATTTGGGTTATCTACAGAAAACATCTGGAAAACCTGGAATGCCAGCACCAGCACTTTCTCCAAAAAATCCTCAAAATCAAGTGGGAGGATTGCTGCATTATCATGAGTGTTCTCACAAAGGCCAGCCTCTTTAGTGATGAGGCACTGATTACCCAGCACCAACTGAGGTGAAGCAGGCAGTTCAGTGCAGCTCGGGTGCCCGCCACCAGCAGTAGTATCTGGCTGCGAACCCAGTTGGGGACCCAGGGCCCAGCTGCCGGCAGCCAAACACTCTGGCATCAGACCCGATCCCGGCCGGGGATCCTGGGCCTAGCCACCAGCAGCCACACAATCCAGAGCAGGCCCCAGCCAGGAATCCAGAGCCAGACCGGTGGCGGCAGGTGCTTGACCCGGATCGGGCCCAGGAGGGGGCGGGGCCCGGCCCCCAAACCAATTTCCAGGGCATTGACACCCCTGGTGGGCACTGTGTACACATGCCTGGCATATGCCTACAAACAATCCTACCAAAACAATTACTGAATGCCCTACTCATTAAAGAAGAAGGCAAATGGGGAAGTCAAAAGAAATGCTTCAAAGACACCCTCAAGACAAACATCAAGAAATGTAGTCAAATTCCAAAGGGGTAGCCGTGTTAGTCTATTGTAGAAAGACAACAGAGTCCAGTGGCACTTTTAAAGACTAACAGAT
>ML685840.1:3753158-3847512 GCA_007922175.1 Pelusios castaneus | reverse complement strand
CTGTTACAGCCTGACCTGATCCTATGTCATACACTCCCCTGCATTTAATTTCCTCCCATTCTGTAACTTTCCCATCTTCAAAGCGTCTGACAAAGTGGGATTTTCTCCCACGAAAGCTCATGCGATAAATACATCTGTTAGTCTTTAAAAGTGCCACTGGACTCTTATCAAGAAATGTGGCATTGATACCACACAATGGGAAGGAGTAGCTCAAGACAGGGTTAACTGGTAGAGACTTATCAGAGAAGGACCATCACTTTTGAGGAAAATTGCCTTGCTCTGGTCATAGAAAAATGCCAGAAAAAAAAGGACAGACAACCGCCATGCATCAGTCATGCCCAACTCTGCCTCCCAACACCATCTAAAATGTCTGCCAACAAGTTTGTGGTGCGAGGAGCAGAATTCTCAGTCACCAAAGAACCCATATAAAATAAAACCAGTGAAAGAGATCATTCTTGACCCGAGGAATTGCTGAGGATGATGAATATTACTATCAGTCCTTTATATAAAATTACACTATAAAAATACTAATTGCACTTGTAAGCTCTCAAGACGCAGGAAAGGAGGTTATGGTTATATATACTGTCTGTTACATACCATTAGTAATAATTATTTTGCTTTTATATTTCTGATATAAATATTTTTGAACAGTAGAAGTGATGGGACATCAGATGTGTGTGGAGAACAGGTAAATGGGTCTAAAGGGAGTAACATTTCTTAAAGTGAAATGAATTTTAGAGGTTTAGTAAACTATTTTCTGACTTTCATGTACTTACTAATGCAAATTAGATCACTTGAAAACATACTTTCTTCATGTAACACTCAAATCCTATCATACAATCAACAGTATAGTAGTATTACTTATTAGAATACCAGAATAATATTGTATTTATTACTCTTATCATTCTTATAAGGATGTCATTGCTTTAATATGACCTCCCTGAGATTTAAATTTGATCTTAAATGATACACTAAATTCCTTAAGTTATTTATATAGAACTAGTTCTTCAAAAATCTGTAAAATATTTGACTATGTTAGAGCATGGAATGGTTAAAAATATTCAAATAATGTTTTAAAAACTGTACTTCGATATTTAGAAGTTATTGTTATAATCAAGTTATCCTGGAAGTCAAAGCAATGGGGGAGGGAAGCAAAGAGGTTGGTTGGGATGAGAGCCAACATCAAAGATTAAAAAGTCTGAACATTAAAAAGTAATTATATGTAGAATTATTGTTAAAACATTTAATATTGATGTCCTTTTTTCAGTAGGAACTCATTCAAAGGAAAACCTGTCTTTGACTGGATTTATGAGCAGAGCTGCAAACAGGATTTATTCTACAATGCTCAGAATCCACAAAGTCCTATTACCAGAGAGCGAATAAATTGCATATACTTCAAGGTTATTGCCAGTAGAAAGTCCCATTGATCTCACATGGAGTAGAAGACATACAGTAGAATGTTTCAGTAAGATCAATGCTAAAAAATGCAGCACACACACAGGCTAAATTGTTATGAGTAAACTTCTTCTGGTTCCAGACAGAAGTGTTCCCAGCAACAGCGTCTAATAAGCTCCTGCATCCTCTTCCAACAAGACAAAGTATGTGCAGTTTCTCAAAATAACAAAGATTCAGTAAGTATCTAGCAACTGAATTTTAAAAGGAAAATTAGGACCTTTAGTAAAAATTTGTCATTCTTAATAAATAAGACATCAACATTGTTAGATAGGAGAAATCATTACAGAAAAGTAAAACAGTTTAATTGCAATTAATTTAATTTTGTTAACAGGCAAGCATATTTCATTTTCAAAATGAAAGCACTCTGAACACTTCACTCCTTCACCATTTGCTTACTCCAGGAATAATGAGCTTAGTTTGAGGAGACATCAGACATCTGTCACGCATGCCAGACTATTTCGAAGTGGACTAGACCCTCCAGCAGGAAAACTTCTCATAGGAGCAAAATCTCAGAAACAAAAGAAATGCACCAGTAAAAGCTAAAGACAACCAAGTCTGTTTTGTTAACCATCAGCTGAGTTCTTTTTCCTTCTAAGGCCTGATTTAAAGTCCAAATTTTACAGAGCTTTACTGTTCTTCAGAGATTGCTCTCAGCTGTTGATCTAATTCAGCAGTGAACCCCATCAACATCAATTAACAAGTTAGAGTGGGAGGGATTTTTTCTATTCTTATCTTAGAAAAGGAGCTTGCATGCTTGCTGGAGTGATATAAAATTTTATTAATTTCAGAGGCATGCCTTGAAGCAGGCCTAGGCCAGGATGCTAAATAATGAAAGATGTCTAACCTCCTAATAATATACAACAACTGGCCATCCAGAAGCAACTTAGTGGTTTGGTTTGGTTTTTTTAAGGAAGCTATCATTGACAAAGTATTCCTACACATATACAGGCAACCAGATATATTGTTTCCAGTTGATAAATTAAGGAGTGTGTGTGAAAACAAGACAACTCAATCCAGGTTGAAAATCTCATTTTGTAGCCATTTTTAAATTATAAGATTTTTAAAGTAACATCAACCATACTATGTTCGTTAAAACAGCCACTTCAAAAAACTCACTGTACTTTAAAAAAAAAAAAAGGATGAATCCTGGAAATAATTATGTTTGAGGACTCTTAGACATGTGAGTAGTGCCAGTGAACTCGATTTGACTATTCATGTACACAACGGTATTCATGTGCTCAAACATTTGTAAGATTGGAGCCATACTCTTTAAATGAGTATGTGTGTGAAGTGTAAAAAAGAATATATTTATCATGGTATGTTGGATATTATTAGCAATAAAGCAAAATGTCCCTCAAAGTCAGAAGGACTTTGCACTTGCACTCAAACTGAAGTCAATAGGAGCTGAATGCACTCAGCACCTCTAAAGATCAAACTCCTACTGTGTGTTACTATTCATTTCCACAACTGATCAAAATGGCTCAATCTGAGTCAAACTGGGTATGCGCCACAAAGTTTAAATTCGGACCCAAACTTTCTGAAGTCCAGGACATTGAAGAGCCTACAGCATCTAACACAATGCAGTCTAAGTCCATGACACACCTAGACACTTCAGTAACACAAATAATAATAATGTGGGATATTTGTTTGGGTTTATCTCCAGTTTGGGGCCGTAACAAACTTTTCCATGAGGATGAGATTTATTTCCTTTAAACAGAGTGTTTTGGTTTTAATTATCATGGTCTTTTGGTCTAAATAAATGCTTATCATAGAATCTTAGGGTTGGTAGGGACCTTATGAGGTCATCTAGTCCAACCCCGTGCAAAAGCAGGACCACTCCCACTAAATCATCCCAGCCAGGGATTTGTCTAACCAGGCCTTAAATGTTTTCAAAGAGGGAGATTCCACCACCTCTCTAGGTAACCCATTCCAATGCTTCACCACCCTCCTAGTGAGAAAGTTTTTCCTAATATCCAATCTTGACCCCCCCCAAATGCAACTTCAAACCTTCTATACAATCATTTCTGATGAATATCAAGGTCAATAGAAATACAAAATCTTAATGCTTTTTTTCCTTTCACAACCATCTCTGAAAAGGTGATTTATTGGTGAAAGTGGCATCACACAGCTCTGCTGCTATTCTAACCTGGCAGGGCCCATTGACGTGCTGTTTTCCTCTATATTAGTATTAACTTTTACAGTAGAAATGGTTACTGACATTAACTGTGGTTCTTCAGGATGTTATGTAGACCTGTATTCTACATGTGTGGTGCACGCTCAGTGCACTGGAGCCAGAGAATTTTGCCTAACACTACCCATCAAGGAGTGGTGCTTGCACTTTGTGGTCATAGCCCACCCCCATGCCAATCTCTCTCAGTTCATTCACACCAAATACCCAGAGACTAGATTCCAGTGCAGAGGGGGCAGAGGATGTATCATGGAATACATGTCTGCATGACATCTCAAAGAGCCACAGTTATAGTAGGTAACCATTTCTTCTTTGACTAGATGCAGCCAAGTATTTCACTTACATGACTAACAAGCAGTAACCCCAGGGAGTGGGACTCTAAGGCTATTTAAACAAGGAGTGCAGGACTGTCGTCTCAACATTTTATTTGTTCTGCATGCCGCAGTAATGGCATAATGGTTTGTGAACATATAGTTTGACAACTGGCAAATATCCAGTATTGAGCTGTCACTTAGGAATACTGTTGACATAGCTTGCACACTTGTAGAATGAGCTTGCACCCATAAATTGATGTGTAGCCAAAGCTGGTCTTGATGCAGGAAGTTGCCCACTTCGTCTATGAGGAGCAGTGACAGACTGGGACTAAAAATCGGCCCTGGCATTTAAAGAGGTGGGAGGGGGTGGGGATGAAGGAAGCAGCTGCTGCTGGGCCCATGTGGTGGTGGGAGAGGGGGGTCGGGGAGGGGAACCAGGTAGTAGAAATAGAAGCCCTGACCCTGATATTATGTAGGAACTTCCTCCACCACTCCAAAGGCCAGTAAAGAGCAAACCTGTTCAAGGAGCAGTATCTCATGAGAGTTGTCCCTAAAGAGGTACAGGGTGGGAAGGTGGTAGGAATGAAGAGCAACTGGATATTATAGCCTGTCCTGATGGTGTTTGGGACCCAGCTGTCAGTTGTAATCAAGCCCCAAACACTGTAAAAGTGAACAAGCCTGTTCCTGAAGAGAGGTGGGGGTAAAGAAAATGAAGATCAGATCACTGCTCTGGACCAAGGAGTCAAAATGGGCATTTGGGGGTGCCAGAGGAGTGTGTGATGACTGGTTAAACCCTGAACTCAATCTCTCCTCCTCTGGACTCTATGCCACTTCTGGGGTAATCCTGCTGTCTTGAGGGAGCAAAAGGCTGCCCAAAGGTGTGTTGTGGATCATATTGTTGTTGATGTTAGCCTCTGAAATTGCACGTCTGGACTGACAATATATATGCGCCCAAAGAATGTAGGATAGCTCTAATATTCTTGAAGGAGTGCAGTGTCTTGTCTGTCTTGTCCAAAAATCAATATCCAGCCATTGTAGGGCAAATCCTTTATTGTCTGCTGCACACTGGGAGAAATGCCCGAATTCTGCAACTAGGACATCCTTCTCATGGTCACCCCAGAGGCTACAACTCTGTCCGAAGTATCTGTGATGTCCGATGTTGGCTGCAACAATGTTTTGGGAGCTAAACAGCGTTCATTGACAAATGCCAAATTTTTCTCTGAAGATTTTAGACAAGTGGTCTGCAAATTTTGACACAGCTGCCCAATTTACTAAGTTGTACTTTGGCAATGATTCTTGCTCATTCATAATCTAAATTTGCAGGGAGGAGGAAGGGTAAATCTTCCTGCCCATTAAATCCATCCTTTTGCAGTCTTTGTCCTTTGGAGTCGACTTTAACCTGCCCTTCCAGGCCCTATCACTGACTGTGGTTATGACTAAGAAGTTTAAAACAGGTTGGGAGTAAAAGCCCTCAGTTCCCTGCATTAGCACAGAACAGCATTTTCCTGTGCACTTCACAGTAGGTGGTACTGAAGCAGGCAGGCTCCTAAGGAACTTTGCTGGCTCTAGGTGTGCATCACTGATAGGGAGGTCTACTCTCCCAGATGCAGACATGCAGGATATCCACTAACTTATAGTGTTCTCCTGCAGGAACTCCAGTTGAATGCCCAGGAAAGCAGCCACATAGCACAAAAAATCCTTGAAATACTCCATTGTTGGAGAAGAGAAGACAAGCACTGCTGAACTGTGTGATGGTTAACTGCATCAAGGCTCCCATTCCTGAAATGCTGTAGCTGGAATGAAAAGTTCCACGTGCTCCACATGGGGAAGGCTCTCTGGTGCTGAATCTGTATTGGGTCAACAGTTCCCACCACTGATTTGCTTGGCAACCTCACCTTGGAGTGAACTCAGGACTGAGACCTCTGTCACCAAGGAGCATCCTCCACGGATTCCATGGAGGCCAGTGGAAAAGACAGAATATAGGGTGGCTAGTAGGTGCCGGGACAGGAGCCCACATCCTGACTGCAAGACAAGTGTGCCTGTAGTGCTCGCTATATAGACCCTGAAGTTCATCAGGCAATGGGGAACAGGGAAAGAACCCAACATCGATGCTGAAGAGCCTCAAGTTTCTGGGAATAAAGGTGAGACAGTCCTGAGGGGGCAAGTAACTAGTTTGATCTGTCTATTGCCCAGAATATGGCAGGGCCTGATGCTAACAATGGAAATGGTTCCACCAACACTGAGTATGCCAGTGTCAAAAGCAGTGTTGATCCTGAAGTCAACAGTACAAAAGCTGCTGATGGTGCTGAATTGGATGGTGGTAAAAGTCTCACAGTCATATCTGCAGTGCGAACTGGAACAATGCCAAGCAGTTTCCCAGAATTGAGATCCTTTGCGCCAAACCCAGTATCAGTCTCGCCTCCACAGCCTATGAAAGGAGAACACACGGGGGCGTAGTGCCAGCAGACCCAACAGATCAGTGGCCCTTCCAGCCAATGGGGCCATGAATGATGCAGCCCTGGCAGAGATGTGAACCAAAGGAGAGGGCGGGATGGAAAGACAGAAGAGGTCTGTAGCCTCCTGGTATGCTGCTAATGTGAATTACTGCCGGCATCAACAGACACCACAGGACCAGAACTGGTGCTGACAGTACAGGGTTTCTAACCTCCCTGCTCAGCACCAGGAAATGGATAGAGGCACCTCATGCTGGTCCATGCTCTGAGGCGGAAAACCACCCAAGAGACCAGGAGCCATCTTGACTGATCTCATGGAACCTATTCCTCAGCGCACTTAATGGGGAATGACTTCTCTATTTCTTCAGAGAGGAGCTTGCTCCAAAGTGCAAAGTGGCAGCTCTTTCAGAAACCAAAGGGGACCTTTGATCTGACAAAGACCTCGGTGCCAAAGCAGGCTGTGTGGCCTGTGCCTAAAACAGCACCTTCTTGAAAAGATCCCTAACCATTTGAGTCAATTTCTTGTACAGTCTACAGATAGAACACTGCTGCTTGGCGGGGGCCTCACTCAAATACAACAACAAGCATTATTTGTGGGAATCAATGTTACAGATCTTACAGACAATGTTTAAACCAAGGTGAGGGCCTCACAGAGAAATACTTAACTAAATACAAGTAACACTAATCTTATTACCACTAAGGGTACCAATAATTATATACACTAGAAAAAACCATAAAATTGTGAGAGATTGTGAGCTAAAGCCCACAGAGAGGTCTGATTGCAACCATGAGTGGTAAGAAGGTAGTAAAAGGAGTCTGAATGGCACCACCTCATATAGCCAGGGGAGGGGCTATGGTCACAAGACATGGGTGCTGCCCCTCTATGGGTACAGCTAGGTGAAGTTCTCTGACTTCAGCATGCTGGACGGACACACACTCAAGTGGAATACAGAGCTGCATTTACTCAAAGAGGAACCAAGGTTAATTTTTTATCACAGTTATGTATGTCATGATGATCCCAGATGACTAGTTGCAAAAAAACCCAAAGCAACCCCCCCCCCAAAAAAAAAAATAAAAAACATGACTTTTGATGCAGTTAAAACCAAAAAAGCAAAATAAACTCCAGCAATTTTTTTGTAAAACATATTTAGATTTTCACAAGAGTAATCTAAAAGATTCATTTGTTTGACATTTACGATTTAAACCTGCTGTTTTTGAGAGGAAGGAAAGACTGAGCTTTAATTAATGCAGACTCAAAGAGCAGTGGGAAAGAGTATATCAATTTCTGATTCAAGACTTTATCATCAAATTATTACAGTACTATTGCTGAGCTACCTTTTCTGCAGAATTGTGTCCCCAAGTCTAGCAAACCACCCTGTTTGACGAAAGGACTTCGCAGCAATTCAGAATTGCTCTGACAAATAAAAAGTAGTAATCCCAGGTTGCCACCTACCACAATTTGCACAGGACAGTCCTGATCTGAATGGCTTGTTTTCCGTCCTATAAGCAGTTTGCAGGATAAAACAGCCCAGAAAAAGCTTCAGGACGGGCATGTTATCATGATACAACATACTGCAGGATCCTGGCACAGCATTACAATGTAGTGAAAAATGACCTTGCCTCGGAGGACATGATATTAAAGGTGAATTAACCAACTGCAGAAAACAAAGATCTAGCCAATTTCTTTCCTATCAAAGGACAACTCCTTCTGCATAGCCATTATCATATTCCCTGCATCATCACGCATGTTATGTGTATAGATGTGAGGCATGTTTCCAGAGGCGGATTAGGGCCCTCAGGGCTTGGGCCTTCCCAACCAGTCCCTCGCCCCCTCCTCCCAACCTCCAGCCTAGGGCCCTGGCCACCTGCGGGCGGGCCGGCACTGGGGCAGGCCCTAGGGCCAGAGGCTAGCCCTGGCCCAGCTGATCGGCTCCTGGGGGTGGCGAAGACGACTAGTACATGTGGTATGGCTTTCAATGCAGCCCAAAGGCGGCGCCGGAGGCCATACTGCTCGCCAGCTGGCCCCGCCCCTGGAGCGAAGCCAACAGTGACGCCGGGAGCGCAGAGCCCAGCCTCTGGCGGTGGGGGCCTGGAGTAAATCAGTCCCACTTTGGAGAGTTGTTATTTGTCACTCAAGCTCTATTTTTGAATATTTACAATGTGGGCCTCAGGACAAGGCCAAGCAGTACTCGCAAAGCAAACACAAAAAGGGAATCTCTCCATGACCAACTCTGTAGTGCAGTCTTGTTATGCAGGCCTTTAGGGGCCAGTCCTTCCCCAGTCCATTGGCTTGGTTGCTTCCTCTGTAGGAAGGAAAGCAGGCAGCCTTGCACCCAGGAAAAGCCTTTTCTCTCAGCTGCCACGAGTCCTGCTGCAGCTTGTTCTCCTCCCTCTCTCTCATGAGAGCCGTATTTTTAAAGGTCACCGACAGCACTTTACTGAACTCCGGTGTCCCGGTTGACCTGAAGTAACCTCTTTTCAGCTCATGGGGAAAAGATCTTTATCCTGCTAGCACTGATATATCTGCCTTCCACCACTCTCTGTTAGCTGTCAGGTCTGACTTGTTCAGAGTCGCTAGTGATATTTCACTCAAGCTAGGCTAATTAATGTGAGGATAGATAATTGGAGTTAACTGTGCAGTGAAGGTATAACCATTGAACCTTCTCAGACCATGTCTGCATGGGCACACTCAGGAAAGTTAAGATAAAGTCACTAAAGATGTGAAATCAATGTACATAAATTAATAGTTAGAGCAAACCCACACCATTTTGCTTCTGAATGTGATAATGCACAAGGGGTGGAGGGTTAATATCTCTTAATTTATGTGCACTGATTTACACCTTTAGTTGATTTGCCTTAACTTTACTGAGCATCTCTATGTAGATATGGTCTCAAGTGCCTTGTTGTGTCTCCATATAGATAGGGTCCACACAGCCTGATGTATCCTGTCTCTCCTGAGTCTCCTTCATGAACTTTATGCACATGAGGTCAGGGACAATTTTTATTTTTGTTTCTTAAACAACATAAAGCATGCTGGGTATAGACCCTCGCATGTATACTTAACAGCAAGTACCTACTGTTGTCAACCATTTTTTCTTTATTTTGGAGGGTTGTTTTTAATTCTCCCCAATCTTGCAGATAACATCCAAAATCTGAATCACAAAGACTACAATTTCACAGTTAACTTCTAAACGATTAATTTGATTTTGATAATGCACCAAAAGATCTGTATGTTGTAATGCTCAACCAGTTAATAAAAGCAAAGAAGAGAGTATCAAAATGAATGTCGCTCCTCACCCTCTCACCCCCATCAAACATAAATAAATAAATAACCAATTGTGCCTTGCATTTAATGGCTTGGCCTGCTGGAAAACTGGTATTTTCTTTAGGTTACAGCCACTGGATTTTTTATTATTTTTTTAATCAGTAAAAAGGTAGGAAGAAGTAATGCCTCTCTAAGATAGATGAAATTTTGGTCCATTGAACATGACCAGGGTTGCCTGTAGCACATGAGCATTTAAACATAAAAAAAAGATAGATGGACATAAATTATACTGCACCAGTTTTTCACTCGGATATAATGTTTAACTCCAAATGCAATCAAACCAAAGCATTCAGATAGCTATGGGCAATATATCTGGAGTTTTATATGCTACATTAACAGTGATCTCTCAATTAACACAACCTACATTACTTTTAAATGTCCAGGAGAAGTTCTCATGGATCTGATATAAAGTCCTCTAGGTTTCCCGCAGCAGGCTTTAAACAATAATGTAGTCAAGGATAAATTATAGGTAAATGGAATTGATCCACTTCTCGGGATGGGTCAATACTTGTGGCAGCATATAGAGTACATCCAGAATGTTCATAAGAAGCAGTGCAGACAGTCAGGGGAGTAGGACAGAGACATTCTAGAACCACAGGGGATATACCCTACGCGCATCTCTCCATGCTCCAGCCATGCCTCTGTTGGTTTTTAGCCATATGGTGTAGCGAGGAAAGCTATTTCCTGCTGCCTCCCCTACCAGAGGCTTTCACTACTGCATATAGCTACACATACCCTTCACATTGCCATTAATGTTGATAAGGCCTCATTTGGGGTATATGTTTAGTAAATTTACTCACTTCTTGTATTTTATATCACTACACCACTGACATGGAATTAGATCCATATTTTATATATATATACACACATCCAGGATCTATTTTCCAGTATATGCATCTACACAGTTCTTTGTGTGTGGATAAGATCTGTTTATTTCACAGTTATTCATTTTAGAAGGCTCCAGGTGTTTCACAAGAAATTAGGTTTGATATATGCAATAGGTTCAATTATCTTTTCAATGTGATTGGGACACACTATCTCCAGAAGAGAATGTACCTGAAAACACACACTTCTACACCATACACTGACACAATGTGCCAATTTTCCAGTATATTTTATAGATGAGTGCGTTGCATATTAAATTCATTACCAGATGGATGGTTAAAATGGCTCCACTGTACAAAGCAGATTGTGGCCACAAATCTATTTAATGGATAAAAACTACAGGGGACCACGGCTGTGGGTGAAGCTGCCACAAGATTTGGGGTGGGAATTTGCTGCTTCTACATATCGTCTTCTACCCAGAAAATCCTCCTGAGACCTTAGTCCCGTGCAAAACACACTACAACAAAGACATGAATAACTATAGCATACACAGCTGGATCAATGCAGGGACTATCAGGGATGAAGCCCCGAGCTCCAGCCCCTAAGGGCCCTGAGTTAATCTGGCTAACTGCTCCATTAAGTGCCCAGGTTTCGGGGGTTGCTGGCAGAACCCTGCCCTACCAGTGCTGGAGGGAGATGGGACCCTGGGGCCAGAGGCCGGGCTCCACACTCCCTCCCTGCCCCTGGGCCAGCTGATTCCACCACCACTTCCCCGCACATTCTAATGCTTCACCACCCTCCTCATGAGAAAGTTTTTCCTAATATCCAACCTTGACTTCCCCAGCCGCAACTTGAAACCATTGCTCCTTGTTCTGTCCCCCACCATTACTGAGAACAGCCTAGCTCCCTCCTCTTTGGAGCACTCCTTCAAGTAGTTGAAGGTTGCTATCAAATCCCCCCTCAGTCTTCTCTTCTGCAGACTAAATAAGCCTAATTCCTTCAGTCTCTCCTTGTAAGTCATGTGCCCCAGCCCCCTAATCATTTTCGTTGCCCTCCACTGGACTCTTTCTAATTTGTCCACATCCTTTCTGTAGTGGGGAGCCCAAAGCTGGACACAGTATTCCAGATTTGGCCTCACCAATGCCGAATAGTGGGGAATAATCACATCCCTTGATCTACTGGCAACGCTCCTCCTGATGCAGCCTAATATGCCATTGGCCTTTTTGGCAACAAGAGCATGCTGTTGATTCATACTCAGCTTCCTGTCCATCATAACCCACAGGTGCTTTTCTACAGTGCTGCTACTTAGCTGATCGGTCCCCAGCTTGTAGCAGTACATGGGATTTTTCCATCCTAAATGCAGGACTTTGCACTTAGGTGTCCATGAATCCTATCCCTGCCCTCCAGTGTGTCTACCATTTCCCCTAGCTTGGTGTCATTCACGAACTTACTGAGTGTGCAATCTATCCCATCATCCAGATCATTAATGAAGATGTTGAACAGAACCAGCCCCAGGACCGACCCCTGGGGCACTCCACTCATTACTGGTTGCCAACTAGACACTGAGCCATTGATCCCTAACTGCTGAGCCCGATGATCTAGCCAATTTTCTAGCCACCTTATGGCCCATTCATCCTACCCATACTTCCTTAACTTCCTGACAAGAATGGTGTAGGAAACTGTATCAAAAGCGTTGTTAAAGTCGAGGTATATCACGTCAACGGCTATTCCCGCATCCACAAATCCAGTCATCTCATCACAGAAGGCAATCACATTGATCAGGCACGATTTGCCCTTGGTGAATCCATGCTGACTGTTCCTGATCAAAATATCTGTGAATCTATTAATGTTCTCCTCCCTCCTGGTTCCCAATCCATTCCCCTTGCCCAGCCAGTCCCAGTATTACCACAACCAATGGGCCTGGCCTCAGGGAGAAGAGAAAGAGCTGGGTGGGGCTACTGAGGGGGCAGAGTTCCTGGAAGTGTTCTATTTTTCCATTTCCGAAAGGAGATCACCATGCCAAGCACTCAGCTAGGAAGAGACAGACCTTCTTTCAATGCCTTCATTTTTTTGGCCTTGTTTTCCTTTGAACTTAAATTTAAAAGGAGTACTTCATGTGATTCACATGAAGGCTTGTTTCATGTTCTATTTTAATATTTTATGTTTGTAAATTTGTAACTATTCCATACAGTATATTTTCTGAAGGATTATTTCCCAGAAATGATAAGGGAATATGGAGAAAACAGAGCAGGCCTTTTCCACACAACATACCCCTAAATGGGTACTACATTTTACATTTTAAATATATTGTCGTACTGTAAAACCCTTCTGCATCAGATGTTAATAAATGGTATGGCACGTTGCATGTATACCATGGTATGCTTCCCTGTTATTTATGATGCACAATAGAATCCATAAAAAATGTAGAGCTGGAAGGGACATCAAGATGTCATTTAGGTCAGCCCACTGTGCTAAGGCAGGCCCAAGTACATGAACTATAACTAAAAACAGGATTTACTTCAAACTGATCATATTGTAGGCAAACAAAAAGTAGAATCATATAAGATAAAGGTTGGAAGGGACCTCTGGAAGTCATCTTGTCCAACCCCCTGCTGAAAACCAGGACCAACCCCAACTAAATCATCTCAGCCAGGGTTCTGACAAGAAACACCTTAAAAACCTCAAAGGATGGAGATTCTACCAACTCCCTAGGTTCAATTTTGTTCAATAGATCAGTGGGTATTTTCAAGGCTTGAGGAAATGTCAGGATTTTTTTCTCCTCACTTCATCAACATTTAAATTAGTGCAATTCTGGACTTGGCAGTACAACCCTCCCCCAACAAAGGTAAGTCAGTTAATGACAAAATGGGATGGGTGACATTTTTAGGTTTTATATCAGAAATAACAGCTTCTAGAGGCAATGTCCAATGACTCCAGTTCAGACTGTGTATTTCACATGCACTTCAACACCAACTCAATGTGTTGCATTTTTAAGCCTTGCCTGCTTTCTTGGGCTTTTGGTTCATTTCTACATGCTGCCTAACGTAAAGTGAAATGGGCTTCAATGTTCAAAGTTCCTTTATTATGAGTAAACCTCTCTGGACTCTTCTAGGTAAGATTCTCCTGCTTAATAGCTTAATTTAAAGTGTAATGAGTCCCTTGAATGTTATAAATTAGGCCAGTTAAGCAGCCCACATATTGTTGAGATATGATTTTTGTACTGTAAAATGATTCAAATGCATAATTTATAATCAAATTTGAACACCACTATTATGTGCTCATTTCCAGGATAGCCCCTTTTCTCCTTCAGATTAACTCACCTTATATCAGCTATTTATCACAAATATTTCTAGTTGATTTTATGAGCCAAGTGGGGCTGGACTATATAACGAGATTTTGCTAAATGCAGGATCCTTCCAATTTGTTCTATGTTCTACAGTTACACATATCCTAGATTATTGGTGTAATCCATTATCATTAACTTATCTTTAGCCTAGGAAAGAAAAAAATATCCTCCCCACCCCCCAAAATTGTGGCTAAGTCTGCAGTACCCTCTCAGGCAAAACTCCTACAAACATCAAGATTGGCTCATTATAACCACCACCATTTCGATTCCTGTCATCTTCCCATATTAAACTTTACTGCTTTTTTTAATTCAGTGTACAGAATATTAAATAAAGTTTATCTTTATCTTGAGTCATCTAGTTAGCATTTCAGATAATTTGGATTCCACAATACTTAAACATTAAAAATAGATTTTACCTCTTCCTTTAAAAAGTCATAGGAAAGCATATCAAGTTAGAGTATAGTCAAATACACTCTTCTACACCAGATTTGAATCTGTTCATTAGTTTACTATCTGACATTGACATGAGACTCCTCTATGGACATAGGAGTTTTCAGTGGCAGAATAAATCATGCATATTAAATGTAAGTGCATTTTAGCCACAGAAAGAGCAGACAAAAATCAGAATGTAATCAGAGAAGGTAATTAAGAGAATGACTTTGTGGCCTAGATTGGAGGAATGCCACAGAACTATTGGGCAGTATTGAGACAAGAGGCTGTTGGAAAGGAGCTTGCAGTAGAGCACAGCCACTGTATGCCATTTCTAGTACACAACAGATATGACCTTGGACAGATTTAATCCATGATGAGGAAGCTTAAATAAACTGTAGAAACACACCATCTGAATTAAAAATGCAATTGGGCACACTGGGCAAAAGGATGAGAGAAACAGAGAAAGGAGAACAGGAAAAAAAAGTACAAAAAAAGGCAAAACTGTGGTGGGCCTAAGTGGGCAGATATTTCCCCTGATTGATGTTGAATTTGCCAGTAAAGTCATGAATTCCAGAGGGGTATCCGTGTTAGTCTGTACACAGCAAAAACAGTCAGAGTCCTGTGGCACCTTAAAGACTAATACATTTCTTCAGGCATAAGCTTTTGTAGGCTGCAACCCACTTTGTCAGGTGCAAAGTAACGAACAAATAATAAAATAATGAAAATAACTAAATACTTTGTTTAGTGCATAAAGGCTATATTCTACCTTGGGTCTTGGTGGAAACATCTCACTGACATCAGTGAGATAGAATACAGGAAGTATGTATGGTCTGGTTCACGGACTAAAACAAAAAAGAGAATTCAGCTCTCTCTCCAGAATGTATTATACATCTCTTTCCTAAATGATTAAAAGCTGAAGAAATTTTATAAGCTTTTTAAAATTTAAAATAATAATAATGCATTTTTCTTCATTTTTATCACATGAAAATCAGAGACAACCTTTCCATCATGCAGTGTTTGTTCAGGATCTATGTATATTTCTCCTGTTCACCTCAGTGACGGCAGGCAACACGCTGCTAGTTCTGCTCTAAGGCTTTGAGCCTATGTTGCCAATAAAGGCAAAAAAATTATAGAACTGTATCGTGATTTGGCAACAGGGACAAATGGAAAGGAGGATGAGGCTACCAAACTCATTCTCAATTATAATCTAAATAAGATTTAAAACTAGGTGGTTGAATCTATTGAAGTAAATGGGAAAACTCCAAATTTTACCAAGATCCAAAGGGGTAGCCGGGAAACAGAGTCCTGTGGCATTTTTAAAGACTAACAGATTTATTTATCACATGAGCTTTTGTGGGAGAAAATCCCATTTCGTCAGGTGCTCTGAAATGGGAAACTTACAGAATGGGAGGAAATTAAATGCAGGGACAAAAAAATCCATAGTCCCTGTTTAACCCCAAGGGAACTGAGTCAAATTTGCACATAAATTCAAGTTCTGTAGGTTCTCTTTAAAGCTACAATTTGTTAGTCATCTGTTTCAGCACAGCTATTAGCAAGTCGTCAATGTAGTGGGTACTGTAGTTTTAAGAATGCTTGATAGAGATCCTGAAGGTGTCTGTCTCTATCTGACGGATCAGAGCAATGTGATTATATCTTAGGGCTTGACTGTAGACAATGGATTGTGTGGTGTGCCTTGGATGAAAGCTTGAGGGATGTAGGTAACTATAGCAATCAGTAGGTTTTCGGTATAGGGTGGTCTTTATGTGCCCATCACTAATTTGTACTGTAGTTTCCAGAAAGTGGATCTCTTGTATGGAGTGTTCCAAGCTAAGTTTGACTGTGTAGTGGAAATTGTTGAAATCTCTATGGAAATCTTCAAGGGCATCCTTACCATGGGTCCAGATGATGAAGATGTCATCAATATAGCGTAAGTAGAATAGAGGTGCTATGGAATGAGATGTGATGAAGCGTTGTTCTAAGTCAGCCATAAAGATGTTGGCATATTATGGGGCCATGCGGGTACCCATAGCAGTGCCTTGGTTGTTCATCATTGTTCCTTACACTGCTCTGAGTTCTGTCCACTTGATACTATTGTTTTTCCTTCAATTCATCTTCCAGTCCATCTTTCCTCCTCTTAATCTGCCCTCTTCTTATACCAGCTGTCTGGAATCTCATGAGATTCCTGACTTCCCAGAAGTGCTCAGGAGATAGAAATCATGCAAATTTAACTTTGTTTCCTTGGCCTGGCATCAAATGAGATGGGCAGCTGTAAATTAACAGCAATACAGAATCTGACAGTTCTGACTGCATATTAAGACAAGGCCTATCATTGAATATTGTTAATTTTCTTTTTTAAAAAATCTACTTTTTATTGTGATATACAGTTGATATGGTCAAGGGAAATTTATCTTTTATGAAATATATTTGTGTCACCAGTAAAATCTTCTAGATCAACTTTTGAAATTGTAGCGGTGAGTTTGCATGAGTATCTATTCAAGCGCTTACAAAAATCAGGTTGTTTAGAGCCCATCATGCACCTAATATCTTCAGATTTTATTTAATTTACAAGATATTTTGTGACAAGCCTCTCTGATAGAGTATTCCAAAATATATGCTTTTTCCTTTCTGTTACATGATTTGATTTACTGACAGGCTTATACATCTGTTTAAGTCAGAAAAAATGCATACAAGACTGACAGAACTCAAGGCTGTTAAATTGCCTCTGCAAGGTCAAGTCAGATAATGAAATTGGTCATGTTACCTCTGCAAAGATGTCAAGATTTAGCCACTTCCTAAACTGCGGCTTCAAGGTTTTATTTTTAAGTACTGTAATGCAATTCAATTTCAATATAGTTTGTTTTGTCCTTGTTTGTTACATGGGTGACTCATTTAAACGTTGCAGAATGATAATTTCCTTCAGAGGTAAATCAGTTAGCTCAAACTATTGATCTGCCTGTGAGCCTCCCCATGCAGCCAGAGCAGGACACTTAAGGATTTTATTTCACTGCTAATTTTCATAGTTTAATCTTCATCTTTCTGTCAGACTGAAAGTAATACAAAAAAAAAAAATCACACTTTAGTGAACTGAATTCCTCATCCCAAAGGCCCATCAAATCCAGCTGCATTCGGGAGGTGGGGATGGGGAAGAAGGGCTGCAAGAAAAGCAGGATGAGTATTTAGTTAACATTCCTGTCGGGGGAGGAGTGGAAATAGGAGGGGAATGACATACACAAGCAATTATCACAGATATGTACACATTTCCTCTTACATATTAAAGACATTCTCTATCAGAATGAGTTGCCTCCTGGCTGCCCTTGCTAGCCTGCTTCACAATGATTGTTTCTTTGTAAGGAGATTTAGGCAGTTTGCGTCAATCAAGGATTTAACAAGAGACATAAATGCCATCCCCTCTTAACACACACAAGCAGCTGCCAGAACCTGCTTCCATGTTCTAAGAGAGCATGGTCAACAATCAAAATTATTCACGTTGCTCGTTTCTGGTATACTCTGCACTTTTTAAATTTACTACACAAAAATTACATTTATTTAAAATATTTAAAATATTAAAATTACATTTTAATTGTAAAGTCAATTCACATGTCTTCATATTTTTCCAAAAGCAAAGATTTAACTAGAATCATCAAGGGCATCTAAGAAAAGGAGAACTGATATAAATAACAGGAAATTAGTATGAAAATCCTTAAAATTGTATGGTATACATATACAATATATATTATTTACCACATTTTTCTTTTGTGGTAATTTTCTAAACAAACAGTAGGTCTATTTTACTCTTTAAAATATAGTAGAAAGCTTGCTACTTTAATTTCAAATGAGAACAAATAATGATTACCTAGGCAAGGTTGAAGTGAGCAGTACCTAATGTTTATACAGAACTTTGCAAATAAAAGATACAACAATTAAAGTACAACAAACTGGCAATGCCAGGACAGATTTAAGGATTTATTAACTACTGGTAGCAGTCTTTGCAACATGTTAGCGAACGAACCATAGACTCAGAAAAATGTGTTCCTGTACTGCTCTGACGTCATAAACCAAACACGTTTGCTCCCCTGTAGCTTCAGAAAAAAAACAAACCCCCCCCCCCAAAAAAAACCCTAAATGCAATTCAGAGAAATCAGCTTTCCATTTAACGAACTAATTGTTAGTAAGAAAATAAAATACAAGTAGAAAGACAAATAGAAGGGTAGTCAGATAGCTAATCTCGAAGATAAGAAATTTTTCCAGGGGCTTCCCATTTGTATGTGCAACCATTTGCAACAAATTAATCAGTAGACTGTGAAATTTAGATGGTGAATTCTGTATGTGCAAACAGGTTTGCATGCAAGTTTGCACATGCATAAACAGGAGGCATTTTTTAAACATTGGCTCAAACATTAACAAAATTCACTTTGTGAAAGTGCAGCAATTTACAAGACACCAACTAGGGGGCTGCTCTTGATATGTCCCTGCCTTCCCTTTTATTTAGTAATCTGTTTACCCTCATAGTTGAGCTGCAAGATTTAATGCATTCTTATTTCTTGCTCCCCTCCACCCTCATCACACAGCCTTTTTGAAATGGTAGTACTCCTGCTGCAATGGTTGTTCTCACATGATGCCTTAATTCTCCATATATTAATGGAATGTTTAATCTAAGTACATCTCATCTACCCTAGTTTCTTCCTTAAAGAAGCTAGTCATGAGTTTCCTGTGATCATCATTAAATTAGCTGCATTAATCCATTCAATGATACTTCTAAGAATCCAGTTACTAATATAAGATTTAGCACTTGATCTTTCTGAATTCTCCAAAAAGAGCAAAGATGCCCAGGGCTAAAGAATATTATTGAATTATATCAATGTCATTTTCAATTATTTCCAAGTTTCCCTAGCATTCTGATGCCCAGCCTGTGACCCTAACAGCATCTCAGTGTAAAGGGCTCACTGATATTTGGTAGTGAGTTTCAGCTGTTCTGATCAGTTCAGCATACCCCAATTTATTAGCATAATGAACTCTATCAGCTATATCTCATGTGATATCATTGGAAAACTAATACCACACTGATTACAGTAATAGTCTTATGCAATGTACATACAATAAACACCGAAGGGATCACATACAATAAACACCCAAGGGATTAAATGAATATGAAGGAAATGTGGAACTAAAGTGTGTTTACCCAACTAGTCTGGGGAGTGAGTAAACAGGTTTTTCCCAGACAAAAGACAAGCCAACTCCTCCGCCTGGTGTCCTTAGAATTTATTAGCAATCACATGTCAAGGGGGCCTACATTTGCAGTGGAGAGGGCAGGAACAGACCAATTTGCATCTTAGCAAATATCAGCGGAGGAAGGAACCAGCCTGGAACTTTCTTCATCACAGGACTCCATCCACATCTCCTTCTACAGAGCCCGAATTAACTTTATTTGGGAATATGAAATATGGGTAACCCACTCAGGAAGGGCAGAAGAGCTAATTATTAAGAGAAAAGCTTTCCTGAGGGATTTCCCTGTGCAAAGCTGTCAGAATCACTGGAGAAGGGAGACAGCACGGAAATCCAGCTGGAGAAGAAATGGAGGATTTTGATGGAGCCCAACGGGGGCAGAAAGGACTATTCATTAGGAGCATTTGATTTTGGACTTGGTGTTGGACACTTTAGTTAACCCAAAAAGGGCACTGAACTGTGTGTGGCTGGGCTGGAGGGCTGAGCCATGGAAGACCCAGGAAAGGAGGTCCAGAGATGGGACTGGCCAGAACATATCCTGGAGACAGAGCAAGGGGCCAGAGGGAGTGTGGGAGCGAGGTTAGGGTTACCAGACGTCCGGCAAAAGGATGTCCTCTGTCCGGCAGGCATTTTAAAAGTACGTGATTTTGTCCGTCTTTTTACTTATGATGAAAATTTCAGTTTTTTATATGAAGCTACCATATATGTTCGCGTATAAGCCAAGAATTTTAGGGTCCAAAAGATGCCTGAAAAGCTGGGTTTGGCTAATCAGCAGATCACAGCCAAAACCGGGAAGGAACGCTGCCTTCCGGCATGTTCCGCCCAGGGGCCCAGCAAAGCGGCAGATTTGGGTGGAACACTTGTTCCGCCCTGTCCTACTGTCGCCAGGCTGGGGAGTTTCAAACCTCCCGCTCTGAGCATGCTCAGACAAAGCGCGCTCAGGGCGGAAGAGGCCTCACCCAGGAGCAGCTCTGCTGGCCACCCCTGCAGCTCCGGAAGTCCGGCCAGGTAAGGGGGGCTGGGAAGGGGCCATGGGGGAGGGGGCAGAAGAGCTGGGAAGGGGCCGCGGGGGGGGGGAGGTCAGAGGATCGTGGAAGGGGCCGTGGAAGCAGGCAGAGGAGCAGGAAAGGGGCCGCGGGGGCAGGCAGATATCATACTACATTTTCTCCATGTCCTCCTTTTCGTACTTCCCTGTCCTCCTTTCCATGCTTTGGTATCTGGTAGCCTTAAGCAAGGTTCCTTGCAATGCTCTGTCTGGCATAGAGGGGTGTCCCATAACTAAAGAGGTGCATGTACATGCAGTAAATCCACTTCACACTTCATCCCAAAAGCCCATTTTTGTCTGGCCCATTTTCTGATATTGCACTTACAGTACATGGATTAGCTAGAGTTTGCACACAGGGCCAAATTCTGTCCTTTGCTAATTGGGATTGTGTGAGGGAAGCTAATAGCAGAATGTTTCCAGGGACTGGGCATTTTATTTTTAAATCTGTACTATACTCTATATTTCTGACAATGATTTTTTCCCCATTTCCCAAGTAACAGAGCTCTACAAATCTCTTTAGTTACTATTTGCAATATTATTTGAAATAAGACAGAATAGCCAAATCAGACAAAGAAAGACTACAAATTTAGAAACATTTTCAACTTCATTCTCATACTCATAAATAATCATGCTTAGAATCCCTTTCCCATCAGAGGTCTGCCTATACTTCTAACTTTTCATCTTGCTCCAAAGTATGTATTTTTTTCTAGGTAACAATTTTAGGTTGGTATTTTGAAGATGTTTTAAATTAGCCAAGAGTGTAGCACCAGCTTCTCGGGATAGGCAAAAATCTCCTGTGAGAACAAGAGGACACTTGAGCATGAAGCATATATTCCCTGGGAGGTTGGTGGTATAGCTGATCCAGTGACCCTCTTCTGCCATGAGGAGGAGGGAAAAGAGGAAACTCATAATACAATTTTAGATCCCACTACCAAAATCTTGGAGAGAGGTGTGACTGCAAAGGACCCCATTCAAAATATTACTGTGGGGCTGTCCCTACTTCCCAGAATGGGTATTTCTAAATTATTTTTAAGTTAACAGTGTTCACTTACCTTCTTTGAGGTTTGAACACAGTTAAATCTTTTTTCATTATTTTTTTACATTTCACATGTTTCCGTGCTTCTTGGTACTGGCCAAGACTGGTATTAAGAAGCCAAAATATTGTGAGAGATGATGTTATTAAATTCACAGCTCAATGAGAGTCAGGAAGTACCAGAAATCTAATGATAAGCCTATTTTCAAGACAGACCCAAGTTACTTTTACAGATTCAGAATGTGAGGCTGAGTGAAACCCCTGAGCTTTAAGGGGATTCTCTGAAATTTTCCTAGAAAGATTATTACTAAACACTCCAAACTGAAATATTCTCTGGAAATAGCATGTTCATTCTTCAGTTTTTGCTCCAGATTTTACTTTTTTTTTCCTTGAGATAACTTCATTTCAGATGCCAAGGCCAGTCAGTGCTCTCCCTTTCCACCTATCTTGCATGCACAGTGAAATAATGTATGAGGTTGTGTCACATATTAGGGTGTAGTCCAGCCTGCCCTTTCATTCTGGGTACTTTAATGCTCTGAGGGTCAGAACTCGGACACCAACACACACAGACAAGTATGTTCTGAATGTCTCTGTGTTAAGCAGCTCTGGCTCAGCACCCTGATTCCAGCAGCCTGCCTGTTACACATCAGCACCACTCTAGGGTCTTTGAACCTCAATTATCACTCGCCAAATGACTCCAACACGCTCCAGTCCTGAATTTTCCCAAAGCATGTCTCCCGCCCTTTCCTGCACCACCTAGACGAATACTGTGATTCGTCTGCTCCTTTGAAAAGTCAGCACTCAGCATCTTGCCACATTAACTGGAGTTAGCAATCACTTTGATTCAAATATAGCACTGGGTTGGTATCACTAAAATAAAGCAGATTATTAACAAAAGGATATAGATAAATGACTCCAACCAAAAGAAATAAAGGTAGAAAGGGTTACAAGCAAAGTGAAAACACACATCTAAAAGGCTAAAACTTAATCTAGCAAGCTATAGTCTTACTTGAAAATCGTTTCTTTCACCAATCACTCCTCATCCTCATACCAGGGTCATCACAAACTATACATACCCACAGAAGGTATACTTTTGTACCTCTGCTTATTCTTCACCACATTATTCTTCATACAAGTAAGTTATACTATATTTATATACATAAACACACATTGCTTGAACTCCACTTCCAGAATCTTGACCTACATGCCAATTACTTCCTTTTATTGATGTCTTTCCAGAGCACTGGTTCCCAACCTTTTTGGCTCAAGGGTCAGAGATATCATTTTTACAACCCAGTCTATGCTAGCAGCTTCCCTCCCCCATCAACTGCAGACAGTCAGAAGGAGTTCTGCAAGGAAACAGCCTCCTCACTGATCTTCTGTTTCCCTGACTGCAGTAGGGAAGCCACATGCTTCTTCTAACCCTGTATGTTCCAGCAATGTCCCTAGGTAGTGGCTCCCTTCTGCAGCCAGGGACTGAAGATCAGGGCACCCTTCCCTCTGGCTCCATCAGAGATCCCAGCACCTAGGGACACTGGTAGAGCACTTTGCTCTCTGCTGGAGCTGGGATAGGGGAGCACTGATCTCCCCTCCCTCCAGCTCTGGCAGGGATCATTGTACGTTTGGAACTAGGTGGAGCACTTTGCTGTGTTCCTTGCTACAGATAGGGGAAGGGGAGCGCTGATCTCCCATCCCCTTGGCTGCAGCAAGGAGCCTGCACTGGTTTTTTAGCCCTATGGCAATGTGCTCTACATGGGTCCTTAGGCAGCAGCTCCTAGCGGAAGGGGAACTGCAGGCCACTTTGAAATCCCCCGCAGGCCACTTTTGGCTCCCGGTCCACAGGATGGGAAGCATTATTCCAGAGTATAACAAGATCATTCAAAACCAAATTGTTTTGTTCACACTTGATTTCATACATCAGTATGGCTTGTCACCAGGGGGCAGTTACCCCACTTCAACTTTTCATGGGTCTATACGCTCCATTACGTCTTCCCTTTTTTGACACTCTCCCGCCCCAATTACATATATGCTAACACAGCTCTTCTCCTTTCCCCTTAATTTTTCTAAAATTACTCTCCTGGTTGTCACTTGTCCTGTATTATATAAAACAACCCCATACGTAACTTTTTACATGTCTGAAAAGTCACTTTCTTATCCTGTTGATCACTGCAATCATGTGGTTTCGGCTTCTTTTGTTGACTAAAAAAGGAATCTAGAAATTACTGAAAAACATATAAATAGATGAGAAAATTTATAGTTGGTTTATAAGTTTTTTATGCTCTCTTATTGCCTTATACAAATCTTTGGTAAAAAAAACTAAAAAATTGGCCCAAAAAAAAAAAAAAAAGGAACTAAAATTATTTTGCACAGCCAAGTCTCCACTCATTCCCACTGTATTAATGTTCAGCACAATAGCAATAGTCACAGATGTGTAATTATACTGATCAGTTTTAAAGGTTGCACAAATTTTAATGCACTGCTAGGATCACTAAGACCTAACATCAAGACAATTATGATCCAATAAAATTTATTGAATTGAACATAATGTGTGCGCACTACAATGCTACAAGCTTCTTGAAATTTCAGATATTTCTAGGTAAATACTGGTACATCTGAATGAACAGCAGAATAGCAGAGGATAGTCTATACCCAATTATTTCATTTTTATTACAGCTCAAACAGATATTTCAAACAGATCTTTCAAAATTATCCAAGTGAATTAATCAGCACATACTATTAAAATATTATTTTCTAAATTCTGATATGTTAATTAAAACATATTGGATCTGAGACAAATACCATAGTCATAGCAAAACACATTCCAAGAAACTAAAAATATTTTTAAAGCATATCAAGAACTTATATTCTGTTGCAAAGGGGTGAGAGATAGGGGAGCAGAAAGAGTTTGTATATAAAAGAACAAATATTCTTTAATGCAGAGGGAAAAATGGAGCATACAAAGCTTAAAGTGATGGATAGAAGTAGCTTTTAAGAAAGATTCAAGACCACATAGTGTCTTAGGGATTCTAGCCCACCAAGTTTGAGATTTTATTCATTTTTGTTATGGCTGTAAAAATGATGCTCATCTATTTAAATTTACTTTAACAAAAAAACAAAAAAACCCTCCCTCCCTCCCCCAAACACATTTGTACTGTAAGTTAACTAGAAATTCATCTTGGGACCAGGCCAGTGTAGCATATGGAAGGATAAAAAATTCACTGATTCTAAGAAGGTATAACATATCTTTCCATAATCGTGCATCAAAGTTAAGTAGAAATAACCACTATTTGAAGGAAAAACAATGAGAGTCCTGTGGCACTTTAAAGACTTGAATTTCGTTCACTTCCAAAGAAGCACAGGTTCCTGATTTTCAACCAATGATGGATTTGGATCATGCGGTCTATTTTCAGCCAACTTAATTCAACATTTTCTTACCAATCACTTCTTAAAAGTCCTTTATCTCAACAAGGAGAATTATGTTTGCAGCACTGCAACCAAACTTTGTCACTAATACACAATGCTTTTCTAAAAAACTCTTTAAGCATACAGTAACCTAATGTTCAAGGTTCCTTCTGTCTGGCAAACAGAAAAATATATACTGCTGAGTATTCAACTACTGCATTTATCATGCGCACACAGTAAATCAGTCAGAACTTCTCCCAACTCTGCCAGCTGATCGAGATCATAGCCATACAACAGCAGTTCCCTAGGAAACGAAAACACAGCAATGTGAAAAGAGAATGTAAGCAGAGGAAGGAACCAAAATAAACCTTGTATTTTCATTAGTTTTGAATTGTTTTAAATATTAAAAACATATCCAAATATACAAAACAGGTAACAGTGAAATACTAAATCAAAAGATTTGTCATCCTTGACTTATGAGCTCCCTGCTCATTTCTGAATTAATAAAGATGAACGTAATACTCCTTTGGCAGCCTTTATGAATACTCCCTTTGCCCTGTTCCAAAGGGATAGCTGTGTTAGTCTAGGTCAGCCAAACGAACAAGGAGTCCTGTGGCACTTTTAAAGACTAACCATTTATTTATCGCATGAGCTTTCGTGGGAGAAAACCCCACTTTGTCAGAGGCTTTGAAGATGGGGACCTTACAAAATGGGAGGAAATTAAATGCAGGGAAATGTATGACACAGGATCAGGTCAGGCTGTAACAGCAAATCAGAATATGTGTTGAGATTCAAACACTGGCGAAGAGAGAAAGTTGAAGTCAAATCACCTATTGTAATGAGAATAAAATCCATATTCCCTGTTTAACCCTGAAGCAATGGAGTTGAATTTACATATAAATTCCAATTCTGCAGTTTCACTTTGAAGCTATGATTTGTTATTCATTTGTTTGAACACTGCTATTAACAAGTCGTCAATGGAGTGAGCAGGGAGATTGAAGTGTTCCCCTATTGGCTTTTGAATGTTGTGATTTCTGATGTCAGATTTGTGTCCATTTATTCCTTTGCGTAGAGACTGTCCTGTTTGTCCAATATATAAGGCAGGGGGGCACTTCCAGCACATGATGGCATAAATCACATTGGTGGATGACCAGGTGAAACTTGGTGGTGTTTGTCTGGTGTGATTCTGTATATTTTGGATTCTGAGCATATCACAAGCAATATTTTTATAATTATCCACAGCAGGCAACAAAGCATTATATGGCACCAAAATATTATATAATGTCCTTAAGCCCCTAATGTTTTGAGTAGGTGTATATATGAAAAAATGGCGCCTTTTCAGAGTATTTATAACAATATATTGAGATTTACAAAGAAGAACAGAGTGTAGTAACTCTCAAAATTATTAAGGAAGTGCAAAGTTATGTTAGAAGTGGTAACTAATGGCTAGGCAAATTGGGTAATTTTCTAAAAAATGGCTAAGTGACACAGAAACCTAGAGTTATATTTTTACTGCTAAAAAAGATGTATTTTTACAGTGAGATAGCTAATATGCATGAGCTATCACACTGTAAAATCATAAGAGAAAAGGCTCTGTAGATTTGAACCTCAGTGGAACTATGTCAGGTCAGACATGGGTCAGGGTCATAGTGGTTACATGCCTGAGCTACAGAGCAGTAAAAACTTCCTGTGCCTTGTTTCTGCTAGGATTTTACAGCAAGGTAGCTGTGTCTCAATTTAGGTATCTCAGTGTACCACCATACCTTTTTGGCAGAGAAGACATTACTTAAGTCCAATTTTCAAAACTAACATTAACACTTAGGATCCAATCACTCACTGAGTTAGGTTTCTAACTGCCTAAAGCACTATTGAAAATTTTACCCATAAGTCACTTTTCAGAATGAACAAACAATCATTTAAGTCTGGAAAGCGTGAGATCTAGTAGTGTTCTTCTGAAAACATAGGTTGCTGCCACTGAAGCCATCTGTGAGGAAGGAAGCATACACATCTACGGAACAGAATATGGCAATAATGCATGATCTTAAAATTCCCAAATCTATCTCATCTATCTTCATATTTTATAGTTTTGTATTGTCCATCACCATACTAATCCAGGACCTTAATTTATGTATGCCCTTTTATTTTGAATTAAATTTGAAGTTCTCAGCTTTTCTCTTGTTCAATGACATATAAAACAGATTTGTGAAAATCAGAAGAGGAACACTACAAATCTATCCATTAAGTGACTATACTATGGGGACCTATAAAACATACATATCATATGAAGTCCTTTGAAAGACACATTAGAATGGTTTTAAAATTAGTGTAATCCCAACCTTTATTATGTAGTGGTTTCAGACTGAACTATATTGACCTTGAAAAAAGCATAAACCACGGACAATACCACTGAATTTAAGTGCATAATCTTCAATCACTCCAGATTATGTTGATCAGATTCGGACAGAATTGCCTGCTACTGTGGAGTCATAGAAATATCACGAGAGGACAATAAGTATATCTTTTCTGATTTTTGCCCAACATTGTTTGACGAGGTTCTGAAAGTGCCAGGAGCATTTGAAGACAATATCTGGATTTTGGACCAATGTCCATTCTGGCTGGCTAACATCAATGCATAGATATTATACATAGTTGGTGAAGGCTGTAATAGTGCCCCCAAACAAAATTTTCTCAAATACCAAGGATTTAATTGGATCTAGTGTGGAATTATGGGCTCCGATTTATAACCTGGGGTAGACCCTCAAGTCTAATTCTAAGTTGTCAATTTACTTCTAAATCTTTTCACCCTCTTCTCTGCCCCATATGAGGGGTTAAAGAGCACCAAGGAGGACCTCAATCTGTAAAGACTTCAAGTCTCCAGTTTCCTTATGCCCAAAGATTCACCAACCAGATCTGGGTCTCTGAGAGCTCATCAGCCTTTATCCACAATGGACACCAGGCACAAGTTGCAATAACCTTAATTCTGGCATTTCCTAAATTTGAATGCTTGACTTTGCAACCATAACATTCTTTTAGCATCATAGATTTTTTTAATGTTCTATGTACTTGTCTCAGCATGTTTAAGGGTTTGATCTTTCATAGTATATGCTCAACATCTGTGGACAGAAGTTTCACATTGTATGCAGTATTGTGCACACTGTTCAGAAATGCAAGCAACTGCAGCGGGTATGTCTACACTGCAATTAAAACCTGTGGCTGGCTGGTGTCAGCTGACTCACGTTCACAGGGCATGGGCCAAGGAGGTGTTTAATTGCAATGCAGACATTCAGGCTCCCTGCACAGCCACAGGGCTGCTGAGAACCAGTCTCTGAAGGTGTGAGGGATACAGGGGAAAGATATAGAGCAGAGGCACCTGGCCAGAACTGCAAGGAGAAGAAGTCCCCATTAGAAGTCATGCACCAATGGGATGGCCTCCCCTGCAGCCAGGGGCTCACCTTCCTGGAGAGCACAGAGTCTGGATCATACCACCATCCACAGAGCACTGCTCTTCCCATCTAACCTGAAACCATAACTGCAATTTCTCTTGTTCTCACTGCCCCTGCCAGGGATGAGTGCCAGGAGACTGAGGCCTAGTCAGCAGATCTTCCCAGGGATAGGGTCTAGGAGAGAACATCTCTAACATCCCCAGCCCTAGGCAGAGGCCTCAGATACCATCTGCAAAGCAGAGTGTTCTCCTTCTTGCAGTCCTGGCCATGGGTCTGTGCTCTATTGTATGATCGCAGCCCTTCTTGCGCGTTGTGGTTACCAGGATCCAGTATCAGCGGTTCCACTGAAATGGCCTGACTCCCTCACTTACCCACCAGGTGTCATCCCTGGGAGGAAAATGTTCAGCAGCAGGGTGGTCTCTCCCATGGTCTGGGGCTCAGTCTCCTCTTTGCAGTCCTGGCTGGGGATCTCTACTTTCTCAGGCCACCACAACTGCTCTCTCCCCCACACTCTGTGCCACATGTCTTAACCATGCAGGCAGCCCTGTACAGATCACTCCCTCCTCCCCCACACTCACAAGTCAGGAAATGTTCACAGAAGGGAAGTTGCCATCCCCACAGCTGGGAACTCATCCTCCACTTTGCAGACCTTGCTGGGGGATTCTGCTTCACAAAGCCAGGATGACTACAGCAGATGCTTGGACCTCTGAGTCATTTAGGGAGCCCCCTCTAGGTCCACTGTGAGTGGTGGAGCGGACTCCCATAGCCCTGATGTCAAAATTGGCCTTCACTCAGAGGCCTCAAACTCACTTGCTATGGTGGGCCAGATTGGCCTTAAACGAACTTAAAGCGGTTAAACACACGCAGGTGCTAGGTCGACAGAGAGCCGTGGCTCCCCGGGACAAGGGAGCCTCAACTCCCCCAGGACAAGGGAGCCGCAGCTCCCTTTTGCCAGGGAGCCATGGCTCCTCTCTCGGGAGACAGCTGCAGCTCCCTTCTCCCCAGCCCATCCCTTTAGGTTGACTTAGGGCATTAGGTCAATTTAGGACATCCATTCCAGTTTTAAGTCGACTTAATAAATCAACTTGAGCCTTAAGTCGACTCAAAGAGGGGGAGTTATTAAGTCGACAATGAAAGCTAGGTGTGGACGCTTAAGGACGCTTAGGTTGACCTAAGTTGCTAGTGTAGACGTACCCATAGTGACTCCTGCATCTGGTAAATTGCCCTGGTAACAAGGCAGCTTCCTGAGGCAGTATTCTTACCTGCACCAACCACATTTTCAGGCCCTGCATTTACAAAGATAGAGAGAAAGAGTGAGGAATCTGACCCAGAAACACCAACACTGAACTGGATTCATCATTTGCAGATACAACTCAGAATGTCAGTAAATAAATACAGTATTTTAAAATCTTGAATCAATAATTGGCACTCTTAAAAGTACTTAGTTCTTATTCTTTGTTGTCCGGCCTCTTTGGTAGCTTTCAGTGCAGAGTGCAAAGTGGAAATAAAATGCATTCTGATCTGGTAGCATTTTACACCAATTTGCAGTTTCTTTGCAGTGATGTAGATGACTACACACAGTGCAGGACAAAGGAGAATCGGTCTCCCTTTTTCTGGGTGGTGACATTTCTTCAGAATAAATCAACATTGAAAACTCTTGCTACTGATTAAAGAAGGCAATGACTCAGATGACCTTTGCCTTCCTGCACTCTCTAAGTCTAGACCATTTAAATACTTCAGTCAAAATACCCTCTTTAAAACAGTACTGTCTTTATTTAGATGGTAAGCTGGTGAAGAGAGAGACTTTTCTTTTATTTGCCTGTAGAATGCCCACCCCCCACACAACTTGAAGCTAAAAATCATACATAATAATGCGATGTAGGCTCTTTATAACAAAATTATTGTAGGTGAAAAATCTTTTGTCTTTTAAAATTCAGCTTTAAACAAAAGGTGATGTGTGCCTAATGCTCAGTCTTGAACATTTAGGACTGTAAATAAATCTAGATGGGCATTTTTAAAAAACCTAACTAACTAATTAGAGTGTATTCTTTCAATCAAATCACACAGGAATAAATGGAAATTCTGTAGAGTGATCAGACACCGTATACAGCCCTTTGGTTTAATTCCACCTTGTGTCTATCTCAGATTTTCATAGAATGGTTTTACAATCTATATTTATCTGTGAATTAATAATCTCAGAAAATTTTGGATCAGTAATCTTTTGAGTTTCCAGATATACTTAGATAATTGCTTAGTCAGAAAGTATCCCAGAAAACCAGAAATTATGTTAGTTCACACCCACCCTCTCACTTCCACACCAGATAACCGTATTCGGGGTTAAGCACTGTATATTCGACACTTTGACTACAGTTACTGTCTTCGTTACTGGAAGGCACATCGTAAAGCACAGGAAAAAAGCCTTGAGGCACTAGTATAATCCGCAGTGGTTGAAGTAGGGAAGCTAAAATTATTTAATACATTTTAAACCCATAGTGCAATAAATAGTTTGCTGCAAGAAAGCAGTGCTGGCCAAAAATTTAGCTCGGTAACGATAACAGTTTTTACAACAGAAAAAATGAGGCTGTCTGTAGATCCAACGTGCATCTTCTCAGTTCCTTTCAAATAGAGATAAGCCTTTAATTCAAATGTAACCAAAATTCTGGAGTATTTGAATCTGGAGTTTGCATTTGATCCATTTTCAAGATGAGGCTAGCTGCCAAGATAAATATAAGCAACAATACTCTCTACTGATATTTCTTTAGGGCTTGTTAAAGGAATCTACTAAATAGAGTAGTTCTCCATATTCCTCTTGCAAGACTTGACATCTGGAAATCTTCTGGGCTGTTGACACAGGGGGTTATCCCCAGACTGGAAGTAGGAAGGAAGAATTGGAACATGCTGTAGAAGCCTCCATTCCCTTTCACTGCCCCCTGTGACAAATTTCTATGAACAATGAGCATTTGCTCCTTTCTAGGAAGAGAACAGTGTTTGCCCCATTATAATTTATACATGTAAAGAGATTAAACGTGCTTATTCATCCAAATTACGCACTAAAGACCAAAATCTGCATTCACTTACGCCAGTGCAACTGAAAGCACAATTTGGCCCCAACAGAATGTCATAGTGTGAGCTCAAAAAGTAGCAGCTCTTCATAGCACCTCTGCACAGTAAGCAGCTGCACCCACAAGGAGTGGTTTGCTTGCAGTTGATCCTGGCGACTCATTCAACTCTCACTAGTAACTTAAAGTAGCTATGTGTGCACCACAGCACCGTGGGACGTTGCCTCAGCTGGCATGCTGTATCTAGTGAAGGTAGCTAGCGGTGATAACTGGCATGGAAAAGACAAGTCTGGCTCTCCAAGTGCACAAAGTTGCTTCTGGCAAAGCTGACAAAATAACTTGCAAAGCATAACATTGATCGAAATGGTGCTATAGCAAACGAGAGTATACCTTAGAGCAGTGTTGCAGATGGATTATGACACACTGGTCAATAACAAAGTCAAGGAGTCATGGTTGAATGTTTGGTGAATAATGGACTGTTAAACTGAAAGCAGAACGGAAAGACATAGAAAAATATGACGGCTCTGTTGTTGCCTGGAGAAACAAGGGCTATGTTCACCACTCCGAAACCACAGCAGGGCAAAAAGAATCTGATTGGAACAACCATTACACGCAGAACAAGAAATTCTGAGATGAACTCAAGGGATAAAACGTCTATTGGAATATGGAACATCAGATCATTATACCAGACAGGAGGACGTGTAGTCTTTACCCTAGAATACCATCTGCATTCTACAGATTATATCGATGTGATTAAGAAAACCTTTGGGAAAGCTGATCCTAAAACACAATTTTAACCTACAACATTAAATACTTTCTATCACAAATAAGCTAAATTGACAGGAAAATTATTTTAGAGACAATTATCCTTTTCATTTAATGTACAGTAAGATTATTACAATTACACACAATTGACAAGATAAATTTTGAATTATGGAGGCATCCGTATAATTTTTAAAGCCCCCATTTCTTACTTTAATGGCTGAATAATCTCCAAATTTGGAACAACAATTCTTCAGAGGATAATTCAATTTTCTATTCAATTTTAGTAATTAATTAAATTAAATTAATTAAAATACACTACCTGACTAGGACAATCACACAACCTTATTTAAATTACATTGACTGCTGAAAACCATTCGTGATACTGAAACAGACATCAGCACTCCACAGTCTATCAAGACTAATTTATCTACAGATATGTGTGGGACAGGCTGGTTTTAAAGATCTTCATCATTTTTAATTAGCACGTTTGTTTGTTAAGAAGCTTCTCATTTCTTTCCCTGACATCTTCAGTACTGCACAATTGAGAAGAATTTACATCACCAATAACAGGACAGCAATTCTCCAAACTAATAGATTCTTTACTCATGATGTAACCACAAACAGGAGATGCAATTTTTTCCAGTAGTATGGGAATGTACCACCCGTCTCATAGTATTACACATGTATTTCCTTTAGCAACAATAAAATGAAATATTTTAATGTGAGAGGAAACTGGAACTCAACTGTAAATGAAAAAATCGTTATTAATTCTGATTAACATTAACTAGCCTACAATTGTTCAGCATATAGAAAACAGCAACATAGTTTATCAAACGCACAGATTCCAGGTTTAGATTATTGACACCTTTTAAAGCACCTTTTAAAAATTCCTTTCAGTTGAACGCCAGAGGGCACTCCAGTTCCAAAAATATCTTAAAAACAATACAGCAGCCCTAACATTTAGAAATCTCTCATACAAAGAAGGCTCTCAAAATATTATTTGTCCTAAATCCAAAAGGTAAAAGGGTATTGCAGCTAAAACTGTGATCACAAATCCAACAGACACACAGAGGCCACAGTACTGTCTCAGCACAAGTGTCTTGAGGATGCTATTTGAACATTAAACTCAGAATTTCTGGGGCTTCTTTGGATGACAGTTTTTTTATGTTAAGATCCAAATTCTGGCAAGTGCTTTAAAACAGGTTTACTTTCCTTCAAATTAGTGTTCAATTTATCTGTAAAAACTGTTTAAATGTGCACTTGTATCCTGGCTTACTGTAAAGCATGTCCACCTTCGAGATCCTTTTCCTGTCTGCAATAAGATTTTTTTTCTAATGGGGCCATGAGTAAGTGCCCAAGTGGTGATATATTTGTATGCAATAACTTGTGAACCATACCCTCTGACACTACAACAGTCTTGCCCATAAACACCATAGTGACGATATAAAGCACAACATCGTATGTCAGAGGGTGAAATACCGGTACATTCCATTGCAGACAGACAGAAAAAAGGCCTATTCACTACAATTCCTCAGTCTAGAAAGCAGCATCCATATAGCTGCTTCTGCTGTGCATTCTTAGTGGGGCTTTTAGGGTGCATGGATGCACAGAAGATTTGGCCCTATTTCATATAGTTTTGTTTGAATTAATTTTCCTGGGTTTTTTAATGTTACTTTTCAAGGAGATAAATTCCAAAGGGGTAGCCATGTTAGTCTATTGTAGAAAAACAACAGAGTCCTGTGGCACTATTAGAGACTAACAGATTTATTTATCGCATGAGCTTTCATGGAAGAAAATCCCACTTTGTCAGACGCTTTGAAGATGGGAAACTTACAGAATGGGAGGAAATTAAATGCAGGGGACTGTATGACATGGGATCAGGTCAGGCTGTAACAGCAAATCAAAATATTTTGAAATATAGTATATTTATGTGGCTTCAGTGTCCAAAGTATCCTGTGCAACTAGTAGCACAGAAGCTGCAGCTGCTACTACACCCTATTGGATGAAATAGAACAATACCACCTAAGTATTTGGGGACTGGAGTGAATTTCACCCATAATTCTTTATGTTTTCACAGTGCCTTCACTGGTTAATTTATATTCTGTAACCCCTATTCCCTTCTTATTTTAGTTTTATATTAATGTGACCCCACTAACTTCAAGACAGTTAATTCTGAAATACACCAGTGTGAGAATCCAGTCCAGTAACAAAGGTATCATAGGAATTATAATAGAAATAGCAAATTCCCAAGTGTCAGTTCAACAGGGAGCAGTCAGAGGAGAAAAAGGCTTCTAAAGCATTGAAGTGGGGAATAATCATAAAGCCTTCCTGTGCTACTCACTTCATTGCAATACACAGCATTGGACTGGGGCGATCTGGATAAACATAATGAAAAGACAGAGAATACCTAATAATGTAGTAGTAAAAGGTTAGGAGGAAATACTTATAATTGAGCGTAAAATTAGAGCATATACATATCAGCTAGAGAGACATAGTATAGTACATAGAACTGTTTACTGAAATTGAGCACATTACATGAATATCTAGGTGTGATACTCTGAGCAGCCCAAAACAGTATTATTTTGTATTTCTTCAATACCTTATATCCTTTGATTCTGCACATTTTTCACTGCCTTATTCAAAAGCCAAGACCAACATTAACTAGATTTTGTTATGCTCACTTAATTATAAATCAAGTGCTCCCTGACCACTGAGGATTCCTCTGTATCCTGAAAGTTATTTTTTATGAGTGTCATCTTGTACTGTTCTCAAATATTGAGGACTCCAAATGGAGTCTTGATAAGGGCAGTTTCCTACAGATGCTCCAAGGTATGTATGATGTCTGTTGTAGATGATGATGATGTCACTACATCATGTGTATTCTCATGGGGCTGTATAGTCTGATCTGAGGAGCAAGACTGTGAATAGCTGTCACATTGGAAAATGTGACTCCCCTTGAAGACTTCACATGATGCTTGACCCTTTTTACCAATCAGTTTTCACATTTCTCTTCCTCAACGCATTTAGAATCTTTATTGATAATTGCCTTCCTTTCAGATTTTTCCTTGGCTGTGTTTTTGAAATTATCAGTATGTATGCCCCATAAAGGGACACTCTGCTTAAGGGTGTTTAAACTTTTTTTGTTGATCACTTTTCCTGTGCTTTGAAAACTTTCTTCTGGAGTCTGTCATCACCCATTCGGAAAACATGACCTGTCCATCAAAACTGATATTTGATTATCACTGCCTCCACACTAATTGTTTTTGCTCTTTTGAGGAGGTTAATATTTGAGACTGACTCACCAGTAGACCCTCAGAATTGAGCAGATATAGCAGATGAAAAATTTTCCATGTTGCTTAGTGTGTCAGTGGTAAACTGTCCATGTTTCACACCCGTATAAAAGAGATGCTATAATTGCTGAACTGTATATCATCAGTTTTGTTGACTGATGCGTGCTAGTTCTATGTCCTATGGCAAAGTCTTCCAAAAACTTTCGTACTCTATTTGATATTCTGTTATCCAGGGAACCACCACTAGTCAGTTCTATACTATAAATGGTGAGGTTTGACTCAGTGGAAATGGTTCATGAAGAGGATTTCAGTTTTTCCAGGCTGATGCTGAGTCAAAACTGTTTAGTTGCCTCTGAGAACCTGTCAACAATAAACAGGTGACTTTCACTAAGACTAATTAGAGCATAATCCTCCACAAAAAAAGGGCTTCACACAAGTTCCTCAAGAACTTTTGTTTTTGCACTATGCCTTTGGAGATGGAAGAGTTTTCCACCAGGTTTTTACCTTATGTAGTTTCCCCTTTGAAGGTTGTCCATTTTGCAGCCATTCTCTGAATTGCATAAGAAGAGACCAAAAACACAGTGCCAACACATTGTTTCATCCCATTAGATATGGTAAATGTCATAGAAAGTCCAGAGCTTGACCACTAATGTCTTAAGAGAATTGACTTCTGATGGTAACAAACTTCATGAGCCAGCCAACTTGTCCAGAATTTTCTAAGCCATTTCTGCTCACTGTGTTTTATTTTAAACATTGTTTCCTGAATCTGCCTCATAACAAAAATGTCAGTGATGCTCCAGCTTGATATAAACCTTCATTGTCTCTCTGATAAAATCTTCTTTGATACTATTTTCTCAAATTGTTTGAGCAAGATACAGGCAAAGATTATACCACCCTACAGATGACAGGAATACACTCTGGTAGCTAGAACAGTAAGATTTGTTGCCTTTATTTTTGTATAGTCTAACTATAACTGCATCTTTGAAATCCAGTTTTCTTGGCTTGGAAGTATAATGCATTCCTAAATATCAGTTTAGTATGGAAAGAATAAACTATCTATAAAAGGAGCTTCAATAGTGGGATGGATGTGCCCAATAGTACATATGATATGTATCTGGATCCAATGAATCCTACACTCTCCATTGGTAATTTCAAGTGTAAGTGAGAAAAAAGGTACTGTAACTAGGTAGCCACATGCTTGGAAGTACCGAAATTATCCAAGATACAGTAAACCCACATTTCCTCCCATTTTTCTCTAGTGCTGGCACAAACCCTATTGACAGAATTGGCACTGGAAGAAAACAGAGCCTATTGGTGCAAGTCCTATAAATGTAGATATTGTTTGAAAGTCCCATCTTTAAATGAAAAATCATAGCATATGCAGACTTTAGATTAGAGGGAGGGGGATTTGTTGATTTTAAATGACAAACATTCTGAGATGATGCCTCATCCTTTACACTACAGTGCTAAGAATGTAACGGAGCTGCTGACACTTGAAATGGATGGGACATTTTATTCAGATGAAAGCTGGAAAGTCACTTACAGAGTCTGCTTTACCCTTGAGTCATTTTATAAAAAGCCAAAGGAAACATCCCTGCAACTTTGTTGGCTCCTGAGCTGGAATGGTTTGAATTTTCTGGCAGGGTGATACCTTTTAACTTACATTTAAAAGCTAACAAAAATGACTTCATTAAATTTATGGGCTTTAGAAAGTGACCTTGGAGAGGCCCGATAGCCAGCATTGAAACAGCCCGCAGAATGCTTGCTAAAGTTTTATTTACATTGCAAATGTAATCACTTTTCTATTACAGGTAGTGTACTGAGACACTGCATTTTACACAAAGCACATCGATGAATCCGTGTAATTATAGGTAAACTATTAAGAACTTATGGTGTCAGTTTAGTATAACTACAATTAGACATTTTATGTTTTATTTGCTTTGCAGGGCAGAGTAAATTTTATAATCTTTTAGAAAAGTTGCTGAAACTCAAAATTGTCTGTCTGTCAGATGAAGAAGTACACTTAGAATAGAAATTGTGATAAAATAGGTAGTGAAAACTGTGTAATCTGTTTTAAATATTCGCCCAAGAAACCACCAAAGACTGGTCATCTACTTGATAGAACTAGATCCTTGTGTATGAGCAATTATGCAGGGGCACACCAGCCGTGCACTGGCGCAGGAGGGAGTTAACATCATCCTCTGATCCAAGAAGGCCACGCCCCGTTAGGCATGCTCCAGCTGGACCTCAGGTATAAAAGGGAGTTACTCAGCTCGGTCTGGACTGACCATGAAAGCAGGACAATGCAGGTTGCTGGATCCAGCCCAGGAGCTGTTGAATCACCAAACCACAGAAGCAAGCTGTGCTGAGATCAAGGCATATATCAGGATGGTGGAAGATGCTCAAGAGGAGTCAGAGCTGGCAGGAGTACCTCAAGCCAGGGGACCCAGATATGCTGGGTACACCTAGACTGATACTCAAGGGGACAAGGTAGAAAGTGGCCTTGGGGAAACCCATATGTCACAATTTTGTGGTGCGATCACTGCTGACCCCAATAGCAGAACCCTCTGCCACTGTTAGGGCCCTGGGCTGGGACCTGATGGAGCAGGTTGGGCCCTAGTCTCCTTACCCGCCTTAAGCCAGATGCCCTGTTTGCAGCTCTGCCCTGGCTGAGTGTTTCAGACCCTAGACTATTTGCCCTGCCATGTCTGAGGGCCTGAGCCTTCAGACTGTTTGTAGCTCAGCTCTGCCTGAGGACCTGAGCTCCTAGACTGTTGGCTTTGTCCTACATGAAGGCCTAGGATCAACATACTGACTCCAACCATTATGTCACACCTCTTGGGGACTAAGGACACCTGAGAGAACTTAGCTACAGGTCTCTAAGCACCCTCACTCTACCCCAAAAGGGGGAATAGGGTGCACCAGCCCTGTGACACCGATCTATAGTGAATTCCAAGCGTTGGCTGGAAAGGTTCAGTAAAGCTCAATATTGCACTTCACTGATTCTGCCTTGTGTAGGCTACTCACTTTGTACCATGTTAGATCACCCTGAGCACTGTGCTAAATTCTGGTAAATACATGAGCTATAGGAGGCAAAAAACAAGCCAGGATTGGCATTTTGCATTGGCATCTCAATGATGTCCCCTTTTCCTTGCTGAGTTGGACAATCTTTACTACCAGATTGTGATGGTGGTGCAGTACAAACGGGCAACAATTTACCAGAGAATGTGACTCACCCATTGAATTTAACTGATGATCAGACAGGTGGGTAGTTGTGCACAGGTTCAGATAAACACAGCTCAGACTTCCCAGTTCCCTGGGTGCTTTTGGAACTGGATTTCAAGGAGTTTTTTTACTGATTGCCCTGATGGTAATTGCACCTTGGGGGAAGAACTGGAATGTTAGAGACCACTACTAATTAAAATAGCCTGCTTACCACAGATTCCTTCTTTAGTCCAAGGGTGAGATGGTAAAAATGGGGCGTTCATTAGTCTCAGCCTAGGATGGGAAACTAGCTTAGTATCTCTGATCAATGTAATGATGCAAAGTAAGGAATTATTCTATTAAAAAGACTTGACTTCCCTGCATATTAGTGCAAAAAGGAACAAAGTGCAATCCTTTTCCTAGCAGTTGTAAAACACAGATTAAATTACCTGTACTAAACTAGTTGTCATGAAAACCTCACTTCTTGTTTTAAAGTTCCAAAGGGGTAATCTGTTAGCCTTTAAAAGTGCCACAGGACTCTGCTGTTTTTCTTATTTTAAGAGAGACTTGACTTAAAAAAAATTAACATTTTTAAGAACCTTTTATCTACAGTGTTACAATTAACACCTAATAGTTCTAAAACTGAGACGTTAAACAAAAAAAAATATTCTCACTTTTTCACTTAGTGCATTAGATAGCACTGTGTGTATTTCCACTCTTTTCTCTGTAGAGTCAGTAATTTTCCCCCATTGTACATGAGCCTTTCACTCAGCAACAGGGGAGAGAAAAACAGGAAAATATGATTATAAAACCATGGAAATTGGTTGAGAAGCTCAGAGGAACTTTTATCCGAAGCGGTTTTCAATTCAAACTTTACAACCAACTAGATTTTAAATCTCAAATTCCAATAAATCTTTAAACACTGAAATAGAAAGTGCATCAATAAAACAAGGTGCGGTGCCCTGCATCCCCATATTTATCCTTAGAGTATAATTGTGTATTGTTTATTACAAAGTATATCATATAAGATGTCTTTGGTGTGCTCATGAGATACGGATCATTATTGTAGTGATATGCTTGTTGTAATTTTATGTGTGTCGTTATGAGCTTCACCATGTAATATTCCCAAAGATGTGTCATTATAGCTTCAAACATACCCAGGCAAAACTCTTCAGGAGCAGAGGGGTGGTTCATATCTCATCAAGGCGTATAGAGCAGCGGTTCTCAACTACTTTGTTGGGACACAAAGGTGTGTCACGATGACCCGGGAGGTGCGTCATGGAAAATTGGCAGCTAGGTTTGGAGCCAGCTGGGGGCTCCTGTCACCCGCTGCTCTCTGCTGCCCTCAACAGCCCACATCTGCTGCACAACACAGGCAGCAGCCAGGCCTAGATGAATAAAGGGACTTAGGAGCTGCAACCCAGAGATCCTGGGCTCGGGAGAGACAACAAATGCCCCACAAAAATGAACCAGACCGCCAGGGCGCCGCAGCCTCCCAAGCGCTCCCAGCCCATGCGGCACTGCCAATGGCAGATTGTAGTGTGTCACGCAGGGTGACATCATCTGTCAGGTGTGTCAGGACAGAACAAAGATTAAGAACTACTGGTGTAGAGGACAAACCCAGCTCAGCCTGCCAGGAACAAAGGACTGGCCTAGAGGATAAACTGAACTCTTGAGTGAGCCAACTCCCTTCTCTTGGGCAGCATGGAATCATTAGGAGGTAATGCTCACTGACTCGGCATGGATGAAACCATACACGGATATTGTCACCTGAGCCCAAGGGGTGGGGGCAAACCCCCAGAGAATAGAAGGAACATTATAAAAAGGGGAGACATTTGCCATGCTCTCTCTCTTTTGCATCTGCTCTACAAACACCACCAAAGAAATGAAGTGCTGACCAAAGGGGAGAGCCTAGCTGAAGGGAAACCACCGAAATCTGTGAGATTGCTAAAAAGTTAGTTTAGTTTAGAATGCATTTTCCTTTTGCTGCTCATGACCAAATCTGACTTGTTATACTTTGATTTATAATCATTTAAATCCTTCCATAGTTAAGAACTTTGATTGATTGTTTTATCTAAAGCAGTGTGTTTGGTTTAAAGTGTGCTGGAGACTTTACTTGAAATAATAAGGCCGGTACATATCAATTTCTTTGTCAAAATGACTAATTTATATGAGCTTACATTGTTCAGTGGGCGTAAGTGAATATTGTAAGACGGAAGTTCCTAGGGTTGCATCTGGGACTGTCACAATGGCTGGGGTCATTCTGTTGTATAATCCAGAGAGTGGCCGGCTAGAAGCACTCACTTACTTAGTTGGGAGCAGTTTACATCTGGAGAATGTGTGTGAACAGCCCGGGAGTGGGGGTTCTTACAGCAGAGTAGAATGATACGGGTTTCATGAGTGAGAGGGAGAGGTAATGTAGCAATACACCAGTCCAGATTGCACCAGGAGAACCTCAGACAAGATCCAACCTGAAGAATTGTCAGACTGCCCTAAAATACTTAAAAGTACAAAACTGGGCATTTTCCTTGCTCAATGGCGCAGGGAGACCACCTATTACAATAATATCTGCCAGAAAAACTACTTAGAAAAAAGATCTACCAAACAAACCTCAATACCCTTACAATTATCATCATACTGGAATCTGTGAATTTATTGCTTTCAAGTATCAGAATTTACCACCTGGCAGACAGATAGAAACTTTAATGTTTACTTATTCAAAGATTGGGATTTACCCTGAAGAGTGGCAAAGGATTTGCTGAAGTGAAACAACAGCTTCTGGAAAGGAAACTGAAATTCCCTATGCTGTATCTAACAAAATTGAGTCTGTTACAGTTGCCAAATTTTTACTTATTGAAGCTCTGAGGAAGTACAAGAATTCATAAAGCAGAGGAAATGAAAAGTATCAACAGTGGACATAATGTCAGCTCCTGAAGAATCTACATGTAAGGCACATTGACATGATTTGAATCAATTTCTGCATTTCTGACTTCTTGAACCTTGAGGGTGTGTTTTTTGTGGTTTTGGGATTTTTTTCAAGGGTACATCTACATTTCAGTTTTTTCTGCGGTAATATTTTGAATCTATTTTTATTTACTGTACCTAAACTTTTTTGGTTTGAAGAATTAGAAAGAAAACTCTTCTGATAAGCAAATTTGATCTACATCATAGTCTTTATTTTTAAATTAATTAATTAAATGGGCACAATGAATCTATATATTTGTCATATATTTTTATCTAGTAAAAATATGCTGGGGAAATTACACACTTCTCATCACCTCAGAAAATCAGGGCTCATATTATACCACTTGCCTTCAGCCTCATTTACTCTCTCGTCGGTTTAAAGCTGACCAATAGACAATTATAACCACATTACTAAACATAAAATGTAGCCCTTTTAGGTCTTAAATGAAAATATAATGAGTAGGCAGTTACAACCAGATTGACTTTTTCTTTTTTATCACTACGCATTGGAGACTGTTGTCTCCAACTACTAGCAGTAAAACATCAAGGAAGCTCCAGAGCTTTCAGCTAGAGAGCTGAGAATTTATTTCTGGGTTTCTGTGTCAAACATACCTTTCTTCAGAATAGCCTGGCCTGACACAGAGCCAAGATCCGTAGCTTCCGAAGGCTTGTATGGCTCAGAAGGTTAGAAGAGTTTCAGATGGAAGAGAAGTTAAATACGGAACCCTGAAAAATTATCTTATACCTATAGACCACATGCGTTTCCAAAAATTGCATATCTCTCATGGAATTCTAAAAGATGTTTACTGTTAAAAAATATCAAGGAACAATAAAATGGATACATATTTTGTATTCATTGTAAATGGATAAGTGACCTATTGTAAACTGGTAAGATTTAGTAATATTTTTGAGGATACTACTGTATTCAGAAATCAACAGCTTATTTAAACTAATAGAAGTCTTTTTCTCTCTCTCCTGTTGCTCCCTTCACATCCCCCAATTCCCAACCTCCTTAGATAAGACACTTTTTTTTTGGAAACTTCAGCCACACACAGTAAATGTTCTATGTCTTGCTCCATAACTCTAATCTACGAGTCTTTAAAATCAGCACAGAAATACAAATTCAAAAATGTCAGAAGACGTTCAAGGCTCTCTTGCTGCAAGAGCCTCAAGCAGACTCAGCTAAGAGAATCACTTGCATTCCTGCATAATGAAGGCTTTGACCCCACAATTGGCCTCTCCCCGACCCCCAGACTCTCACCAAAAAAGGCAAGCTCCTTCATGCTCATATATGGAAGAAGATGAGCAGTAATAATGAAGATGTCAGACTTCACTAAATGTGTACTGGAAGTCCATTGGACTCAATTCAAGGAAACAACTCTTCTTCAGGGCTAATTAAAAGCAAGCATTCTGTAGATTAGTGACAGGGCATCTTTAGGAAACTGTTAATGAATTAGATGACAACTATGCTTTCCATTCACTTTGTCGGGATCACCCCTTATTTCGTCCCTCCCACTTCCAACTACTTCCGCAAAACTTACACTTCAGTGCTAGTAAGATTTTTGCTGCAATAGTCTCATAAACCCTAGGAATTGGAGATGCCTATATTCTTTATACAGTTTAAAGCTGGAGTTTCAAGTTTCAGATGGTTCGCAGCACTAATTCTAGCTATTCTCTAGATCACTACATCAAGTTCAGACTTCATAGAGTGAAAAAGGAAAGACAACAGAGTCCTGTGGTACTTTTACAGACTAACAGATTTATTTATCGCATGAGCTTTCGTGGGAGAAAATCCCACTTTGTCAGATGCTTTGAAGATGAAGTGGGATTTTCTCCCACAAAAGCTCATGCGATAAATAAATCTGTTAGTCTTTAAAAGTGCCACAGGACTCTGTTGTTTTTCTGCAATAGACAAACACGGCTACCCCTTTGGAACTTGACTAAAAGGAAAGACAGCATCAGAGCAAAGCAGTTTTATCTCAAGGCCTGCCAGGCTTGGTACAAATGCTGTTCAAACCACTAGGAAGCTGACATATTCCCAATTGTCCAATGTGCAAAGAATTCTTTTCCAGCTCTTAAAATGTTTCAGATAATAAGCCTTATACAGTCACTGGCTGGTAGGAACCAATAGTGCTACAGTATTTTAGCGCTAGTTCCGAGACCAGGACCGATGTAACTTTGGATCCCCAAAACACTGTAGTGAGTGAAGTTTTGCCATTGAAGCAGACCTCCAGTTAAGCAATTTGAAGCTTTAAATGGGTTAATATTAATTGTAGATATAGTAATCATTTGAATGAACATGAAGATACATAAGCATAATAGGGTCTCTGATTTGCAGGGCTTGTAGTCTAAGAGCAAAGGAAAAAGCAAACAGTACAAGCAATACAGGACAAATGCAAATCTTAAGTAGTACCACATGTTAAAACTGTGATTCAATAAAGCACTTCAACATGTACTTAAGTTTCAATATGTGAATTGTGCCATATGCTTAAAATTGAGCAAGATTAAGTGCTTTGCTGGAGCAGACCATATTCTATACACTGTGCTCATGGTTCAACCCTTGGGGCCTTAAAACTTACACTGACTTGAATATGGAAGGAATGCAGGATCATGCTGTCAGCCCTTACATAAGATAAACGTACACTGGGCAAACTACCAAACTCACTGCAAGCCGCAGATGCTTGGCATCTGTCAGGATTAAGTCCCATGAGAACTTTGCCTGAGGGTCTGATCCTGCTAGGTGCCTTTATTTCCAGCTGAGACCAATGCAGGATTTCAACACGTGTCACAAAAAAAATATATATTTTTTTTAATTTCAGCACTAAAAAGTTATTACTTACTATCCTCATAAAAATTTGGTTTTAAAATACTTAGTAGGACATCAAGATGCACCTAACAACATACAATGTATTTATTTTGAAATGATTAGGAAGGTGATGAGAAACAGGAGAATATGCATGCCACAAAGAAAAGAGGTGAACATACAGTTGAATTACATTAACAGATTAATTTTTTTTCAGACTATGAATCTCTTTCTCTCTTTTTTTTTTCTCCCTCTATTTCACAAACACAAACTCTATTCTGAATGGTGTTTTTCCAGGAATTAGATTTTAATTATAAATCCAAGCAACTAAAATTTGGAAATGTTTTTGAAGGAGTGAAAGAATTACACAAATCAGAGATAATTCTGAATGGAAGCCAAGCAGCTGAGATATTGTCCTTAAATTTACTCTTACTGTCACCACATCTGTTGCCATTTTTAGGTTAGATTCTCTTATTTCGTATATACTTAGGAATTTTATCCAGGACAATTAAAGGTTAGAAAGATCTATAAAAATCTATGTGTTTGAAAGAGCTATTCCCCACAAAAGGTAAAACACCTACCTATCAGACAATAGAAAGGAATACTCAAGTTTATGTCCTCTTAGAGGGACAGCTTACAACATTTAGTTTCCAGCTGTATACAACTTCACAATTACAATGACCTTCTATATTATTTCATGAACTTCAGTGAATAATTCTTTGCCGACTGGTTTTATTTCTAACCACTGGTTTTCTCGTTGGTATGATAAATATTCTGAGAAACGAACAAAATCTACTACAGTTTTTCCTGCTCCTAGGTGCCTAATTTGGAGATCTCCAACCTGATCAACAGCAGTAGATATTTTAAATACTTATAAAACTTAGAGACAATAACATTTGCAGATTTATTCAACAGAGAAATATATTTCAGCAATCTTTATAACCATATATCTAAACTATAGAACACAAACAAAAGTATTATATCAACCATGTTTAAATATAATATTGTACATACACAAAAATGTATTTTGTTCATTTCAAAATAACCTGAAACTTAAACAAGATTTGACATTCATCATTCAGGTACTACGTAAAAAGTACAGAAGTGTATCCTGTCAGGTGACCATGCTCTTTACTACTCAATGTTCCTGGCACCAGATGCAAGGTAATGTAGACCTGGGTAATAAAAGTGGGTCAAGTGATTAAGGGTTTTTTAGATTTCAACCTCAGCAGACCTAATGCAGAAAACCTAAAACCATCTAACAAATATTGGTTGAGATAGCAAGGTTGATGTGAAACCAAATGGTTTTATGTGCTGCTTGTTCTCATACAGCTTGCTGCACACTGACAGTATTACATAATCATCTGTGATTAGGTTTACAAAAGGTCATTCTCACTCTAGAATTTATTTCTTATGTTACATTTTTTTCAGTACATAGTCCTGGTATACGACAAAGAAATAAATTGCAAAGGAGGAAGAATGTTTCTATTTTTTTTTGTAATAAAAATTAAATAAGGAAAATGTTCAGGAAAAAATTACTGAATAATCAAGTTTTTACTCTACAAATTCCACCTCTACAGTTTCTGCTACAACCTAACAGTTATTTAAGTGTTTGATACCAACTCTTATGGTTTATTTTAAATGCTTTCTAAATACAGAGCTTATATATGTCGCATAAAAACCTAGAATTATGAACCATACACAAAGACCAAAAGACAGAAAAAAACATGATTAACTAAAATGATTACTCTACAAAGTCTTTTCTTTTTTAATTCTTACTTTTATGACCCTGGTCTTTTACCCTCTGAAGTCTATGGAGTTTTGCAATTGATTTCAATATAAGCAGCACCAGCCCCATACTATATAGAATTATGTCTGTTGAAAAGCTCATAGCATCATGAAATGAAGAAAATAATCAATTAAAATATCGACAATTTGGGTCACAGTCATGATACTTTAAAAATCAGTATTTCTAACAGACCTGTTAAAATACAATGTGTTAGTATCTTTCTTACAAAGAACCACTGACACAATTCTTGTAACTATCCAATTTCTCATTGTTCCTTGTTTGCATTTCATATCTATATACATATGTATATACATTTTAGAGTTTTTGATAACTCTTTTGTACTTACCCAGGACACATTTTTAGCCTTGGGTGTTTTTAGCATGGCAACATGCAGTGCTGAGATGACCCCACCAGCATGGAAAGGCAGATGGAGGGGTATTCCAAACGTCTTTGTTACCCAAATGTATAAAGTCCTTTAGCCTGGACGATGCAAGCACACTGATCATCAACCAAATTAAAGATCAAAAAAGCCATTTTTCTTCTTAATGTATTATCCAGTCAAACAGACAAATGCCTCTGTCTATAGATATATATATATTCAGCTGCAGAGATGTGTGTACTTTTATGCATCCATCAAGTCCAACGTTGACTCTTTCAGAAAACTGGAAACCTAAATTCACAAATATCTAGTATCAAAAATGCATCCCTCCTTCCACTGTGAAAATACAGTGCCTGATTACTCACCAAGCTTTAATAAAAGCTTTGAGGCTGGAGCTTACAAGAGAATTAAGACAAACACTGGAAGCAACTAGCATTCAGAGGACTTTGAAGAGATGGTTGGCTGCTGGTGGTATCAGTTAAGAGCTGCTATGCTTGAATATTTCAGAACTCCAGGACTCTTCAGAAGGATAATAAGAATTAGATCTCAGTTTCAATAAATAATGTATGCCAGCAGATACAGTATACCTATTGCTACCTTCTGCGCATTCTCACTTCACAGTGTTGGCTAATGCTGCTTCAGAGACTCATACTGCACCTGTTGTTGATGTAACTCCACAGTGAAAGCCTGGTAGCCTAACAACGAACAACATTTGTTTAGAAGATGAGAGAGAATCCCCAGAAGGGAGAGCAAGAGCTGCAAATCAGTGTCCCGGCTTGTTTCCCTTTGTTTATCTGCCCTTCTGTCCCTTTACTTTTACCTCCTGTCAATCTAGATTATCAAAGCAGATTCAGGCTAAATTTTGCAACTATCAGTACTGATTAGTGTGAGTTGATTGAAATCGGATTATACAGGAAGACCTCTGCCTTCTCACTCTGCAAGCAGGCCAGTACCATTTGAAAACCATTTATGCTTCGCGTCACAATATCCACAGCATTAGGAACAGTCCATTTAAAGAGAAGCACTGCAACATGGTTAACCTAGATTGTAGTTTCTTTCTAAAAGAGAGGCAAATATATCAGCAATCCCTGTTTTTAGTAGCTTCATGAATATACGGCAGGATGTTTCAAATAACTTCCAAGTGGACAAGTTAGCTAGAGATTTTGAGGATTCACAGGAAATCGCAGTATGTGAAAGAAAAATATTAAGCTACTAACACTTTGCATATATCTGATCATTACTACCCGTACAGGATCAAAATTATGGAACCAAAATTATTAAAAGGTTCTGAATAACAATGAAAAGCATTGTGTGCTGAGGACTGAGGTGAGAAATGAAGTACTTTACTGCTATAAGATAAAGCTATAAGAATTGATATATGGTATTTCAAATGCTTCTAAATGATATATGTTTCTGTACAGGTTGACTGAGTCTTACTTAAATACTGTTGTTTTATACATTTTCAGTAATTAGGCAGAGAGAACATAGAATGTTTATTAAGATATATGATAATATTTCAGTGTTATGTGAGTACAGAAATATTTCTCTTAAGTTTACAGTGAAATCCTGAAATGAAGGAAACAAAATCTAAAGTACAAAAAGAAAATGCTGAAATACAACACACAAGCAAAATGAGATGCTCAAAGAATTTCAGAACAAAAACAAAGACACAAGTATGCAAGATTCAGTTAAGGCCAGCTGACTGAGATGTAGAGAATACATGAAGGAAACACAATCAATAAATTCAATAATGGATTAGAAGATATAGATCTGATAGGACTTGCCAAATAACTTCACATTAGCATCTATTCAACATATACATCAAGGCCTTGATTCCACAAGGCACTTAATCATGTGTGTATCTTCAGGCATGTTCATTTCTTGAGCTATGAAAACACAGGCTTTCACATTTGGTTAATTCCAGTATGTAGATGTCCTCAGGTTGTTGCTGGGCTTGTTTTTCAATTTAATGTAATGTAATTTAATTTAATGTATTTATTGCATCCTTCCAGGATGCCAACATGAGCCTTTATATTGTTAAGGCAGCTCTAAAGAACCATTTTTCCTCTGGATGTGATGGCCCGAAAAATTGAGCTGTAGTTCCAGGATGCAAGTGGAGTTTGAGGAGTTCTTCATTTATCTTCTTCCTGACTTGTAGAACTTTAGCCAAAGCAGTCCAGAGCAAATTCTGTGTACATGCAGAGTGTGCTTACCCCTGTGGTATCTTGCACACTTAGATTTTTTAAAAATGGTTTACTCCAACACAGAAACTTATGGACACATGATTATTCATTAGTGTTTTTAATAATGCAATTACATCTTGAAATCTGTTAGTACACCAGCATCTTTAACCAGCAGCATCTGTAGACTTCGATTTGCACACAGGAAATTAGCAGCTGATAAATTTTAGAAGCTGATTAGGTTGAATTGTCTATTTGACACAGTGTAGATTATACTGAACAGTCTTCCAGTAAATTTTGAGTTTTTGGGGAACTACAGAAATGTTTATTTCAACTATCAGTGTCCTCTGACCTGGCAAACTGTAATCCTGTTTGAGTCAATGAGATATTTAGGTAGTGTCATTATTAAAACCATCATGAAGGATAAATAGCATTACAATAAAGCATTGTTGTAGCCATAGTGTTCCCAGGATATTAGAGAGACAAGGTGGGTGAGGTAGTATCTTTTGTGGGGCCAAATTCTGTTGATGAGGGAGAGAAGCTTTCAAGCTCTACACAGGTATCTTTTTCAAGTTTGGGAAAAATATACTCAGAGTATCACAGCTAAATACAAGGTGAAATAGTTTAGAATAAGTAGTTAACATATATTTCAAGGGACCATTCAAGCTGAAGTGGCACACTAACAGGAAAAAAGTATCAAATTTCATTACCTGAAATGGAAACTCCACAATATATAGAAAAAGGAAACAAAAGTTCACTGTGACATCTACTTCCTAAGCTCATGCCAGAACAAAATATTATCTACAGAAGTCTCACCATTTACCACCTTCTAACGACTACCTATAAAGCCAACTACGCTGAACACCTCTACAGAAGGACTTCAGAAAAACTGAGGAACCACTTACTGCACCCAAAATTAAAATTCATAATGAAAGGTGGGAATAGCTAAAAAAATTCAGAGAGGTTAACTTCAGTGTTACTTTGTGAAGAGGCCAACTGTGAACATGTGAAAAATTAAATTTACCTGCACTTTTTCTGTGATTGGTTCTCAACAATGCAAACATATTACATAGCCAAGTCTTGTTTAATTGAGTGGAAATAATGACTACTTTCCCACCCAAACCCGCTAATTCACAAGAGAACAAAATTAACAAATTCATGGCTGTGGGAAGAGCTTTAAACATATGAAAAACAAATGGATTCTTGGGAAACAGTCTCTAATGGCCATGTATCACATCAAAACTCTATATGGAAGAAAAACTGGAGGCAACACCTGATTGAATTCCCCTTCAACTAAAATGAAAGCTCCATACTATGCCAGGAAACAGGAAAGGGGAAGCACATTTAAAAAAAAAAAAGAGAGAGAGAGACTATTTAAATTTTAATTTAATTTAATTTAGTCAATGAAGAAATTCATGATAAAACCTAGCAGTACTCTGTGCAAATAAATGAGTAGTATAGGAATTGGTGATCTTCTCTAACAGCTAAGTATTTGCATGATTACATGCTGTACACAAACAGATAAAAGGCATCTACTGTGAATGAATATTTGTATTCTCTGGTAAAGATATGTATTTCTATGCTACAACTGAATTTTTATGAGGCAAAATTTGAACACAAATAGGATAGCCTATTCCTGATCTAAGTATCTTATTTATGGGAACTAGCTAGATAGAGGACTCATAAATTTAAAAATAGCCACCACTGCCTTATTTTATAAGGAAATCTAAGGACATTTCCAAAATGACATACACGCACAGCCTAAAAACTCTCCAAAACTTGTATTCAGTAGAGCGCTGATGTATCATATCCAATGTATGAGACTCTTGTTAAGTTTACTCAGTACTCTGGTGACAGATGTTCCCCTATTTAGAGAGTCCAAGAACCAAGTATTCATGAGGAATTTTCATCAACTCATTTATCCAAATTTTAAAAGGATTTTGGTTTGAAACAGAAGAGTCAAAAATGAAGGTTTATGGCTGTGGCCAGTCAGAAATATTGTGTAGGTATTCAAACTACTACATCTAAATTGGTGGTGATTCTGAAAGACATGCTACGTTGGATATTCTTGTCTATTAGTATCACAGGATACAACTCTATTCATGAGCACGAGTTATAGAGTGAGAAAGAGAATTTTATTAATCTGTTAGAGTTTATCTGCTTACAATACGTTTTGTCCAGATATACGTTAAAAAAAACCCCAATAACTTTCATAAAGAAGTTGATGGGAGTACTAATTATTTAATCTGGAGGTTAGATAACACAATCATAAAAACAGAGCTGTTGTGTTAGTACCTCTTTGAGAATTGTCTGCTTTACAACTTCTATATTGCCATGAAGACTAAACAGTTACCTGATAAAATTCTAACCCAGTTTATTCTATTAAACTCCATCTCATACAGACAAGCTGAAAAACATCCGGCCTTTGAGTTTTCTCCTTCTGAGCTGCTGCAATTTTAACTAATGTTCACAGAAGCTCTCAGCACCAGCTGCTAGTGTTCTGTCAGATACATATTCAAGTAACAGATAGAAGTTATTCTTACGTACACATGAATTTAGAACTATTGAGCCTTACTTAGTTGATTTTTTAGCTGTGAAATGCACTAGAGTCCAAAACATTACATTAAAAAAATTAAGGTTGCAAAATCAAGCATCCCAAAGTCATGAGACAACAACATTAAGGTCTCCTGTGTGCATATGCATTATGCATAATCTTTAATTACATGGTCATATACGTTTTCCACAAGACAACCTCATTAAATTCCACAAGAAACCTTAATTCTTTCATTTCCTAACTTTTGAGATCAACACTGGATTCCAATAGAAGTAAAAAATTACAGATAACTTAATGTCAAAGGAAAAAATTAAAAATGGCTGATTTAAATAAATATTTCAGTGGTATTTGAATTCTATCAGGTCTTCAAGTAAACTAATAGTACAGAAGAATGCTTAAGAGACTGTGCAGAAGAAACAGATTTTAAATTCACCTAGTTACTTAATAAATCAAGTTTGGAAATAGACAAGAGAGATATAAAAGGTTATATTTTGACAGCCCCAAATGGAAAGCCTAAATAATTTATCAGGTCATTCCTAAAAGGAATAAAAAGCATTATAAATAAATAAATGTAGAAATTATTAAGTTTAGCTATTAGTGCTCTGGGAATATATTTATAAAATAAAAGCGTGTATTTTTCTCTTAGTGATTGGTGTGAGTTTGGGAAATGTGAGTAAATTAATTCATACAAATATATACAAGATTTCAGTAAAACTTTTATAAAATATGTGGGGGAAAATGTATGAATTACACTATAAAACTTGCTCAACTGATACTTTTGTATATTTGCCACCGCTATTTGTCTTTACCTTTGATAAATTACACAGTAATTTGATATTTTGTTTTTCTGTGTACCTACTGTTTTGAATACCGTATTTCCCCAACGATAGGCCGCGGCTTATACATCGATTTTACAAACTGCGTATTGGGTGCGGCTTCCTTAAATGGGGCGGCCTATCCAGTGCTTTTTTTCTGCCGGAATGCACCGGAACGGCGTTCCGGCACCTTTTTTTCCTTCTCCCACCCACCGGCCACCTCGACTTCCTGGCCCAGAGCCGACCCCGCCCCGCTCTGCCGACAGCGTCGGCCTCCCGGCACGGGGCCAGGATCAGGCTCCGTTGCCGGGGTCTATCTGCCCTGCCGGGGCCGCGTTCGGTCCCCGCTGCTCCCTCCCAGCTGTGCAGGCTGGGCCGGGCTGGGGAGATTTAAATCTCCCGCCCTGAGCACGCTGTAACTGCGCATTATTCCCCTCTATTTGGCACTGGTGAGGCCACATTTGGAGTACTGTGTCTAGTTTTGCCTCCCCCACTAAAGAAAGGATGTGAACCAACTGGAGAGAGTCCAGCGGAGGGCAAAAAAATGGTTAGGGGCTGGAGCACATGATTTATGAGGAGAGGTTGAGGAAATTAGGCTTGTTTAGTCTCTAGAAGAGAAGACTGAGGGGGATTTGATGGGAGCCTTTAACTACCTGAATGGGGATGTCAGGGAGGCTGGAGCTATGCTGTTCTCAGTGGTAGAAGATGACAGAACAAGGTGACAGAATGATCTCAAGTTGCAGTGGGGAAGGTGTAGCATGGCTCTGGGAAGAAACTTTTTCACTAAGTGGGTGGTCACGTACTGGAATGGATTACCTAGAGAGGTGGCAGAATCTCCATTCTTAGAGGTTTTTAAGGTGCAACTTTGACAAAGCCCTGACTGTGATTATTTTATTGGGGTTGATTCTGCTTTGAGTGAGGAATTGGACTAGATGACCTCCTCAGGCCAGTTCCAACCCTAATCATCTATGATTCTAAGACCACAGCTTGAAAACGACTGGTTTAAATTGTCCAGTTAAATGAGGTCAATGAAATTTTGAGTAGGAAAGGAATAGTTGGAAAGAAATAGTTGCAGCACAATAGGGAATAATGAAAATCCATTAAGTTAGAAAGTTTAGTGTGTTTTATTTACATGTGTAAACTCTTGGGCTGCCAACAACAATCCAATTTAATCAGGGGTATTGAATTGAAGAAGATCTGCAAACTGCATCATCTTTAGTACATTGAGCTAAATATTAAATGTTCTTTTAGGAAGCCTGGTTAGTACTATTTCTTTTGGATTTGATGGATATCATTCTCTGGGAACAAAACTGCAGAAGAAATGGCTTTCCATCTCTGCAGTAATCCATCTGCCCTTGGAAGAAATGTTAAGACTCTGAAGGGAGACTCAACCTCTCATCCTTTGCTAGGGACATGGGCACAGTACACTTCTGGGAACTGGAAGTGCAAACATGGTAGGAATAGGAGAATTCTTACAGCTTCAATGGATTTACAGAAGCCTCACTATCCTCAACAGGACTCAACATCTCTCTTATGTTAAGACTAGAATATATTCTGATTTCTTGGTGCCAGTTTTTTCAGGCAGAAAAGATGGGTAGCTGCTCCTTATTTGCAGACAAGGCAGAATATAAGCCAATATTTTGGCACCCTATCCTAGATCTGCTCTCTCTCCAGGCTCCCACCTCACTGGGAAGAGGCACTGTGATGACAGTCTTTCCCTTTTGGGCAGTAAAACCTGCTTTTTTTATTTACGCCTCTTTATTTTTAGAAGCAGAGCAGAAAGTTGGAAAAGAAGGAGGAAGTGAGTGATGTGCAGAGAAGCACTGTTCATCCCTACCCTGGCAGGCTCCTTCTGCCTGAGCCTGTAACGCAGTCCCCAGTCTACTTTCTAGAATGGCTTCCATGTGAACCCTAAAGTAAAAAGCAATCTGTGGCACAAGCAAAATGTGTGAAAGACCTTAAAAATATATGTAGGTAGAATATATAAATGCGAGGTATTTAGGAACTGCTTTTTGTTCTTTTTGAAGGAGGAAAAAGGAAGGGCCTCCTGACTTTTAGATTGACCTGATATTAAGATAGATTTGCTCTTGCATGACAGTAAATTTGTGCAACTCTGCTGTGTTCTGTTCTGGCTGCATTACAGCCTCTGATTCTCAATCTATGGCAAATTTCCTGTCTGAACAAACTGAGACTACAGTAAAACAATTGTGAATGAGGCTCTGAGGTATTCCTTACACACTTCTCCCACACATCACCCATTCAATGTACTTGCTTGGGTGAACATGTCTTTGGGAGATGTATCCTTTGTACAAAAATCTACTAGAATTTACTCACACCTTAATACAGTTAATTGGTTTGGGACCCAAATGATTTCTCTTATTTGATTGTTCTTGGAAACATTTTTTGGGTGGGAAAAGTTTCTTCTGAGATATTAGTAGTTGGCACTTTTCACCTTCCCTCTCTGAATCTTACCGGGCAATAACAGCTCCCAAGACCTAAAAAGGATAATTTTCTAAGAACCAGTTCCATACCACAGTCCTGGATTCCATTAATACAGATCATGTCCTACTGGCTAATCAGACCATTATTTACAAATCTGTGCAGTTTTTTACATTGGTTTTCAGTTTGGAAAATACTCTTTGAACACAGCTATGAAAGGAGGCACATTTGGATTAGTTGAATGACAGCAAAAATTAGTTTCTCTTTGGCTTCTGTCTTACTTAATCTACACATTAGGAGTTAATTATCTGTTTTTATGGGCAGAATCCAACGTATAATTAGTGGCCAAACAATTCCCCTTTACATCATACATTTTATAGTTTTTTGCTGTATTTTAATGCCAACATGATGCAGCTTCATTTTTCAAAGTCACAATTCACCCTCTTTTATATTTGGTAGAAGCTTCTCAGGTATCTGAGAGAGCACATGTCCTCTACAGACTGTTGCAAACAGAGAATCTGTTCTCAGATAGTAAAGCTGAATGTATTTAATTCTTTAATATGCTTTAAATCTTGCTGAATACAAATGTATTAGTTAAAGTGCCCAAGGACTGTGTTTAATATGTGTGGCCATCATTTAATAAGCAAATCAATTTGGGTCTCATTGACCTTGGCAGTTTTAAAGAATTCAGATTTATACATAGATGAACTGTTCTTGAACAATTTTGTTTTCTCTATACCCATATTTTTGCTAACAAATATGCTTCTTATGACCTACTCAAAGCAAGTCTTCATTAGAGGTGTCCTATATGTTGCTTTTACAGGCGTCCTAGAAAGCAAAGACTTTTTTTTCCTATAGTCATGTCATTTTCATTCAGCATTCCTGTGCCACAGACCATATTGTTAATTGTTATCAGACCCTGCACATGGAGAAGAGAGGTTTCTTGTGAACTACAGTCACATTCCAATTACATTTTAACCATAAATGGTTTATAGGAGAAAAAGAAAAAGAAGCATTCAGTACCTTAAGGCTTCTCTACAATGACAGTACTACAATGCCCATAGCGCTTAGTGAAGATGCCACCTAAGCCGATGGGAGGACTTCTCCAATTGGTATAGGTATATCAATGGGAGAAGCTTTTCTGTTGACATAGGTTTGTCTACACCAGGAATCCACAGTGCTGTCTACATTGGGAGTTTAATCAGATTTTCCACACCCCTGAATGTTGTAGTCATACCAACATAAGTTTGTAGTTTAGGCTAAGGCTCAGCGATCTTCCTTGGATTGCACCATTTTCCTCTTACGGGTTGTTTGTTTCTTACCATCTTCTCTTTTCTTCCTATTTTAAATGCAAGGCTATTTGCTATTGGTTAATTCATTTCACTCATTTTTTAAGTTGATTCAAATCACTAATTCAAAGGGCTTTACAAAAACATTTACAAACAGTGCAAATGTATAGGGATCATTTCACTCACCCCTGTAATGTAGTCCTCTCTGGAGCGTTCACAGTGAATAGCAATAGCAAACAAGAATATATGGGAAATGCCATAGCCACTTAAAACTGAAGAAAGAATTTTATGCATGTAGACAAAAACATAATTACCTACATAGAAATTAGGTCAGGAAACCAGATTAACATCCATAGTTTTGCAAAAATGCCATGGGATCTTAATAACTTCAGGTGGTCAGGATCTCAGTGATGCCCCACCTTATTGGACCATTGATTCAGTACTAAGTTGGAGGGAAGATATACCTAAGAATTCACCAACATCATTTCCTATAGTACTCTGGCTGTCCTTAGAAGTGTTCCATCCATATTGTGACCAGTCTTTCGCTGCTTAGCTTGTGATTTTTTTTTTATGAGATCCCAATCCATCATGGCAAGGGTGAGTGATATAACAGCAGGTCATAAATAGTGAACGTTTTAAAGCATTCAGTTGGAACTGTCAGAACTTAGTCCAGTTTTGAGTGTATATCCCATTTGATCATATGAAAATCTACTAAATGCAGATGATTACCTGAATGACTGCATTTCTTTTACACCCCCAAAAATGTGTCTACCTTACACAGATACATTATGAACTTCTGTGCTATTTTGTTCTCTCACAAAGTCTGCTGCTCAGATTTGCATATGAAGAACTCCAACTTCTAACCACTTCCTCATGCTTGGCCTTATGAGTTTCTGACAGTTCTGCATTTTTGCATCCTTTCTCTAGGTAATTTATCTTCCTCTGTTCTTTTTTCTGCAACCATTCCAAGCCTGTCTTCTGTTTTCTGTCCTTTGCTGACATGTTCCATCCATTGCCATGAGTTTCTCTTTACCCTTTCACTAACGTCTCCTACTTTTGTTCATTCCTGTTTTCATCTCATTTCCAGTCCTGCATTTGGCCTTTCATGGCTGAGTTCATTAAATACCAGCAACAAGATATAGTATGTTGAGTATTATGAATATTGGCATGCTTCAATTGCATTATTTTATCATGTGTTTGAACTTGAAAGTGCACAAGTAAATATGCACAAATACCTCTGACAAACAGCCTACCAGGCTGAATGTGATTTTTCATTTCCTAAAATTGTATGGCATTAATTGTAAGCAACTTTTTATATTTAGTATTTTAATTTCATTGAGCCATTATATAATGGTAGGGACTATACAAAATTGGCAGCTATGTTATTACTTTATTTCTCCTGGTGCCTACACAGAGAAGGTACCATTAATCAGCTGACAGAAGCTCAGACAAGCTGTATGTATTAGACCTTCCTCTCATGAATTAGCTAGTAAGCATAAAGATATAGAACAGTGGAATACTACCTAGTGATATTGATTTTTATACAGACCCACAATATTTTTATATATTTTAAATATTTGGAAAAACTGAAAAAAAATGAGTGAGGGCACAGGATTTTTTGCCATTTCCTTACACTTTGTACAACACATTGCTGTGGTTACCTTTCAGGTAACGCAATATGTTGGACTAATTTTCTCTGAATCATTTGGATGAGCCAAATAATACCGAAGAGTTTCTAGAAACACTCCGTTTTCTAAGCAGTGATAAAATGCCTAAAGTCTTGTAGGCTCCCAAATGAACTGTAGGTGTGAACTGAGGAATCTTATGCAAGATGTTTAATACAACATTTGTAAATGGACAGATGATAAATTAAGTAATCTCACTCATTTCAAAGCCAGGTAGCAATAGGAAAGATTGCCTACATTAGTGATAATGTTACAGTAGTTGCAAAATATTGCAGAAAATAAGTTTTTGCACCAAGTTGAAACTACTTTAAGTGACACAGTTCATGTGAAGCAAGCAAGCAAAACTACTATTATAACAAGTGTAGCAAGACTATAACTTTAATGAAGACAGTGGGTGACCCACAGACCATTCTGAGTGACTACACTGACATTAACTAAAATTTTACTGGAAGTAAGCAAACAATACTCATAAAAAATCCTAAATGATTTCTGAAAAAGTATTTGATTGCAATTTGCTCTTTCATTGTTTTGACTTTTGGCAAAATTAGGTTTGCAACAAGTTATAGAAGTCAGTAAAATTACTACATAGAGATATCTATGCATTTGTGGATTAGTGGTCAAGCCATTTTAAATTCATAGGAACACACCCCAGGTTGCCATGAACTATCTCACTTAGAAGCCATTAGTATTGTGTGTTCTTCTATAAAAACTATAATAATACTGGAGCAAATCAGTGTTACTGCTTCTATCTACAGATAGCTCATCACAGACTCATAGACTCTAAGGTCACAAGGGACCAATATGATCAACTAGTCTGACCTCCTGCAGAATGCAAGCTACAGAACATCACTCACCTCATCCTGCCATAAACCTCTAGCCTATGACTAAGTTATTAAAGTCCTCAAATCATGATTTAAAGACTTTAAGGTACAGAGAAATCACTAGCAATTGAGTTGCAATAACCCAGAGAAAGCCTTGCCCATCTCATTCTCTAAACCTGAAAAGACAAAGAAAACAGCTATTGGACTCCGGGGGAGGTTGTCGAACAGTTTGCTTTGCAACTAAGATAGTTTACGTGAATATTAGTAAACATTTTATCTTTATTTTTCTTGTAACCATTCTGACTTTTATCCCTCCTTACTTTTACTCACTTAATAAACTTGTTTAACTGTTCTATCTACTCCAGTGTGTTTAAATTGGAGTAGAGGGTACTCTTTTTAAAATATACTGTCATATTATTTCCTTAAAAGGAATAGTGGACTTCATATATTTGTACTGTCCAGGAGGGGACTAAGCAGTACAAGATACACATCTCTGCTGGAAGATTTGAGAGTAGGGGTGCAGTGGGGTCACCTTGCAGTATAACCAAGGCTGGTGAGAGCCATGGTGTAGGTAGCAGGCAGCAGTTACACACAGACACTCAGGGTGTGGACTGCATGCCGGTAAGTTGTTTGTGTCCCAGGTGGCAGCTACTACAGCAAGGCATTGTAAGGCACCCAAGATTGCAGAGCAGGGGTGACACAGGACTCACTAAACCTGAATTGTACCCCTGGTATGTCACAGTTAGAGACGACAAGAAAGTGATTATGGGGAGGAAGGAGGAGCAGGCAGAGAAGTAGTATTGGTTACTTTTGTAAATATTTTGCATCTTAATGCAAGCATTCATAAAATAACTGCCTGCACTCATTATTATAAGAATAATTGGATGTTTTGTGTACAAATAGAGCAAGGTCACTTCATGCTAAACAATTACCAGTGAAAGAAACCATTTAATTCTAAAATATTTCAATTAATGAGAAGTTAATCAGTGGCAGTGCACAAGCAAACCCTCAAAATTAAAACAAGAACCACCTCTCCAAAGATTAGTTAAAAAAAAAAAAGGCAATATATTTTGGACGATCATTTAAGCTTAAAGATACTCTTTAAGAATTTAATTTAAAATACTATTTTGAAAGCTGACTTTTTATAGAGAGAATACAAGTGTTTAGAACTTCTTGAAACAGAATTTCAGCTCCTATTAGCCCCTTATAGAGCTAAAAGGATCTCAGAAAAGAGAATAAAAGTAAGTTAAAACACTAAGCTTAAAGATGTTGGGAGAAAGAGTTATAATCCTAGTACATATATGCATATGTACAAACCATATTACATTCATATGATGAAGCAGATTCTGGGGACTACCCGCAAAGCCAGGGAAAGTGACAGCAACCAAACTGAATCTAAACAAACCTGAAAGAGATGTGTTTTCCTGTTATCACACTAAAATGGGAGAGAGAAGGGTATAACAACTCTGAAATGTGCACCCCACCCTGACAAACCTCCTACTCTGCTTAAACAGCAAAAACTCCACAACTCACCCCGTCCATCTCTACAAGCAAGCTGCCATAGACAGCTAAGAAAACAGACTCAAAAAAGACACCAACTCAAGGAAAACCTCCCCAAAACATCAAGATGGATCAGTGAGAGAGAGCCAACTAAGACACTCTTATAATGAATTCATTGGGATACCGAACAAATTATTTTGCACATATATCAATGTTTGAGTATCTAATAAGATACTGAAACTCAATTTACAATAATTCTGGAACAACAACATACTATGGTCTTAATATAGTAAGAGAAAAGCACTTCCACAGACAATGTATTCTCAAGGGTGTAATCTAAGCTCTCTAGAAGAAGACATACAGATCAAATTGTAACAGTAGTAAAAATGTATCATTTACATTGTTTTGTTTAATATTTTCCTTTTGTTTCTTTGATAACATGATAGCTTTGGTTAATATATGTAATTAGATCATGGAAGCCACACCACTGAATTGATATTAACAGAAACAATTAGTAAGAGCAGATCTGCTTTTTTGTTTTTCTAAGCTAAATATTTTTAAAATAAAATTACTTGGCATCCAACAATTTTGAACTACCGCTTCCAACAATATTGCTGCTTCTAACAGAACACACAGTACTTTAGGTACATAACTAATAATACATTCCTAATTTAAATGACATTCTTTTTATTTTCTGGCAGGGAAATGTTAAGTTAGTATTTAGTTGGTAAATAGGAAGGGAGAAGAGTAGTTTTTCAAATATTTTCTTTCAGAAAGTATGTGATGTTGTTACTGTTACAGATTTTGAATTTAAAAACCTTCAATATTGTGTCAAATTATTGGTTTTAAAATTCATTACAAAAAGATAAAGATCCTAGACCTTCATAGCACACAGTATCACAATATTTGTTAAACATTTATGTATACAATCATACTTCAAAACGAAAAGAAACAGCTTAGTACACGAGAGAAAGCATGCTCAATTTGATTATCTTAAGCCTGTACAAGCTTTAAAAATAGTTTCCTTTCATCAGTCAATGAAGTTAGATGATTATTTTGTCATCTAGGGAAAGTATATAAGAACAAGAAAAGGGAAAAAGGCAAGGAGATTTATTTTTACTTTATATTACAAAACTTTCCTATCCACCTTTAAACTTTTAAAACAGAAAGCAATTATTAAGAAAGGCCTTTGTGTGATGGGCAGCACTCTGGGGTGTCATCTATGATTAGGGTATTAGGTCTCTACTTTCCCCATCCACACTCTACCCACTGGCCACTGTTGTATGCTATGATGGTCTGCCTTTTCGTGGGTGTTGACCTGACTGTCCAGTCAAATTACCAATTAGCCATATCCCTCTTTGGGATAACAGATGTCCAAGGAAGATACAGGAACCCATCCCCTTCTAAAGGGACTGGGGGAGAGAAAGTAGGACCTGCAGTCTGTATCTCAGAAATTTATGCCAAAAGACTGCAAGATTTAGATACAGTTTAAATGTGTGAACCAAGAGAGGTCCAAATCAAAGATGATACCCAGGTTATGAACCCAAGTGACAGGTAGAAGAATGGTATTTTGCACAATGATTAAAAAAGGAGGTGGAGGGAGGTGGGGTGGGAGAAAGATTATAGAACTCTGGTTTAGTCATGTTTAGTTTAAGAAGATATCTAGACTCCATGAGATGATGTCAGAGACAGACTGAGATTTTAGTTCAGACAGAAAAAAATCGGTCCATAGCAAGAGATATGTGAATTGCCAGCATAGAGGTGATAGTTGAATTTGTGTTTGTGGATGAGATTACTCAGAGAAGAGAGGAGGAAAAAGACAGAATAGATGCCAAAGTCACAGAAGCCAAGGGAAGACAAGATTTCAAGAAGAACACGGTCAACTGTGTTAAAGTTGGCTAACAGGTCGATGAGGGTACTGGCTCTCTTTTCCAGTGGAAGAAGACTGAGTCTGAAGCCAGAGACAGGAGTAAGCCTGACCTCTCTTCTCCACTTAAAGGTATCTATGGAAGTCTGAAGAAGTCTGAGTGACAGGAATTGAGGTAGGGGGCTGTTGCCAATGCTGAAGAAAACTGGGTGAGGTCACAGAGGGGGAGCTTGGTAACAGAGACAAGAGAAAAAACAGTGCTTGGTAAAGACTAAATCAAGTGTCTGGCCCTTCTGGTGAGTTATCTAAGAAAATGTTCTAAAAGAGCCATGCTGTAAACAACTCTACAATGATGTTATTTCAATATGAGATGGGGTTGTCAGATCTACGATTTCCACACAAATGGCTCAATTAATCCTTGAGACAATCATGATGGCTGAAAGTGTGTGTCCGTACCACTTCAGTGAGTGGAGCAATTCTGAATTTTAAAAAATAAAGGCCCATATACCATACTGTCAGTGTGTGCCTTAAGTACTGGGCTATTACAGCAGGTGTTGATTATTCTGTGAAATGTTCAGTGAACCAGTAGAATACAATTAGACAGGTGGCTCATTACCTGACATGAAAATGAGGGAAGTGGAAGTGGCTCTTTAGAGAGAGAGAGATTAATCAGGTGAGTGGACTACGCAGTATTGAAGTAGGGACCAGGGAGCAGGCAAGTCTGGGAAGAAGGCCTGAGCTCAACTTCATCTCGTTGTTACTATCTGTGTTAATAAAATGAATACAAATACAAGAACGGTCAAGTTTGGTCTCTGCACAGAGAGTGGACTTACCTAACATCAGGTTAGAAAACCCACATACTAACAAGCCTAGACACGGGGTGGGGATATGGTGAAATACCCCCACCCTTGCTTCAATGGCACTCCTGGACAAAAACAGCTTCAGTCTCCATCTTTCTGCACTGCTGTTGGATGCTTGAAAGAGAAAAGTGGGGTCATGACCCTTTCCTCTTCTTTCCACATCATGCTGTTCCTCCAACATGGCTGTGCCTGATGTAATGATTAAGTCCCCAAAATTATGAGTTATTACTATTTAAGAATTGCCCTGGCATCAAGGACTTTTATAAAAGATGGAACAGAGGAATGAGAGAATTAAAAAATCCTCAAATCAAATGACAAAATTTCCTAATAATCTGAGTAAACACAAAGTTTCTGCTGCCTTTCAAAAGTGTGTATTATTAGTGCAGTTGAACAGATTTTCTTTTCCCTCTCTGTAAATAGATAGATATCAATTAAGATGCAGTGGGAAACTAGGAAACCAGATTGAACCAACAATTGTGATTCAGTGAAGGGATGTGTGTAAAAGGGAATTCAATTGTAAGAAGGTTGAGGGGGGATATGATTGCTCTCTATAAATACATCAGAGGGATTAATATCAGGGAGGGAGAGGAATTATTTGAGTACAGCACCAATGTGGACACCAGAACAAATGGTTATAAACTGTCCATCAAGAAATTTAGGCTTGAAATTAGATGCAGGTTTCTAACCATTAGAGGAGTAAAGTTCTGGAATAGCCTTCCAAGGGGAGTTGTGGGGGCAAAAACCATAACTGCTTTCAAAACTGAGCTTGATAAATTTATGGAAGGGATGGTACGATTACCCTGTTTTGGAAATTGACTGATATTGGGCTACGTGTGGTGGATATACAAGTGGCCTAAGAGGGGAGAGTACATGGGGTTGGTTCTGAGTTATTACAGAGAATTGTTTCTTGGGTAACTGGCTGTTGAGACTTGTCTACGTGCTAAGGGTTTAACTGATCGTCATATTTGGGGTCGGGAAGGAATTTTCCCCCAGGGCTGATTGGCCTGGACTCTGGGGTTTTTCACCTTCCTCTGTAGCACAAGGCATGGTTCACCTACCGGGCAATTCTCTGTATCTTAAAGTCCTTAAATCATGATTTAAGGAGGTAAATAACTCAGTCATAGGTTGGTGGCCTATTGCTGGAGTGGGTGGGTGAGGTCTTGAGGCTTGCATTTTGCAGGAGCTCAGACTAGATGATCGTACTGGTCCCTTCTGACCTTAAAGTCTATGATACAGCATTGAACAAAATATTGTAAGCTTTAATGTAACGCTTTAAGGTTTATCTCATGGGCAATCTTGCTCTGGAAAGAAGGGAGTTGCAGTGTTATACCTGGGCAAGAAAGTAAAGTAGCAAAACTAAAATTTGCAATCAAACAGGCTTATGATATCAAATTTCTGAAAAAAACACCTGTGCTGAAAGAGGCACCAATAAGAAGCACTGCAACCAAAGTGTATGCTATTAGGACACTTGATTACAGAATGAAATAATCAGAAACTTCACTGTTTGGTCAATAATGCACAGCCATACCTCAGTCATTCATAAAGGAGTATTTATAAAGCTCATCTGGCCTGCTGGAGAAGTAGTTCTTGACATGACTTTGCACTGTATAATGGATTGTTAAAATAAATTTAAAGAACATCAAATAATATATGGAGTTTTTTTAATATAAACTATGACCTTTAAACTAGACAGTTTAACAGTTGGCTGTATCGGTCCTTTGGAGCCTATGTGTTTGCAATGTCAAAAGTTGCCATGAACAGTAAGTGAGCTGAATGCTCATGGCTGAGCAAAGATTTGCTGATAAGTAACAGAATTTTTCTTCAATGATGACCACTTGGAGTGCTGGGAGTTACAGACATAGGAACAAATGTGCAAGCCTCTTGAGCTGCGTTCTGTCTGTACAGTTTGTCATAAATGTAGCAGTTATGTTAGATAGTCAACAATGATAATCATATCCTGGAGCTAATGTAATTAGTTGGGAATTGGGTTAAAAGGGTTGACTGCTTATAGATCTATTGGGAAAGAGATTGTGGTGAACCAGCTTAAGTAACTGACCATACTGTCTTATCCTTCAGCTTTGCTTTGGTTTTTTTCCTCCATTCAGTTAGCAACACTCCAGTCGGTAGCCAATTGGCACAAGTGAGCAGTTATTCTGACACACAAAAATCTAATCAAAATCACGTTCGCGGGATATTATTTAAGTGTTATTTTCTCTTGTGGTTGTGTTATTTTATTCTAAAAGCCAGGATGATTATTGTATTGATCAAGTCCCTTGTTTACGCTAGCAAAATCATAGTTCAATACTATTTTTGCCTTCATATTTCCAATAGTATTAGCCGGTGCTTTTTTCTTTAAAAAAAAAAGTGCCGGTATGCTGGCAGGAATGTTTCGGGTGGGGGAGGGGACCCCCCACCACCACCCCCCACCGCTCCCCCAGCCCTTGGCCCTACCCACCTACCATCTCCCCACTCCTCTCGGCCCCCCGCAGCCCCCTCCCCACCTCCTCCGCCAGTCCCCCACTCCTCTCACCCCCCCAGGCCAGTCCACCACCTCCCCACTCCTCTTTGACCCCCTGCCCCTTCCCCACCACTGGGGCCCCTTCCTCGCTCCTCTCACACCCTCCCCCAGCCCCTTCCCCACCCCCTGCCATTTCCCCGCTTCTCTCACACCCCAGAGCCTCTTGCCAGTTCCTCGCCCCCCATTCCCCACTCCTCTCAGTACTGGTGTGTACCGGCAGAAAAAAAATCCCTGCTATTAGCTGCTGTCAAGGATAATTAATAAACTCTAGATAATTAAACTGGATTTTTGAGTCCTTTTCTTTAGTTAAGAAATAAACGTTCAAAAACCCCTAAGAAAGGTGACACGAACAATCATTGAAGCAGTTTAACTAAAAAGTTTTACATCCCACCCTTCTTACAATGAACAGCCACAACACCGTCTTGCATAACTAGTGCTAATGACCTCTATCTCTACCCCACACTCTGGACTTGGGCAAGATTAATAACTCCTGCAACCTTTCCATCTCTTAGAACCTGAGTCCTGAAGAGGAAGTTGCAGTCTGAGGAAGGAAAGGTACACATCCTGGGAGTAGAGTTATTTTGGGGGACTCTCCACATAGCACGTCAACCTTTCTTCTCCAAATATCTGATACTATGTAGTAAGGACTAAATCCTTCAATTTGTATTCAGCCAACAGTCGTACTAGATTCATCGGAAGTACTGGCTGCAAAATGATAACAGTGTATGTTATGGTCATATATTATTAAGGGCGTGTTTTCACTGACAGTGACGAATTCACTGCCATCGGTTCAAACTTCCTGACCGATTGATTTGGTCTGTGAAGACCTGCTCAGCTGATCAGGAAGTTCGATCCCTGAACACCACACCGGCAACTGAACAGCACTGAGTCGAAGGGAGTATAGTGGACATGCTGGGAGTAGGCAAGTCAAACACAGATGTGCACATTATTTTAAGTAACTTGCGTAACTCCGTTCGGCTGCTACCAAAAAAGGCAGGCAGTGTAGACCTGCCCTCAGTGTGTACTGTGAGCTAACTTCACTCCCACCTAAAAAATTAAGCAAACAAAACACAAAATTCAAACATCTTATCCAAAGTATGAATTCATAGCAACATAAGAAGTAGAAACTACAAACAGAATAGTCTGCTCTAACCCTTGTAAGTCAGCCAGTAATAAGAATAAGGGTCATGTCTTGGTTTACTTTTATTTCAGTGTCTTTCCTCTCAAATGATCCATAGCAAAGATTTAGTCACCCCAATGCCATGGGGGACACTGAAAGTTCCCTTGATTACTGAATTTTTAAATGTAATCAATAGCTTTGTGGACACCACCACTTTTCCCCTATACCACCAAGACACATCCACCCATGAGGTGAAGAACAGTAGGCAACTGGAACAGGGGCGCTTGCCATGCTGTGAGGATAGGTATTTTGGATAAATACAATGGGGCAAGAAGTGCCATGGGGTAAGGTCCAAGCAGAGGATCCAGAACTGCAGTTTCAGGTCTCATCCAAAAGACCCTTCTTTCCTCCAACACCAAACTTCTAAAATAATCATGGATTTAAAGGAATTTTAGATGTGTTACTGTATTAGGCTGCTAGAAATCAGAATTTTGATACTGAAACGGTCAATTTAGTTGTTTTTCAGTAACGAATATGTTGTTCCAGCTTTTTAAATGTGGTTTTCATAAAGGGTATTTTTACTCTTCTGTTCAATGTTATGCAAAACTGTGAGTTGTGGTATTAAATGACAATAATGTTGTGGGGGTTGGATAGTTTCCCTAGATCTTCTTCTTTTTTTTAATCAAAACAAACAAGGAGTCCTGTGGCACTTTTAAAGACTAAAGTTTATTTCTCACATGAGCTTTCATGGGCATAATCCCACTTCATCAGATGCTGAGGAAGTGGGATTATGTCCACGAAAGCTCATGTGAGAAATAAAGTTGTTAGTCTTTAAAAGTGCCAAGGGACTCCTTGTTTGTTTTGCTGAATTAAACTAATACAGCTACCTCTCTGGAACCTGTCTCCTTTTTTATGTGAGCCTAACCTCCACCAACATGGGAGAGAGTTAAACAGGGAAAAAAGAACTGACTCCATAGCCATAGCATGTTTTTTAATTTAAATTTTAACTTCTGCATTAAAGAGTCGGACTAGTTAGATTTATCTATGATTATTTGGATAAACAATCAAATAAGTATGTGCCTAATAAAAGTTATAATGTTTAATATTAAATATATGAAAAATAAAAACAAAGATGTTTGAAGTAATGTGTATCTGTGAATTTGCTTTATTTATTTCAAACAAAGAAAATAATGCTATTTTACTCTGAATCTGAATACAGAACTGACAATACCTGTCTTCTCTTTCATTAGTACAGTTCATTATGTCAACTGTTGCACCAACAAAAACCAAAATACCATTTGAAGGCAAATCAATTATGGAAAATAATTGCAAATACACTTACATTTGCAATGCTCTGTATCTTTGCAGCATATATTAAACAAGTAGATTTGTGGGAGGGGTTAATGTACTTGTTATTTTCTCTGCCTGATCTCCTATATTAACTATGATTTAGATCATACCTGTCTTTGACCTTGCTTGTCCAGTGATCTTAAATAAAATATTTCATGTTAGACTCTCTCATGTCACAGAGAAACACATTGCCTGCACTTGAGAAACAAAGCTATTTCTCATGATTTATTTTCTATTTTCTTGTGCGACAAGCTGTAATACAAGGTGCTTTCTGAAAATGTTAAGCAATTCAGTACTGCAGCTTGGCCAGGTTGCATAAACCTCCTGTTTCTTATCACATCTCTCTGACAACTGAATAGCAGGATAGAAGAGGAATGTTTAAAGCATAAAAGAGACTACCATGTCAGCTAAGTGCAGTTCAGACACATTTCAATTATCGTTCAATTTTTTTTATTACAAATACCTTAGCTTTCATGCTAGCCTTCCTTGTGGAATTTAGTACTCAGCCAGCCATTTTGCAATACACAGCAGCTTTGTCAAACAAGAATATTTCAATATTCTGTTTTGAAAAACACCAGACTGATAAACTGCCATAGCATGCTTTTGCCATTGTGCTACTGTTTCCCCTGTGGAACACTGTTGAGAAGCAGATCAATTCTACAAGAATGTTTTGATCCCAGCCCTTCTGATTAAACTCTATTTTACTGGTCTGTAGTTGTTAAATAGATTTTCAATGCGCATTATATATAGGTAAATACAGTCATCCCTTTCTAATCTCTCCACATACATAGAGCTGCCACCAATAAAAACAGAACAGCCTTTGGTTTGAACCAATAAGGGTGTCAAAAATGTCAGACTTCTAACCTTTGAACACTGAAAAAACCATAAAACATTTAGGAAAACTATATGTGTTAGGACTGTCCTTGTACCTCTGTGATGAGAAAACTCACTGCACAGATGAGCAGTGTTCTGGATGATTCTCCAGACATGTATTACAATATTTGAATGATGGAAACTACACCGTCACATACACTAATGATATGTTCAGCTCCAAGTCATCATCATTCTAAAACAATCTCAAACTTACATAGGAAACCCGTACTCGCCGACGGTGTACAAGCCCACAACACTGCATGAAGAGGATAGCAGAAAACAATCAGTGCATGGTTTCACGACGCTTGAGTCTGTCTTCTTGTCTCCGAGACCTGGTCCATTTCTCCTCACTTTCCAGCCCCAGTTAAAGGGAACAGGAAGGAAAAACATACAGTCTTCAGGTCTCAAGCAATTTTGTTTTAACTCGTCCTGAAGGCAGATGAAACTCTTCTTTTTCGATGAATGTATATTTACAGAATTGTATCCATTTCCTCAGTATCCCTCCATATTCCTATAAATCTTATTACAGATGGCGTAATGTTCACATCAACCATTCAGAACTTAAGAGGACTCAAATATAACAGGATCTTTACATCTCAGGCTACTGCAATCCCCTGTCTTCTGACGGTCTCGTGCTGCTGCTATTGCTGCTGCTGCTGCTGCTATTAGAGCCTTCCTTACAACGCATAAACTACCCAGAGCATCCTTGATTCAATGTTACCTCTGTTCTACACTGGGCATATCTGATTTGTTATTTATCCTTCCTCCTATATTTGGAAAAATTACCAAGTCTAGACTTTAATTCACTCTGGATTCTTTGAATCACAGTACCACCCTCTAAGTTGTCAGATGCTCTGTCTTGCAGTACGTGTTTCACATGAATTGTAGGCTGTATTGCTTACTGGCCTTACTACCTTACTCATTTAGGCACTGCAGCTGCACAGTCTTTGCTGCTGATAGTCTGACAAAGAGAATTGGAGAGAACATCAAGCCTAGGATATAAATTTAGACTTTGATATTAGCACTTCTCATTGCCTAAAATACTGTTGGAGTTAATTAACTATTTAGATAATTGTTTCTCTATTTTCAAGATCAATTTCAAAAGTATGGATAATGAATTAACTTATTATCCATATATTAACAAGGGACATAGGATCATTTAATCTGACGAGAGTTCACAGATTCCCTGTCTGTTATGACCATCCACATCTAAGCAATCGTTCTTTAGAGAGGGATTGAATGTTCTAACAGTGAAAAGACTTAGTAGGCATGTCATGGCTGAAAATTAAGTCCTTCAGTACTTTGTCGCACTGTCCTGTGACTCCACAATGCCTTCAGTACTGTAATCTGTGGACAGATGAGCAAGTGAATCACATACTTTTTAATACTGAAGAAAAATTAACTCTTCCATCACTTTGCTAAAATCTAGAATGGTAAAATATGGGTACCGGATATGCAGAAGAGGGGAAAAATCAGATTAAAACAATGTATCTTTTTAGTACTGGGGCAAAGTGTCAGAAGTAAGGCTCTGCAGCTGCACCTGCTCAGTCTCCTGACAGCCTAACAAATCAGTTAGGCTCCTTAATGGACTGCCCTGCCCAAAGCATCTAGCAGACCGGTTCTTAACACCAGCAGCAGCTAGCTGGCTTCCACACGCATACATTCATGGATCCTCTATCCCCCCTATATACGCCTCACTCCAAGCCCTGCTCCCATTTGCCTCTGCCTCTGCCTGTAACCCTTGTTTCAGTCCTGTCCCAGCTTGTTCCTGCCTTCTGATTTCAGTTCTAGCCTTTGGCTCTTACCACAAGGCCTGCGTCTGCTCCAACCACTAGCACAAACTACCTACAACCTGGTCTCCTGACAGTTAAAGCAAACCAAAACTAAAACAGAAAAGAACAAGAGCTGACAAGGGGCCCATAACTCAGCAGCTACCATGGACTTCTCCTAGTCCAATGTGGGTACCTTACAGATCCTGCAGGTAAGGGTCATTGCAGTGTCACACAAATACGAAGTACCTCTACTCCAACTCCTCCCCACTCCTGCATAATAAGTTTAAGAGTGATCGAGGCATATTTCAGGGGTTTCCTCACTCAGTGCTGACTCCTGTAATGGAACAAATAATTAAGCAATCAATTTGCAAACACCTAGAAGATAATAAGGTGATAAATAATAGGCAGTATGGATTTGTCAAGAACAAATCATATCAAATCAACCTAATAGCTTTCTTTGACAGGTTAATAATAAGTCTTGGGGATGGGGGGGGGGGAAGCGGTAGATATTGACTTTAGTAGGGCTTTTGATACTGTCTCACATGACTTCATAAACAAACTAGGGAAATACAACACTGATGGAGCAACTATAAGATGGATGGATAATTGACTGGAAAACCATTTCCCAGAGAATAATCATCAGTGTTTCACAAGCAAGTTGGAAGAGCTTAGTGAGTGGGGTCCCATAGAGGTGAGTTCTGGGTCCAGTTCAGTTCAATATCTTCATCAATGATTTAGATAATGGCATAGAGAGTACACTTACTAAGTTTGTGGATAATGCCAACTGCTCTGGAGAATAGAATTAAAATTCAAAAAGATCTGGACCAACCAAAGTAAACAGTATGCAATTCAATAAGGACAAATGCAAAGTACTCCACTTAGGAAGGAACAATTAGTTGCACATATACAAAGTGGATAATGACTCCTTAGGAAAGAATACTGCAGAAAGGGACCTGGGGGTCATAGTGGATCACAAGCTAAACATGAGTGAACAGTATAACTTTGTTGCAAAAAAACCAAACATCATTCTGGGATGTATTAGCAAGAGAGTTCTAAGCAAGACACAAGTAATTCTTTTGCTCTACTCCATGCTGATTAGGCCTCAACTGGAGTATTGTGTCCAGTTCTGGGTACCTTGTTTCAGGAAAGACGTGGAGAAATTGGAGAAAGGCCACAGACGAGCAACAAAAAATATTAAAGGTCTAGAAAACATGAGCTGTGAAGGAAGATGGATAAAATTGGGTTTGTGTAGTCTGGAGAAGAGAAGACTGGGGCGGGGGAGGGAAGGGGGGACGGATATGATAACAGTTTTCAAGTACATAAAAGGTTGTTAGGAGGAGAAGGGAGAAAAATTGTTCTCTTTAACCTCTGAGGATAGGGCAAGAAGCAATAGTTTTGTAGCAGGGGCAGATTGTAGCAGGGACGGATTAGGTTGGACATTAAGAAAAATATCCTAACTGTCATGGTAGTTAAGCATTGGAATAAACTGCCTAGGGAGTTTGTGGAATCTCCATCAATGGAGATTTTTAAAAGCAGATTAGACAAACACCTGTCAAGAATGGTTTAGATGACACTTGGTCCTGCCATAAGTGCAGGGGACTGGAATAGACGCTCTTGTGAAGTCCCTTCCAGTCCTACGATTCTATTATTCTATTCCTGCTGGGCCTGCAGTCATTCCCCACTGACCCACCAGATGACATCCTTGGAAGTTGTTACTCTCCAGGGTCATCATGAGACTCTCCAGTCTAGAGTTATGTGAACACCACAATCTCCAGTTGCCTTTGACATGCTTTGGCTCACCATCCACAACTCTTATGTTTGCTGGTGGACAGGCACAATATAGTTCAGCTCCCCACATTTTCAGAAGATGGAAATTGGCATTCAACTCTGGGGACTATAGGCTTGGAGCCCTCTATGGCTCATCTTGCCTTCCTCAAGACCACAAGCCTGAGCAGGCTAATTCCTAGAGAGACTTATTACCATCTGCAGCCTGGTCAATAACCTCCATATTACCTTTTAAATACGGGAACTTTGCTGAAGAGTTTGACAAAGAGAATGCAGATACCCTGTCACCCCATCACAGACTGTTCCACCACCTCCAGCCCAGAGAAGAAGTTTCTTCCAACCACATCTACTGACTTTAAGAGTAAGAACTTCAGGGTCTCCATGACTATCTCCAGGAAAAACCTACAATATGTGTTTAACTGTCCTTTTACATCTCCACTGGGCTCCAATTTTCTCTGTAAAGAGAAAAAGTAATATGGATCTCTAAGGCCTTATGTTGATTATAGAGTATTAAACATGTCAGAATTTCATAAACAGTATCTTCAGGGGTGTACAAGATCATTAAGTAGTCACTGACATCCTCATCTGGATGACATCCTCATCTTTTCTGACAAGCAGGCTTCTCACAACCAATATACATGCAATATCCTAGAAAGACTTGCCAACGCCAACCATACTCAAAGCCCAAAATGTGAGCATTTGATCAGGATACAAAAGAATTTCTTGATTAGATTTTATCTCCAAAAGTGTTAACCATTGAGCTATGCAAGGTGGCAGCCACCTCCATCCTGAGCCATATTAAAGGGCACCTGCAAGATATTACATTTCCTAGGATTCGTTATATTCTACAGGGTGGTTTATTGAGGGATTTTCCAGCCCAGTTGCTTCTCTGACTGCACTTATAGAAAAAAGAAGTCCACTTTGCCTTGGGTCCTTGGAAGCCCAAACCAATTTTGATAAGCTAAAAGATAAGTTCACTATAGCATCCATCTTAGGTCACACAAACCCCACCAAACCATTCACAGTGGAGGCAGACATATCCAGTTTCACCTTGGTACAGCATTGTCCCAACTAGTTGCTGCTGATGGCTGACTTCCACCATGTGCCTATTAATCTTGCGAGCTAGCCCCAGCAGAAAGATTTACGATATATGGGACAAGGAACTCCTAGCTATTAAGGCAGCATTCAAGAAATGGCATCACCTATGGAGAGTGCCAGAGTAGTGTTCAAGTGCCCACATATCACAAAAACCCAAAATATCCTTAAACAGTCAGACACCTCAAACAACAACAGATCTGCCTGTCTCTCCTCTTTATCCAGTTTGACTTCAGTAACCTGTCACCCAGGAGAAAGACAAAGGATGGCTGATACCCTGCCCCATAAGGCTGAGTACCTGGAACCAGGAAAGAAGACTTCTTCTATGATTCTAAAGGCAACCGACTTTATTAATGACACAACAAACCACCTGATGGAGTTAATTTTTGTGTTATTACACAATGACTCTTTTGCTGCTTGCTCTTCCATATGGGCCATTTCTACATTCCGAGGGACAACCGAGGCTAGAGATTCTTAAGTTATGTCTTGACATGCCTCTTGCACAGTACTTCAGACACTTCAATACCTGGAATCTAATCACAAGGAGTTTCTGGTGGCCAGGCTTGCCCCCCTCAGTCAAGAGCTACATAAGGTGTAGCATAGCACACAGCATAACAGTACAGCACCTAAAACAACAAGAGTCCTGTGGCATCTGTCACAGGCCCAAACTGTACAACCCTTTCATTAAGGAGCATTTACACATATGAGGAACGTTTTAGCGTAAAGCAGTAAATCTGTACATTGAATGTTACCATGAATATTAAGCTTGGTTTAACCCATTTCTTTTTTTTTTTCTTGACCCCATAAGATCCCTTAGCAGAACAAATGTCTTTAATCCATATGCTAAAAAACCGTTTTTCTGCCTTTGACTAGGACCATTTGCTTTTAGCAAATTTTAAGGACAAACAAAACCTCTGAGTCAAATTCATCTGTTATAACTCCAGTGATGGTAATGGAATTGCAAAGGCAGTACATTTGGCCCTGCGTAGCACTAGCAGAACAAACTCCAAACATTTTACCCGTAGAAGTCGGCTAGACTGCTGATGTGCTAAGCCTGAGGCCACTGCCATCAAATTTTAAGGACGGTTTTGAAAGAGGATAATGTGGTAGCTTTGCAGATATTTACCAGGAGTTCCAGCCAAGCATGAGGACCAGCATGGAAGAAAACACAAAGGTGCCTGTTTGAAAATGTAATGAGTGGGCAATGGGGGCTGGTGTCATGGGCCAGTCAGAAGTAGTTGTTCATGTCTTGATAGTAAATGAGGTATGTGAGGATGTGTAGGTCTGTATTCCCCTTCTTTGGCTTTCTTTACTTTAGAAGTTGTGTAAACAGAGTAGCAAATAAAACAAGTACACATAAGCAAACAAAAAAATCAGAGGTAGTTTGTATTATCTTGGCTGTTTCTTGTAATTGGTTCCTCCAGCCAACCTGCATCATTTGGGAATAACTTCAGCCAGCTCAGCCTCAGCCAAGGCCTACTACTGGCCAGACAGTCTGTAAACTGACTGAATGGTTGTCTGGGTCTGATTAGATGGATTCATATACTGGATGCCAGCACGCTTCAAGCACCGTAGCCCAAACTACTTCATTATCTACCCTAAAGGCCTCACATACATTCTGAATGAGAGGAGTGAAAGAATAAAATTCCGCTAAACTCCACATACGAAAGTCATCGGGGAAATGAGTTATAACTCTATATCACCTTCCTTGTCCCTTGGAAAGGAGAACCATTTAAATGTAATTTCATTTATCCTTGACTCCTTGTCCAGAGTCTGTATCCAATTAAGCAAATAACCAATTGATTTGTAGATTTGAGCTCTGGATGACAAGAGCCTAGGAAAATGTCAACCCACAGATTCATGTGTGGAGCTCCACCACTGGAGAAAAGTAGGAAAACATCACAGAAATTGGAGATTAGCTGGGGCCTGGAGTAGCCCTGTATGCCTTCTGTTCTCTTCTTTACATAGAATGATAGAGTACTACATTCAAACATAAAGAGCGAACAAACAACAGGATGACAGGGCAGATCGGGACACAGGCAAACTCTAGTCTAGATTTATGTATCAACTCAGAACAGTTGCGTAGCAAAGGGGGAACGTGGGGGCCATGCCCCTGGATGCCAAGCTGCAGGGGGGTGCCCGGCTGGCCACATGAGGGCTGGATTAGAGGGGCACCACCTGGCGCCCCCACCCTTCTCCCACATGAGCCAGAACAGCAGGAAGCGACCCAGTATGCGGCCGCTGTTCCCCAGGGCCGGGGGGCAGGCCACCCCGCCCCCTGGGGCAGATTAGCCGGCTCGGAGGGGCGCAGGCTGGAGCGCTGGGCTGAAAGCAGTAGCGGCTGAGGAGGCAACCGCTGACCCTGCCGGGCAGGGGCACCAAGCAGCACCCTGAAAGTGGACAGGCCAGGGTCAACGCCCCTCTTATCCAGCCCTTGTGCACTGGCTGGATGCCCCCTTCAGCCCTTCAGAAGGGTCTGGGGGGTCTGTCCTCTAAAGTTCCCCCCTTCCTGAGACACCTAGGTGGTGGGGCTGAGACTCCCTCCTTCCCTGTTCAGGGGTGGCCTGTGAAGAATGGGGTGGCATAGGGCGCCCAGGGAAGCCCAAATATGGGCTTGGCCCCCGGGCGCCAGATGCTCTCGCTATGCCGCTGACACAATCTGTCAGGCTTAAAACTCGTAGAATGTTATTGAAAGTAAATCATTTAAATTGCAGTAAAACAGGTAACTTCTGGACTTTCCTAAATGCTCCTGAAGAAATTAAAGCAATTAGAGTGAGCAGACAACAAGTGTGAACAATTGGAATGGGGACTGGGGGCAATAGCCACCTATATAAGAAAAAGCCCCAAATATCAGGACTGTCCCTTTAAAATCAGGACATCTCATCACTCTAATTGCAACACTCTTGTGCTAGTCTCTATTACTCATTGTTATAGGGGACAATCACCTCAAGTGTCTCCCGCCGCTGGGTGCAGTTCTGCAGTCCTTATTCCACTCCTGGCACCCACTTCATGTTGTCAACCTCACTTAGTGGGTCTTCGGTAGTTTGGCCCTTCAGCTGGTGACACAGTCAAAAGGGTAGCAAAGAACCCAACACATGTTCTATCTGCTCTCACCAGGTCTTCAGCCCCAACTCTGGGCCCTTTAAATTCTGCCCTTCATTTGGTCTTCCCAGTAGGTGTTGTCCCATCCTTGGGGTTTACATTTCCAACGAGTCTTGTCCCATTCTCAGGATTTACATCACTTCACTTGTGGCCTGTCTGGGAACACAGGCCCATCCACCACTCCAATTTCCAGCCCAGGCTGCCTATAAACAGCAACCATATACCATTCACTTCAATTCGTTGCTGCTGCTTCTCTGGGCCTCTTCCTACTTGCCCCCTTTGTTTTCAGACCTCAATTTGGGGCTAAAGTTCTCAGTGCCTCTCTCTCCCAGCTTAAGCAAATTCAGCCAGAACCAAACTCTCGGTGTCCCACAATCTCCTTTGACCAGAGTAGCACAAGCTCCCTTATCTCTCTGATCCCTGCCAGGAACTGACCTGCTGAAGTCCTGAAACCCCTTTTATCAGAGCTGGCTGGGCTCTGGCTGGCTGCTTCAGGGAATCACCTCTAGGCAGACCTGGAGGACTTACTTTACTCTTTCCTGGGTACAGTGTACTAGGAATATGGAGCTTCTAATAGGGTGCCACAACGCACTCATGTTAATGGAAATATATGTATGTTTATGTTACATAACTCTCATATGGCTGGGACAGATCCCATAACAAGAGCCATTAATTATAGCTAAGTTTTGCCCACAGAAATAGAAACACCCTTTGGGAGCGAGTAGTCAATTAATGCCCATTAAAAAGCAACATGTCCAGAGGAAGCTCCTTGATTCTCAATACAACAGATAGAAGCCAGTTTAAAAGATGGAAATGGAGAAACTCCCACTCAAGAAGGACTCACACAAGATGACTTCACCAAAGGATTACCTCATGTTCTCTCTTTCACCCTCTTTACAACTGTGAGCTCTGGGGTCAGTTGGCATGGTTTTCGGATAAAAGCTGCCTAGTGGAAGGACACAAAGTTCTTTTTGCCAGACTGGGTCCTAAGAAGCAAAGATTTTGTCTACCAGATGAAGTACCCCTAGCTGCCACAGCTGGTATAAGACTCAGAAACTGAACCTGTAAGATTTTGTTAGATTATTATCTTATAGAACTCCTGTTCAATGTAAGTTTATGTATTTCTCTGTGTCTTTATTATTGTGCAAATAAATCTTGCTTCATTTTCATTTAACTAATAAAGCCTACATAAGTTTAGCACAGGATGGAACTGACCATTGCCTTATTGGATAAAGGAGGGAGCTTTAAGGGGGAATGACTCTGTGGTATGCGCCTGGTCATTTTGGAACAGAGGAGCTTGGATTTTCCATGACATTATGGTGGAAAGGGCCTCGTATCACAGAGGTCTGCTCACCTAGTGTTAAGAGAGACTGGGATTTCCAAAGGAACTATTTAAAGTCTGTATTGAGATTGGCAAAAGTCTATGGCAGTGGTCTTCAACCTTTTTTGGATCAGCACCCAGTTTTTCAATATTTCACATTTGTAGTAAGTTTACCGCCCACCTACATAAATTATTATTTTTTATAAACTGCCACTGTCGTTAAATTAATTGTTACATTGTCGTACTGTTAATCGTTAATTATAATTTTCAATTTATTTAAATTTTAAACTCAGATATTTTGAATAGGATATCAAACAAATTTCATTCAAACAAAATGTATTCATTATTCATTCATTATTCATACAAACTTTTTATAAATTACAGCTGGATGAGCATGGCCATTATCTCCTTCCTTCATTTTAGTAGTGCCAACCAAAAATCACAAAACGCCCACTAGTGGGCAGTATCGCTCAGGTTGAAGACCACTGGTCTACAGCATTAATAAACAGTGTTTCTTACTTTTATTGTCTTGCAATTTTGGCTTAAGGAATGCCAGAATGAAAATCAGGCCTGTTCTATAAATGCTGAGATGACGCAGCATTTACCAAATTAACAGGGTCAAACTGCAGCCACAACAGCCATTGTGGGTACTTTTACAGTCAGATCTATGGAGGATTCTTGAGATTATATAGATTCCTTTTTAATTAGAAGGAATACACATCTTTCAAGTAAATCAGAAAATGCAGTGTATTTGTTCTTTTGCCCCAGACTACTTTTTCTTCTGAAAGATGTGGACTTCTCCTTTGTCCCTTTCCTTTATATTATATTTTGTAGGTCAGAAATTTTCTGAGTTGCATCATCTATTCATAGTAGCTTGAGTGTATTCTTCACTTTATTTGAAACCAATGTATTTAATTTGCTTATAACTGTAACAGCTTTCCAGAAGGTTTTTCAAATTTGGGACTTCCTTTCCTTTTGGCCCACCAGTTGGAATTTTGTTGATCTTCAGATTAGGCAGCATGGCCCATCTTTCCTCCCAAGCTATTTGTAGAAAAGGAGTAATGGGGACTGGGGGAAGGGGAGCATCTCAGTTCAGTAGGTGTGGGAGGATTTCATGTTTTGAAGATTAGTTTTACTTTGTCAGTTCTGTGCTCAGTTTTCTGTATCAGATATCATATTTTTATATAAACTGAAAGAAAAAAATCCTTCACAGAAGGGAAATGTTATAGTAGACAGTTAAACTGTCAAATTGTATTAGCTATTTAGTAATTATTTAAGAATCCCACAATACCTTCCTTCACAAACTTCTTCAATAACTAACTGAAGTCTCTCTTTTAAAGGGGTAACCGCTTACTGCTTTGCTAGGTGAACCAAAAGGCGGTATAATAAATAGCTTTTCCTACACCTGCTGAACCAGAAGAGGTAATTGTTACAAGTCATTGTTATTGTCAACCTGTAATTGTTACAAGCTCATATCATTACTTAACAAGATCTATCCAAAGACAGTTATACAAATTAATGGCATGCCCCTAATGTTGATTAACTGGGGTTGTAAGTGTATGTCTGCATGGCAATTAGACACCTGTGACTGCTCATGCCAGCTGACTCAGGCTCCTGTGGCTCAGGCTTGGGCTGCAGGGCTGTTTAAATGAAGTGTAGATGTTGCAACTCTGGCTCCAGCACAAGCTCTAGGACATTCCCACCTTGCAGGGTTCTAGAATCCAGGCTCCAGCTGAAGCCTGGACAACCTACACAGCAATTAAACAGTCCCGCAGTCTGCGCCCCGCGAGCCCAACTCAGTTGGCATGGACCATTGACAGGTGTATAACTATATAGATATACCATAAAAGGCCATCAATCTATTAGTCTAGCTGTAAATCTACTTGTCTTAGTATTAGATTCACTTGAGTCAGTGAACTAAGGCCTCACCTACACTACAAAAGGAATTTACACTTAGTATTTACCCAATTCTTAAAATGAGTCTATGACTAACTTCTAAATGATTCTTCCCAACAGTCTCATTCTGCTCATATAATCGTTAATCTGCAATATAAAAAATGTGCCATTGCCAATTGTTAATATTCATCTCCACTTTCAGTTCCGCCTAATAGCAGGAAAATGTGTCTGACCACTTATCAGAGGCGCTCTTAAGCCTTCCAACGTAATAATTATCTCTTCAGTTATTCATTCTACATATATAGAGAGAGCTGACTTGCATTTCTGTCAGCAGAATTTATCTTCAGGCAAACATTTGCAAAAGTGGCCACTGATTTTGGGTGCCCAAATTCAAAACAATTCTCAGAGATGGCAAGTACCTAAAAACCCCAAAACTCTCAGTCTCTCCTCACTTCTTAGCAAAAATTTGATACTGTTACAGCAGTGAGGTGTCATAATAATATATCATAATTTTTACAATCTACTGTGTTTCATTAATTGTTAAAGGTAAGCAACAGCTGACATAAATGTATCAGTCATATTATAATGGATTTTATATCTTTAGTTTTGCTCCTTTTTCATTTCCTTGGTAATTTTCAAAGTTCAGTAATTCACAATAATTGTATCCGCATGCAATTTGTAAACATGGTCCACAGATATATGCATCCTCAAATGCAATTATCCACAGATATAAAGTAGATATCCACAAATTTGCAGGGCTCTAACATTATGTGTCCAAATCATTGTGTTCTGCTCTAATTCAGCAAACTTTGGTTGTGTAATGTCTTTTGAAGTCAGAATGTTGAAAATTTTAAATGCTGAATTGACTTCACTTTTCTTCTTTTTAACAAAGTTACGTCAAATATGCAGTCATCTCTGGCGTTTCTTGATTTCTCATACTTGCTGAGGCAAAAATTTTCAAAACTGGCCACAGACTTCGGAGTCTCAATTTTTAGTTGTGCTTTTTGGAAGTTGTTGAGCGCAACTCCCGTGAAAGGAATAAAAAAAAGCTCTAGGTATTTGCCATCTCTGAGAATTGTTTTGAATTTGGGCACCCAAAATCAGTGGCCACTTTTGCAAATGTTTGTCTGAAGATAAATTCTGCTGACAGAAATGTAAGTCAGCTCTCTCTATATATGTAGAATGAATAACTGAAGAGATCATTATTATGTTGGAAGTCTTAAGACTTCCCTGATAAGTGGTCAGACACATTTTCCTGCTATTAGGCGGAACTGAAAGTGGAGATGAATATTAACTCTTTTCAGTCTCTCACAACACATAAAAATGTAAACCCTTCATGACCCAAAGACAGAATTCTTTAAAATCTCAAACCAGTTATGGTTTTCTAACACCACTAAGAGAAGTAATTTCAAAATTAAATGCCTTCAAGCTAATACTGAATCCAGTGGAAAGACAATTAGAAGTCTGGTTTGGCACATAAGAAGAAACATGGCAACTCCTTCAAGGATGAGAAACACCATGGAGTGCTGGTTCCTGTAGGAAGTCTAGACTCTTGCAGTGCATCATTTTCCCCCCTGCTTAGCTTGTCATTCACATAAATTACAACTTATTTAATATGCTCTTTCTGAGCATTTTGCTTATGGTTTAAATGTGTGGAAATTCAGATACATATAAGAGAGAACTCATCCCAACTCAAGTGCAGGTGGAACTGATGAGACATGATGCATAGTTAATGGATCATTACCTATCACTCTGTGTTTTATGCTTGATTGTGTACTGCTGGAAAATAACACAGAAAACAAACAAACAAACAAAATTCACCCAGCAGAGATTGAAACATACGAGCTTTTTCAGTGCAGTCTCCAAAAAGTTGTTCCCATTAACTACTTGCCAAACAGTGCAGCAAAGCTGGGCCCTGCCCCAGGAATGGTGAAGGCTTGGGCTTATGTATAGTCAACAGCCTCAACTACCTACACAATGGATAAAATAGTCCACTTCTAAGCCCTGACCCTACTTTCAGAACAATGCTACACGACAGTGATAGACTACAGGAGTATCTACATTTTCCAATAATCTTAATATTTCATCTTCTTTGCATCAAAACTCACTTTTGTGTCTCAGATAAAAGACCAAAACAATATATAAAGACAAACTAAAAGATAGCATACGTGATCCACAAAAAGTACTTTGAACTACCCTGATCCATCATACCGAAGCAGCTGCATAATTTTCTGTATTAAGCCTTTCTGATACTATGAAAATCTGTACATGCTGCAGGAAGCCCCAGGCTTGCTATCTACATAATTTTTTTGGTTGAAATGTAAGATAGCATTTTCCAGATGGAGTGGGTGGGTGCGTACCAGTACATGCATATGTTTTTGGTTTTTTTTAAACTGCAATCCAAAATAACTAGAAACCAGATAACCAATGACTAGAACACACACTCATCACACCAGTCAACATTTCATATGAAACTTCCAACAATATATTAGATTATAAGACACCACCTTGATTGAATTGTCTAACTTTTATTGCCATTTTTACATGGTGGGGAGAACTGTATTTTTAAACAAAGTATCTCTGGCTATGTCTACACTTGAAAAATTAAGTCGACCTTATTAAGTCGACTTAACAAAAGTCAACTTAACTTTTCAAGTGTAGACATTGACCTAAATCAAGGTGTTATTAAGTCGACTTAACTTTTCCTTAAGTTGATTTAAGGAAATACTTAAATCAATTTAAAGAAAGCCCAGTGTGGACGCTGAGTAGTTTAAGTCGACGTAAGCCTTCTTAAGTCGACTTAATTTGTAAGTGTAGACACCCCCCCCCCCCCGTGTTCCTGTTAAAACAATTATTTTAAAAGTAAAGTTTCCTTCACTTTGTTCTCCCTTTTCATAGGCTACAGTGCCAAAAACATCAGACAACTAAGAAATCCTTGCACTGCCTCCTACAATGGGAATCTGGAAGAACAGCATATTCCTGAAGAACCACCTTCTGAATTTCCTCCATACTTCTCTGCTGAGGGGATGAGGGAGCTTGTTCTCCCCATGGAAAAGCCAGCTGCTCTTTCTCCAAACCTGGGGGATTTGCAGGTCCATATGTAGGTCCGTGAATTCTGCATTGGCCATGGCATTTCTTGCTGCTCCCTTTTGCTTGTGTGAAGTTTGACTTTGAAGCTGACAACTGCCCCAGAATCTCTATTTAATGGTGTTTCCCAGGAGTAAAGGCATCAACACACAAAAGAAACTACAGCCTAGGGCTATATTCCAATATGCACAAATTCCATACCAAACATCTGAGAGTAGGGTGGGGGAGAAAGCCCAATGCTTATTCCACCTTTCCTCCTCCTGTTCCCAGACAGCTCATCTTTTCACCAAAGCCCAAATAGGCTATGAAGGAGTCTTCTTAAGGCAACAGAGTCTTGTGGCACTTTTAAAGACTAACAGATTTATTAATCGCATGAGCTTTCGTGGGAGAAAATCCCACTTCGTCAGACGCTTTGAAGATAGGAAAGTTACAGAATGGGAGGAAATAAAATGCAGGGGAGTGTATGACATAGCATCAGGTCAGGCTGTAACAGCAAATCAAAGTAGGTGTTAGGATTCAAAACACTGGGGAACAGCACATAGAGGAGGGGGAGGTCAATTCACTTGATGTAATGCGAGAAAAATCCATAGTCCTTCTTAAGGCATGAAGAATAAGAGGGATGGTACTGTGGATTCAATGGACCCCCCCTCTCACACAGTAAGAGTCAGTTCTGTGTAAGAATAGCTCTCTCCACACAGAGGTCATAAGATCACAGGAGAATTACAGGATCTTCAGTTAAGTTCCAAAGGGTAGTCGTGTCAGTCTAGTTCAGCAAAACAAACAAGGAGTCCTGTGGCAATGTTAAAGACTAACAAATTTATTTATCTTATGAGCTTTCGAGGGAGAAAATCCCACTTAATCAGACACTTGAAGATGAAGAACTTAGTGACAGATGTGCACCTTATTTAAAATTTGGTTTGTGGCTGCCTAAAACTATTTCCTTTCTGTTCTACTAGTCCTAATAGGATTCATCCAATTTCCTTTCATTCTAGGATATTCCACCTCCCATCTCTTTATACCAAGATGAGAACTCCACTGCCTTCCCTAAATATATGAATTATCTAGTATTCTTTAATTTTGTATGCAACAACTCATACATGAAATGTGCAAAATAAAATGTAAAGATAAAACTGAGTGACCAAAGTTTTATTGTATTATTGCTGTTTTCTGCTGTCTCCGAGTAATGATAGAAAATTCAGTATAAAGAGGCATTATTGTAATACACAGTCACACTTGGCAGTGTTGTTTTTCTTTTATGAGATGAATTGTTCTACTTGATTTTTGCCACTAGGTGGCAAAGCTGACCACAGAACAACAGACAATTCTTTTAAGTATTTTGTCTTCACTAGAGCTGAAACTTTGGTATGGATGTATACATTTGGGAAATTCAAAAAGGTTCACTAAAAACATTCAGCAAAATTAAAAAGTATACTGTAATTCAAAAAACCTGAAAGGTATTTGTAACACTACAGTCTGAAAAAAATATTGAATTTCTCCAAGAATGTATAAATAATATAAATTTCTCTTTCAGTTTTATGAAAACTTTAGTTGGGCTGGGCAACTTTTAGTTGATATGGAGGACAACATAAAGCCTTGCCATATTTAATCTAGGTAATCACATAGATATACAGATTTTAAAGCCACAGAAGACCACTATGATTGCCTATTCTGTCCTGCATTATACAAGCCAAAGGCTTTTATCTATTACTTCTTGAAGGTGAGGGCACTATTCTACTACATAACTCAGCACACTCTAATTCAATAACCTACGATTGCACTATAGCGTATATTTTAGAAACAGATCAAGCATGTGACCTAATTACTGTGATGATATGATAAGATTGTCTACAATGCCTATGGCCCTTCCCTGACTACTATCGGCAAATATCAGAAGATCGGAGCTATCCCTTGAGCGGAGCGCGGCCCAGGGCCAATCGGCGTAGGTGCCCCCCCCCCATGCTGGAGGGGAACGTGGAACACCAGCCCACTCTGACCCCAGGAACCCCGGTCACCCCCTGGGGACCCGGAGCTGCCGCTGCCGGCAGGAGCCAGAGCCAGCCCTGGCCCGGGCCCCAGCTGGGACCCCGAGGCCACTCGCTGGTGGGATCTGGCCCTGGCCGGGAACCCGAGGCCACCTGCCGGCGAAAGCCTGAGCCAGCCCCGGGACCAGCTGCGGGCCAGCCAGCAACAGGAGTGGGTGCAGGGTGGGCTGGCCCAGAGGCTGGCTTAGCTCTTCTGCTCCACAAATATTTTTACTTTAACAAAATGAGATGTGAAAATTGAAATTATGTGGTTTGACTGTTTCCTGTAGAAAATTTTATTACAATCAACGCATTCCTGTGACATGTTTTGATTTGAACTAAAATGCGTATTCCAGTGGAAAGCTGTTCCACTGACAATTTTTCATCCAGCTCTATAAACTGTAGTGTTTTCTGCTTAGTGCAGAAAGGAGTGGAAAAGTATATGTACATTTTTCAGCATTCTGGTACTTAGGTCCTTCAATACACATATAAGGACATTAAAGCTTCACTTTACAAAAAAAATTAAAGTATTACCTTTCTAAATATGGAACCATTACTAACTGAATAATACATGTATTCCAAAAGCAAATGCATGAGGCTTACCAAAATGTTTTGTCAAGCTGTCAAAGCTAGTAAGATGATACTAGGAAGCCTCTAACATGTGCTATAAAAAAGTAAACATAAGTAATCTAAAAAAATTAAAAACAGCTTTCCTTTTACAGAGTTTTCAGTAAGTACCAAAGCGTGTTGTAAATACTTCCCATGAACACCACACTTACTTGACTCTTTCACAAAGGTAGTCTCATATATCCTTTTACCCAATTCTTTGGGTAGCAGGCAGCTATACCATAAGGAACAGATAAGTTCAGCAGTGATGCAGAACTAAGGTGATCAGAGATCCCAATTTTATATGGACAGTCCTGATATCAGGGCTTTGTCTTATATAGGTACCTATTATCCTCCCACCCCAACTCCATTTTTCACACTTGCTATCTAGTCACGCTGCACAGAACACGTATTTCTCTAGCAATTTGGACTGCTTTGGAAGATTCATTAGTAGTTTTCTCATATAAAAAATTCAAAGCTTCTTGTTCTTGCAAAGAAATCAGATCTTTAACTTAAAATATATTATTCTTCCTACCATGTAAAATAAACTCAGATAGAATTAAGGTGGTTCCACTTTGAAACAGTCAGTCCACAACTCTGACTGGCATTTGGTTCACTGTAGCTGGGCTTGAGGAATCTATTCCCAGCACCACCACCAATTTGTGCTGTCATTTTGGAGAGAAACAAAACTCTGCATCTCAGTGTTACATTCTGTAAAATACAGATAATGGTATTTTCCTATCTTTGGCAAGTGCTTTGAAATCTATGGATCAAAAGCACAGAGAATTATTAACAGAGGCCAGACCTATGAGGTGCTGAGCAAATGGCTCTCAACTCCAATGACTTCATGCTTTCAGTGAGAGTTGAGGGTACACAGCACTTCTCAATACTGGGTCCCTTTAAATAGTTTCCCCTAAGGGCATACAGTGAGTCAGTGGAGCCCTAGGTTTGGAAATCAGGGATCTTTAGCTCATTCTTCCAGCACATGCTGCATCATTTGATGAGCTGGTATTTCTTTAAAAAAAATTGTAAAATGAAAAGCAGCCCACTAATTAGCAATACAGTAAGGCTAATAGTTTCGGAATGTCTATATAGGACTCAAGAGAGACGTGCCCAGCGTTTTAAAACTGGTGTGTGATCAGATCCATATAGTCAGCACCCATTGGCTTGAGCACTTAAGGGCATTGTGGAGGATGTGTTCCAAAATAATATTATCAGAAGGCCCAGGATTACTAAAGGAGCTCAAAAGGCAGAACCTGGAGATTAATGTAAGAGGACTGACAGCCCCCTGTTGAAACTGAGTGGGCTTTTTGGATTGGCCATTCCATGGGGAAGCAGGACCCTGAAGCAAACAGCCCCCAGAGGCAGTGGGGAGGAGCCAATGTTATAGTCTGATTGAAAGGTTGGACAGGCCAGTGAGGGAGCCAGGAGAGTGATCCCTGCCCCTGAGCTGAAACTGCTGGCCAGACATGCCTGGGCATTGGGCAAACCAGATGAGTAGGGCTGAGCTAAGGAGGAAGCAGCTAGCAGCAGTTGCGAGCTAGAGAATCCAAGCAAGGGAGCTGAACTGAGCTGACTTGTGCAGAGCAGACCCACAGCAGCTGACCCAGCAGCCAGAGAGCAGAGCTGAGCTGAGCAGGAGTCGTCTAGAGCTGGGTGCAGGAGACCAGAGAAGGAACCTAGGGAGCTGCGCAGACCCACAGCAGTAGGAGCAGAGGGGCCCAAGGAGCATCCCAGAGAGCCACACTGAACCAGAGTGGGCTGGGAGCCAGCGCTGGAGCCATGTGCAGCTGGGTGCGGTCAGTGGGGGGGAGGGCCCTGCTCCTAGAGTCTGGGGACGTGTGGCCACTGCCAGAGCCAGTCTCTGACTCCCTGGTCAATGCAATGCAGCCAGGCCTGGGCAGAGGGCCTGTGACATGTAAAACAGACTGGGACTGCTCCTCATACCCCAGGGATGCTGTGTGTGGTGCCCCATGCCAGGAGCTGCTTTGGGTGTTTTACTTTTAACCTTTCTCCTTTTTTCTTTAACTTTTTTCTTTGATTTTTGATTGCTGTTTGTTTAATAAATTGTATAACTTTGAATTGTGTACAGTGATTGGGGGGCCAGGGAAGCACCTACTGCAGTCAGCACCCTGGAGTGCGGACACCCTAGCCTCTGACTTGAGTGACTGTGACAAGAGTGGGGGTCAAGCCCCCAGGAACTCTGGGTCCAGTCTTGTTGGGGTTACAGGGACTCCTCCACACAGGAGATAGGGGGAGGAGCCCTTGAAGTCAGGTAGGTCTCTAGGTAAAGGAAGTGGGAGCAAGGACTCAGATCCTCTGTTACTCACCTTCACCGGGGTGGTATACAAGCCCAGAAAGTTCCCCACAATAGCGGGTCCATCCCCTGCTTATATTAAGATGCTCAAAACACAGCTCCTCACTGCCATCCTGCAATTTGTGTGCAATAAAAACAGCCAGTACCATGGAGTCAGTATCATGCACTCATTACCCGCTCCCACACACATACTTAAGAGAGAAGATTGAAGGAAACTTCAGTAGAATTGTTTGAAATTTTCTATTGCTTTTTTTTTCCCTTGTGGAAAATTGGGATTTCAACTGAATGAACATTTTTGCAGAAAGTTCACCTCATTTTCTGATTTTTCACTAGAAAACCCAAATTATGAAAAAAGAAAATTTTCAGTTTACACCCAAAATTTTTCAGTTATCAATAATTGAAAAATGTTTTATTTGGCAATTGTCAATAAAAAGTCAAATTTTTCCACTGAAAATTTTGGCTGACAAGAATTGTTTGATATTGCTGAAATTTTTCACAGGAAAAGAAACCAAAACAAAGAATTTCTGACTACAATTTTTGACTATGCCACAGATATATATACCCAATATCATATCACTGTATGGCTAGAAGGCACCTCAAGTTGCCTTGGAAACTCATTGCTCAATTAAACTTATAGTTAAAAAGCTTTTCCTACTATCTAACCTGAATTTCCCTACAGATGAGACAACACAGGGAAAAGATGCAGCAAGTCAATGCTCAGAGGACCTTCCCTAATCTCCCTGAAGCACAGGTCGCACAAAGGTGAGAATGCATCTTTGAAGCCATCCACCACTTCTGTGATGTGCTAAAGAGGTTGATCCAGAGAAGACACATCCTCTTCATCCCAGTCACAGTTATTATTATTCTCAGCAGACTATATTGATGGAGCTATACACAGAGAGAGAGAAATATACCATACTTACCACTGGGTGCTGTCAAAGGCCCTTCAGGGACACTACTAGCATACATTTCCCAGTTTGCTGCCTTTGTGTGCCTACTGGATTCTCTAAATCCTATGATCTTTGTGGGTCAGATCACATCAGCTTCCCTGTGGCCAGGCTACTCAACACCCAATAATGCAAGAAGATTATACCATGAAGAACGACCCATCAGTATCAAATATTGCATATATATCCATCTGAGGAAACCAAAGAAGGAAAAAACAGCCTGTGGAAATTGATAACAGACATATTTCATGAACACGATGGCTGTATATGACAAAAAGCTGGTACACTGTGAGGGCTAGTTCCCGAGAATCATGCTACAGTTACAACATTCTGCCATTTTTCCCCACAGCATTTTTCTGATTTACAGCTCTAGCCCATTTTGTAAAGAGGAGTTTGAGAATGCTTGCCAGGCACTTCACTGCTGATGGGTGTTATTTTCTGTAATTATGGGGTCAACATATGTGTCTGTAATTCGAGTTATCTTTCTCATTCTCTCTCCCCATTACCTCTACCTGCCCCAAATCTTTCCATTAAGCCACTCTCCAGTGCTTGAAATTAGCCTCCCATACCACTCACCTCTTTGTCCAAGACTCATTCTACATATTCTAATTATATCTCATGAACAATCACAGGCAATTCAGATACAGTACTATTCCAACACAAGTGCCCCATGAGGGATTGCTGATGTACCATGAGGAACATTACTGCAGGACATAGTAGGGAAAGCAGTGATGTTTAGAAGGAGGGAGAGCAGCATTGTCTGAAGGGAACAGTATCCTGCGTCAGTAAGCTTCTGAAAATAACAAGACTTGCTTCCTACTTGAGCGTGAGCAAGCAGACTGCTTGGGCAACCTATATTCCTGACAAATTAAAAAACAACAACTTGATGACATTCTGTTTTGAAAATTTCCCCTCTTGTCTGAGTAGCTCAAAATGGGCACCCTGCTGTTCATCAGAGCACTCAGCAAAGTCCCAGCACAAACAGAAAAATTCTTCAGTATGTGGATATAGAAAAATTTCCAAATGGCACTTCTCATGAACTCTCTTAAGACATCACTAGCATATTAAGTAATGACATTCTTATTTCCTGTTCTTACTCCACCCACTCTTTGCCAGTAAGAATTCAGATGGTGCCAAAGTACTTCATTTGAAATGAAAACATTTAAAACCTTTGCAGTCCTATTTCCTTATAAAACTGATATTGATGTCAGGAAGCTCTTGCCTCTTGAGTCAAACTTGTATAGGATTACTTAAGACTGACTAATCTTGGCTTCTAGGTTTTGGATGCAGTATTGTTTTGATAAAATATCAATATGAAATTCAAACAGACTCTCTGACGAGGATGGAATGAGGAAATCTAATAGTAGAACATGAGACCTAAGTATTTCATAACAGCTTCATTTACATACAGTGAATTTCATAATATGAAAGACTAGCGTGGTACACTGTATTTTGTGTTTAAATAACCTGTTACAATCTAAACATCCCACCAAGAGAAATAATTATCTTAAAATTCTTTACTGTTGCCAGATATATAGATAAAACATATCGGTACTGCATGACATGCAGAAAATATCTGTACATTCTCGCAAGCTGCAGCTTTGAATCCTGAAACTATAAATGAGTTACTTATGAAGCGGCAGCAAAATATAGCAACCATAGAACAATAATTTTCTTCTGAGGAAGGAATAAAACACAATAATTATGATGCCACCTTTTCAGAGGAAAGTTTAAAATATAGATAAAAGATAGTTTAAGAAAATAACTCAATCTCCTCTGTTCATCAGGTGTGTTTATTGGTATTAGTGAGTAGATGGGGGTTGCTAGACCTCATGTGACTAAACCAACTGGAAATCCTGTATGCCAAGGGTCAGATTCTGATCTGAGTTACAAATCATTGTTAATTCAGGATAACTCCATGAATAACAATAGACTTGCTTTGGATTTATACAGCTGGAAGGTGAAAGGATGGTTCAGTGGCTAGGCACTGGCATAGGATTTGGGAGACCCGCAGTCAACTCCCTTCTCCACCACAGTTTTCCTCTGTGACCCTGTGCAAATCACTTAGCCTATCTACGCCTCAGATCCCTAACTGTTAAATGGGGATAATAGTACAGCCCTACACTATATGCATGTTGTGAGGATAAATGCTTTAAAGATTGCTCAAATACATTTACTTGATCATTAATTACCATATAAATAATAAGTGTGACTTAAACAGGTGTAAATGAAACTTTGGGGCTCTAAAACTCTACTGTGTATATTAGCAGATGAAAGCCCACGCTGTCACACAGGTATAATTCATATAAAGTGGGTAACAAAGCCAGAAATGGGCCATTTGTTTCCATGCACTGTGTTGCAGTAAGTAACGTTGCTTATTGAGTCCATTCCCTAATGTTTATACACACAGCTGTCCCCTGGCTGGAGACAGAATCACCTTGTTATTCCAGGATGTTGTAACTTCCAATTTCTCTGATCAATTGCACCATCGGAACCACCACAGAACCTTCGGATTCCATCTGGTTCTCATGGGGCCCACTGCTGAGCTTGATGATATTCTGTATGAAGAGAGCTCTCAGGCATGCTTGTAACTATTTACATCACTTCATACTGACTCAAAAAACAGTCTAGGCTTCAGAGTGATGTTGAGGGTTATTGTGTGTGCTGCCTGTGTCATTGGTTGTGTTGATTTTCATCTAGGGAGTTGTGCTAGAAGATTTGTTGATTTGTGCAAGCAGCGAATGAGGGTGCTGCTGTGAGTGTTGGGGTCCTTGTGTGTACTGATTGTGCTGCATGGTTGCTTCTGTTGACTGTGTGTAAAGGGGGTGTACTGGGAGATTTGTGTTGTGTGGGCAGCAAATGGGGGTGCTTGCTGCTGTGCAGAGCAGTGGGTGTTGGAGATTACTGTGGGTGCTGCTTGCATTGTTGTGGGGGGTGGTTTTTAAGAACTGTGGCAGTTGAGCCAAGTAATTCACCTCCTGTGAAATCTCCCTCATATAATAGCTGAAATGATTACAACAGCAACAAACTGTGAATTCCAGTGATGACTGAACCTGGTGATATTCTGAACAAAAAGGGTTCTCAACTACGCTGTTTCCACTGCTCTATAATGACTCTTCAGTCATTCTATGCTACAGTGACAATCCGTAGATAAAATACTCAATAGCCTGTGACACTCGGCTGTCACTGTTTATTATTCTAGAATGCTTAAAAGTGTGTGAGGTGATTGAGACAATGCAAAGACCATGTTTCTGCTCTGCAGAATTCATCTTTTAAGAACCAGATTATTTCTCTTACTCTGAGCTCTATGTTACTGCACAGGTACCTTCACTGAAATCAGAATATCAGGATTAACTCCTATACTTTACGATACATGCCATGGATTTTTAATTTACCCCAGCCACCAGAGATGGGGAGAAGGAATCATTGCTTTAACCCAGGGGTCCTCAAACTACGGCCCGCGGGCCAGATACGGCGCACCAAGGTCATTTACCCGGCCCCGGCCCCTGCCCCTGCTGCAGCCGCGGGCAGCGCTGCGTCCAGTTCCCCCAGGGCGGAACAGACAGGCTCAGGGCCAGGGCATGTGCGCGCACCTGCCTGCCTGCCCCATGCGGCCGGAGCAGCGGGGTGGCCGCGGCCGGGGCAGGCTCCCGGGCTCCCACCCGCCAGCCGCCTCGACTTCCTGGCCCGGAGCCGACCCGGCCCCGCTCCGCCGACAGCCTCGGCCTCCCAGCACGGGGCCAGGATCGGTCTCCGTTGCCGGGGTCTGCTCTGCCCTCCCGGGACCACGTTCGGGTCCCCGCCAGTGTTCCCTCTAAGCTGCATGGGTGCGCGGCCGTGCAGCGACCGTCGCGACCCCCGCGCAGCACTGAGGGACCCCTCGCGCAGGCCGGCAGCCTCCACCAGACCCCTGGGGCTGCGGCTTTGCTGCGGCAGACCCGACCTGAGCCCAGCCTCTGGGCTGGCCCTCCCCACCCCCAGGGCGGAGCAGGCAGGCTCAGGGCTGGGGCATGTGTGCGCGTCTGCCTGCCCCATGTGGCCAGGGCAGGCTCCCACCCGCCGGCTGCCTCGACTTCCCGGCCCGGGGCCAGGGTCGGCTCCGCTCTGCCGACAGCCTTGGCCTTCCAGGCACAGGGCCAGGATCGGTCTCCGGTGCCGGGGTCTGCTCTGCCCTCCCGGGGCCGCGTTCGGGTCCCCGCTGCCAGCGGCCTTGGCTTCTTTCTTTCTTTTTTTCCCTTCTTTCTTTTCTCGGCTTCTTTCTTTCCTTTCTCTTCCCTTCTTTCTCTTATTTGCCTTCCTTTTTCTTTCTTCCTTTCTCTTCTTTGCCTTCCTTTTTCTTTCCTCCTTTCTCTTCTTTGCCTTCCTTTTTCTTTCCTCCTTTCTCTTCTTTGCCTTCCTTTCTCTTCCCTGCCTTCCTTTTTCTTTCTCTTCTTTCCTTCTTTCTCTTCCTTCCTGCCTCCTTCTTTCCTTCTCTCCGCCTTTCTTTTCCTACCTTCTCTCTTTTCTTCCTTTCTCTTTTTTTTTTCTCTTCTTTGTCTTCCTCTTCCTTCCTTCTTTCCTTCCTGCTTTTCTTTCTTTGCTTCCTTCCTTTCTTTCTCTTACTTTTTTCTTTTTCTCCTCCTTCCTTCTCTTTTTTCTTTCTCTTCCTTCTTTTTTAAAAAGCTTTTTAAAAATTAATTTTAAATAAAAACCTTTCTAAAAATTAAATTTCAATTCAAAATTCATTCAAATTAAATTAATTAAACACAATTAATTGATTCTATTTACAATCACTTTAACTTCAATTAATGCCTATAATTTCTGTCGTGTGAGTTTGCACAAAAATTTTATTCAGAAAAAGTTTTGCACACGGCTTGAAAATTTTGCACACAAGCCGCCAAACCTAGAGGGAACATTGGTTACTAGTTGCCTACACAACAGCAGGCTAGCAGGCTAAAATCGGTCAGTCCCACACTCTGGGCCTGGCCGGAGCCCCACAGCACCAACAAAAAGTGTGTGGATTCATTACCGCCTGCCACCCAGTACCCAGAAACACAGGCCAGCAGCAGACATGATAGCTACACGTTCATGTTTTTTTCAAACTGTAGTACGGCCCTCGACAGTCTGAGGGACCGTGAACTGGCCCCCTGTTTAAAAAGTTTGAGGACCCCTGCTTTAACCTCTCCTCTGAAGGTCAATAGCTCTGTTAATTTAAACAACAACAAAATATTAGCATTAATTAACAAAATTAGTGTCATGTGAAAACACATATGGGATCAAACTCAGAGATGATACAAGTTGCAAGATGATATACGTTGACACAAGCTAGGCTCCATTACACCCTCTTTACCAATTTACAGGTTTTTAACATACATGCTGAGGACCTAGAGGAAGGTATAAATTGCTCTAAGGATATCTAATTTGTATCAGCTAGAACAGGGGTAGGGAACCTTTTTGTCTGAGAGAGCCATGAACGCCACATATTTTAAAATGTAATTCCGTGACAGCCATACAATATGTTTAAAACTAAATACAAGTAAATGTGTGCATTTTATGTTTTAATTAATTGAATTTGAATTACTTTTAATTGAAATTTAATTTTAGAAAGGTTTTTAAAAAACCTTTAAAAAAGGTTTTTAATTAAAATTAATTTTTAAAGGTTGGGTTTTTTTTAAAAAGGAAGGAAAAAAAGAAGGAGGAAGGAAGGAAGAGAGAGAGAGAGAAAAAGAGAGAAGAAAGGAAAAGAGAGAGAGAAAAAGGAAGGAAGAGAAAAAAGAAAGAAGGAAAGAAGTGGAAAGAAGGAAGAGGAAGGAAAGAA
>ML685840.1:3734576-3753058 GCA_007922175.1 Pelusios castaneus | reverse complement strand
GACAAAGAAGGAAAAAAGAGAAAGGAAGAGAAAGAGAAAGAAAGAAAGAAAGAAAGAAAGAAAGAAAGAAAGCCAACGCCGCCGGCGGGGGAGGACCCTACCGCGGCCCTGGGAAGCCACCGGTGGGGGGGGGAGCAGACCCCAGCCCTGGAGGCTGATCCCGGCCCCGTGCTGGGAGGCTGGGGCCGTGGATTAGCCCGGCCCCAGCCCCGGGAAAGAGGCGGTCGGGGGGTGAGAGCCCAGGATCCCGCCGCTGCCGCAGCCACCCCGCTGCCCCGGCTGTGTGAGGCAGGCAGGCAGGCCCATGCTCCTGATCTGAGCCTGCCTGTCCCACCCTGGGGGCGGGGAGGGCCAGCCTAGAGGCCGGGCGCAGGCCGGGTGTGCCGCGGCCCCGGGGGTTGGAGGGAGCGGCGGGGGCTGCCGGGCTGCGCGGGGGTCCCTCACTGCTGCACGGGGGGTGCGACGGCCGCCGCGCGGCCGCGCAGCTTAGAGGGAACACTGGCAGCGAGCCAGATGCAGCCATCAAAAGAGCCACATCTGGCTCGCGAGCCATAGGTTCCCGACCCCTGAGCTAGAACATCACCTATGCATTTGGCTCACAAATTATAAAATCACATATCCAGTGCATTAAATGTCCCCATAACAACTATGTAGATGAACCTAGACTAAGGTGACCAGATAACAAGTGTGAAAAATCGGGACAGAAGGTGGGGGTAATATATAAAACAAAGCCCTGAATATTGAGACAGTCCTTATAAAATTGGGACATCTGGTCACCCTAATCTAGAGACAATCACTTCACCTTGAATAGTCTCTCAAAGTAAGTCAATTGTTTATGCTAAATCATCTGTTCCTCCTTGTACCTAGCTGTGACACTCTGTGTAAAAGTTTGATGGAGAGCTCTATAGAGCTCAAAAACTTGTCTCTTTCAACAGAAGTTGGTTCAATAAAATATATTACCTCACCCACTTTGTATCTCTAAAAATCACACAAAGGAATAGCTGTACATTCTTTTTCCTACTGTTCAGGTGTAAACAGAAACACAATAGCTACATTTATTGCTACCTGAAAACTAAATAGAACCAACTTTTTATGTAACTGCTATGCTACTAAAATTAGCAAGAGACACAGCTCTTTTTTCACAGAAAATCCTACCTTGTTGTCTCATCTATTATACGTCAAATACTAATACTATCTCAACATGTGGTATCTGATGCCTTACAACATATATGAAAATGGTGGATTTTGGAACTTTATTAATTACAGAAATGATCATTTCTCACTTATTGTTGGCCCCACAGTGCCTTCAGGTGTTTTGCAGGACATCACAAAACACGTAATCAGCCAAAACATCTTTAGATATTATATACTGCAAGTCAAAATCAAAGACTAGAAAACAATACAAAAGAAAATATCTTGTCAGTTTCGATCTGTTCCACAGAACTATTACACCACTTTTTGGCTTGATACTAATTGCAATATGTACCAAAGTAGCTAAAAGCCATTTTTTGATCTAAGTGCAACCTTTTTTTTCAGAGTTTGAAACAAAATTTCACCATCAAGAATACTGTTTTGTTCTTCCAGGTTGTGTACTCAATCCTAAACATTCCTTTTAATAACATTAAACCAGCTCATATTCTGGGATGAAATACGTGCACTACAAAGATTTTTAAAAATACCATCTGAAGTCATTTTGACTTCTTCTCGTCTACAGCCAATTCAATCTGTGCCATACTTCATTTACAAAAATGATGTCTCTTGACTATTGGTACATATTTTGGATTCCTGCCTTCATGTATCTTTGTAGGAGATTAGAGCTGTATTTTCTCAACACTTGGGTCTTTCCAGTAATAATGTATATATTTGGACTAGGACTAAGTCTACTGGCAGTGCTACTGTGGGTGATGCTATTCAGGAACTTGGAGTCTGAACCCTAAACCTGGGGTTAAGAACACTGCACATGCAGCGTGCATGGCCCTAAAAACCACTCAGTTCAGGAAACAGAGCTAACATTCTTTGGAAGGAGCTGCGTCCAGTCCTCCTTGGCTAAGGTCACAGGCATGTGGTAAATTGAGGGGATACAATCAAGTTTGGAGGCCTCGTTAGACTTCCAGTACCTACTAGAAGTTCAGAGAGCAGTTTCAGCCAAGTCAACACTTTTCTATGTATGGCTAGAAGATTGCACTTTTTCTCCTGTAACTGTCAGCCATATCTTTGTCATCTCAAGATTAAAATACGGCGGTGTGTTATACATGAAGCTACATCTGACATTTATCTGGACACTGCAGCTAGGACAGAATTTAGTGGTTTCACGTAGCTTCTCATAATCTGCACCGACTGCCTATTGGTTGTGATCAGCTAGCTTGACTCATATACAGTACAGGCCATAGAAATTCACCACATTTATTCAGTTTGAACTAGAGCATCTCTTTTAGAAAAATATCCAATCTTGATTTAAAATTGCTGGTGATGGAGAATTCACCACAATCCTTGGTAAACAGTTCCCATGGTTACTTACCCGCACTATTAAAAATTCACTCTTTGTCTCCATTCTGAATTTGTCTAGCTTCAACTTCCAGCCATTGGACCATGTTATACTTCCTCTGCAAACTGAAGAGCTTATTATAAACGTTTTGTTCTTCATGGCGGAACTGTAAGCATGTCACCCCTTAATTTTCTTTATGTTAAGTTATATAGTTTAATCTCCTTGAGAATATCACTAACAGGCATATTTTCCAATTTTAAATCCTTCTCTTGGCTCTTCTCTGAACCGTCTCCTAATTATTAACAACTTTCTTGAATTTTGGAGACAGTATTCCAGCAGTGGTCACACCAGTGGCCAATAAAGAGCTAATATAACCTCCCTACTCCTATTCAATATTCCCCTGTTGATACACCCCAGGATTGCATCAAACCGAGAGCTCATGTTCATCTGATTATCCTCTATGACACCCCCATCCTGTCAGTACATTCTACATTCTGTTCCTAGATGCATAACTTTACAATTTGCCGTTATTGAAATGCATATTACTTATGTCTAGTTTACCAAGCAATCCAGATTGCTCTGTATCAGTGACTTGTCCTCTTCATTATTTGCCTCTAACTTTTGTCTCATCTGCAAACATTATCATTTTCACTGTATTAATTTTAAGAGCTGGGTTTGAATTATAAAGCACTGAATGACCTGTAACCTACCAATCTCAATCACCTCTCTGCCAATGAATATCACAGTGCTTGCAGTCAAGAAAGATTCTCCAAAATATAGTGATCTCACATCTTTTATTACTCGAACTCAGTGATTCTCAACCTCTTTATCATTGTGGGTCGCATCAATGTTCCCTCTAAACTGATGATGCAGCTGAGCAAATTATGGTACTCATTGAGCGGCAATTTGTGAGGCATGGTGCCGCATGGGCAACAGTTTTTTGGCGCCAGAAGCATCAGCATGCCTAAGTACCTTAGTTCGAAAGACATGCATAAATGTTGTCTTTTCGTTCAAACTTTAATAAAAATGTTAAACTGAAATACTGTAGTTTTATTAATTTACTAAACAAATGTCAGACAATGTCACTTGCTGCCTATATAGCCTCTACCGTCATCTACACCTCACAGTTTTTGTCACCTGTATTTTGCCATGTGGTCAAGAATGTCCTTTGTGCTATAAATGGGGATAAACTTAAAATTTTCAAACATAGAAAAATCGGGCTGGGGAGAAGGAGAGAGCGCCGTGGGGAACATCGGGCTGGGGAGAAGGGGAGACCGCCATGGGGAAGATTGGGCTGGGGAGAAGGGGAGAGCCAGAGGGAAGATCGGGCTGGGGAGAACAAGAGATGCAGGGGTCAGTCTGCACGGGAGTCTGAGCTAGGTGATCAGGTGTGCAACGGTTGCTGTGCACCCGCACAGCGTAGAGGAAACATAGGGTTGCATCCAATGCTGTCTGTATGGCCCTGATGATATCACCTGGGCCGTAGCTGTGTGCTGATTGGGCCGCAAGTGGTCTGTGGGCCAATAGCGGAGAACCACCATCCCAACTGGAAAAGGACCTGCATTGCAGAAGTCTCTTTCTGCATCCAGGGAAAAACAACTATGAGTTCTTCTTAAGGGAATGCTAATGAGCAGCATGAAACTTCTTTCCCCGTTGTATGTCCGTGTTGCTCCTGCAATTATTTTGTATGCAATCAATGCAAAAGACAGGTGCATCACATGGTGCCTAACCCTGAGACAGATACATTATGGAAGTAAGGATGATGGAATTGGCTCAAGACATCTTTCCCACATTGCACAGCCTGAGGCTATACTATCTTTGCAGAAGACTCCCTGCTGTATCAGTGAGGGATGACATGTTTAAGACCATGTCTAGACTAGAGATCTTACAGTGGCACAGATGTACCAATGCAGTTGTGTCACTGTAAGATCCCTTGTATATCCATTCTATGCTGAATTATTTTATAGAAATATGTCACAAGGATCAAATAACCCATTCGGTGCCATAAGAGCACTGAAATTCAATGGAAGGCTCATCTATTCTGGACCATGAAACCTTAAGGCATGTCTACACTGCAATGAAAAACCTGTGCCTGGCCCATGCCAGCTGACTCAGGCTATTAGGGCTCAAGCTGCAGGGCTGTTTCACTGTAGTGCAAACTTCCAGGTTTGGCCTGGAGCCTGTGAGGTGAGAGTCCCAGAGCTTGGGCTTGCAGCCCAAGCTCAGAAGCCTATATTGCAGTAAAACAGCCGAGCCCCAGTAGCCAGAGTCAGCTGGTATGGGCCAGCCATGAGTATAGATGTACCTTTGATCAAAAGACAAGCAGACTAACCCTGAAAATTTATCTGGCGCTTTTTTTCTTTTCCTTTCACAAAGTACAGCATTTTTCCCCACCAAGGGCAATGATGGGTAGTAGCTTACAGTTATCCTCAGAGCATTGCGTGCGCACACACACACACGCACGCACACACAGTGAATCATCTGCCCAATTCGAATGATGAAGGGAAGGAATAACAGGTTAAGTCTGACTGTTTTTCGAGGCATCCTGTCAAGCATAGTGATATTTAGGAGTACAGTATGTTTAGATTTTTACCCTGCTACATCAAGATGTGTATGTTTAATTTTAGTTAGGAAAACAAGTAATACATTAATAATTTGGTCATAAAGTAGTGAAATCAGTTTTTCTTTCTGCCAACTGCTTGACACATTCACTCAGCCATGGACAAATTTTACAAACAAGTCACAGCATGAGTCTACACAGCAATTAAACACCCATAGCGGGTCCAAGCCAGCTGACTCAAGCTCAAAGGGGTCTGGGCTGTTGGGACATAAAATTGCTGAGTAGATATTTGGACTTAGGCTGAATCCTGAGATGTCAGAATCTATAAGGGAGTATGGGTGTTCCATAGCCCTGGCTCCAGCCTGAGCCCAAACGTCTGCACAGCGATTTTTAAACCACAAGCCAAGTCAACTGACCTGGACCAGTCATGGCCATGCTATGGGTCTTTTATTCCATAACCACAAAAGCTTAGTGAAGCTAAGGGAGGAATAAACTTTGCCAAAATTCTTTTGAATTATGGAAAAACAGATCAGAAACTGGGAGTGTCCCCTTTTGTAATTATTTACATTCAAATCTCTTCAGTTCTTTCTCCTCAAGCCAAACCTTAAGTTAACTGTAAACTAGATATTGGAAAGATGAGACAATAAAAGACTTAAGTGTATTCTGACTGATACTTAGTATTTTCTATTTTTCACTTCTCAAAATTATGCAAGGCATCTCACAGAAAACAGAAACTTAACAAAGTTTCTGTCCAGAAGAGCTTTTACAGATGTACACAATCTATTTTTTTAACAAAGAGCAAAAAAAAAAAAAAAAAAAAAGGACTGGAGATGTGGGGAGGAAAAGAAGGGGGCACAAAAATAAAGCTGCATTGCAATATCTTATGACATAAGAGTGTGTTGGTTGACAGATTTGGCATTAACTGAGAAAATTACATTTAGGTTACAACTCATAAAGCGGGTAGGACATTAAGGACAATTCTATGTTCAAGAAAGGTATCAGATTATCACCCGAGAAATTGACACTCCAATATGCTGTAATTGTAATCTCACCAAAAAGTCTCTTTCGGTTTGACTTGGCCCTTAAATTGAGAGAATACTTCCAGGGATGAGAGGCTTGCCCAGTTGCCGAAGTCACTTCAGTCTTTCTACTAATATAACCATACGTGAGGCACTTATTGGCCAATTGCTACTAAATGGTATTGGTACTAGATGTCAATGTCAATGTCAATTTGAAAAGTCTATGGAAAAATATGGTCCACAATATGGAAACTCACACACTTATAACTACCCATCAACTCATCAAATGGACCTGATTTGGGGGGTTTTAATATCCTAGACTATGTCTACACTGGCGGCTTAAATCAACATACATTAAGCCACATCCACACTAGGCTTTCATTAAATCGACTTAAGAAATTCCTTAGGTTGACTTAATGAAAGCTTCAGTCGACTTTATAACTACCACTCAGTAGGTCAACTTAAGCCTCCTTAGGTCGACCTAACCCTTCCTTAGGTCAACTTAAAGTGTTGCTACCTAAGTCAACTTTAATAAGGTCGCCTTTAAGTTGACTTAAAGTCAACCTTATTAAAGTCAACTTAACAGAAGTCGACTTAACTTTTCTAGTGTAGACATAGCCCCAGAGATTAATATCCTTTTGATTCTTGCACTTTAAATCAGTTTCCAAATTCATTGCTGCTGCAAATTCCTCTGGAGTAGTTGGTATTAAGATGGTCACAGGGGTCTCACAGATGTAGAAGGCACTTCGTTAGTTTGCAAACTTGAGGGTAGCTGCATAAGTGCCAGAGTCAACATGCCATCTTCTGCAGTGTTAGAGGAGTGCTTAGACGTTGGCTGCACCCCACTCTTAATATCACGCCTCACTGACTTCGGCGCAAGTGACCTTCTCCTTTTGACAGTCTGCTTAGAGGACTTATTCCTCCTCTTAGGCATTGTGGAAGGTAAGTGGTGTCAGGACTCAGGCAATGTAAGAGATACACTCCTAATCGACAGACTTGGTGCTGAGTCTGACTGACCAGGCTCTGATGAAGGTCTCAAGGATGCCTCCATAAGTAAGAACTTTAGCCTGGCTTCTTAGTCTCCTTTTGTGCAAGGATTAAAGTCTCTGCAGACCTGGAAATGATCCAGAATATGAGCTTCCCCCAAACACTTCAAGTAGCTGGAGTATGAGTCGCTCACAGGTACCATCTCACTTCAGGAACGCAGAGATTGAAACCCCTTCACCAAGGCATCTCTTTGTGCCAGGTAACAGACAAAACCCTTGGGTAGGGTCAAACTTACACCACTTACACTAACAGCTAGTTAATAACTCTAATCACACTGGGAAAACTATCCACAATAAAAATACAATGCGGATACTGGAAGCACTTGCTGAGGCAAGTTGAGCAATTACAATGAACATCATTGGCAGTAAAAAGAAACTGAATGGGTTTGGGTTTGGCTGTGCCCTTTATATTGGCAGGCAGTGGCACACAACTGCAGAGGGCATCTAAGCTGCCCAATGGGTGCCATTGAAGGAAAAATTTCTGACGACTCTTCACAGGGCACACACACACAGCAAGTGTGCAAAAGACAGGTAAAATCACTCAAAGATGTTTATACTTAATTATAATAAATCATACTTCACAGAGTGTCAGGAACAGTGGTTAATATTAAAAATTGAACCTGTTCAGAGTTAGCTACCACAATACAAATAAGCAAATAAAATAATGTCCCGTGACAAGCATGTGGTAAGACTGCTTTATATCAGATACCTCTCTACAGAAACTGTTGAATTTTTTATGGGAACCACAGTAGTTAGGAATAATCCTGCCTTTCTTTAATTGCTCTCTATCTAGAAGTTAAGGAAAAAAGTCACCTTGGCACTGTGAAGTAAAAACAGTTTCTGTACTCAGTTCCTACTTAGACCTTACATCCAATAAAAGGCTGTTATGCTCCAAGATAGGTGTGAGCTGAGGTTACTCAAGACTACCAGTAAGTTTACATGGTAGGTGTGATCTTTGGCACTGTGCAAAAGACTCAAGCCACTTGCACATCAGTTTCTATACTAATATGCGCAGGGTACAGTGGGTGACGTGGGAAGAGATTGCACACATCTAAGAAGCTGCAAACTGAAATCCAGTCCTTATTCAGTGAGGAAGTTAGACTTGTCCTTTTGAGCCTTCCTCCTGCTAGTAGGCAAGAGGTAACATGGGGGCCATACAGCAGTTCTCTCAGTACTACAGGGGAAGCCATCTTAGTCTGTATATAGCAAAACCCAACGAAAGTCCTGTGGCACTGTAAAGACCAAAACATTTCTTCTGGCATAAGCTTTCATGGGCTGCAATCCACTTCGTCTAATCCCTCTAACGAAGTGAGTTGCAGCCACAAAAGCTTAAGCCCAAGGAAATTTGTTTGTCTTTAAGGTGCCACAGAACTTTCGTTGTTTTTTCTCTCAGTACTGTTATTACTCTGCATTGGAGCTGGGAAGGAAATGTTTTTCCCCTCCGGCAACGGTTCTTGGTATTTGAAAAAAATTCCTGTTTTGCAATAGGACAAAACCAAGGCTGTCCTAATATTTAATGAAAAATCAGGGAGGGAGAGAGAGATGCCACTCCAGAATAGTCCATAGGGCACTGACTCGGCTGGGAGAGGCCCAAACTGAAGTCCCTAATTGCCTAATTTAGACCCAGAATTTGAACCTGAGTCTCCCACATCCCATCTTAGGGCCTTCACCACCAAGATATTGGATCAACAGACAGGCACAGGCACAGGCACGCACTTCTCTCTCTTATCCTCCCAACCCGAAAACCTTTCCTGACAAAAATTAATCAAAACCATTCACATAAAAAAAGTTTTCATTTTGACCAACAGATATTTTTAACAGAAAACTATTTCACTGAAAAGTTTCCAATATTTTTATTCTTTATTTATACTCAAGAAGCTCCTATGAACCCAAACACAAATAACAGTCCTTGCCCCAGAGTACTCATGACCAAGATGTTGTTACCCGGAGTTTTTTTTATCTTTTGCTATCACTTTTTATATTGCCATTTTGTCCATGAAAAAAAAAGTATTTTTCTCTTTGATATAAAAATTTAAAACTAAACAAAAAAGTGACATACCTGAATCAAACCCTGGATATAAACGTGTCTGAACATTGGGGAAGTGTGTGTGCAGATCAATCTCATCTCTGATTTTTTTTTTTTTAATGAGGATATATTGAAATATTGTTATACTCTTCCTATTGAGAATAATTAATATGGACCTGATCTTCATGATGCTGAGTTATATTTGCACTTTGTAGGATCAGGGCCATATTCATTGGGACTCTGATTCAGTAAAGTATTGAAACATCTATCTAATTTTAAGCATAAGTAATCCACAGGACTATTACTCACATACTTAAAATTAACTAGGGCCATAGACTGTTTTAGACCAGGATTTTTGCAAAGTTACTTACCTGTATTGCAATTACTGTTCTTCGAGATGTGGATGCAGATGTGTATTCAAGGGCTAGAGACAGGATGAACCAATTGGAAATAAAAAGTGAACCAGATTGATTGCAATGGAATTTTTCTATAGCTATGAAACCAAGAGTTGAATTTGGCCCATAATCTCTATTTTCATCTTCTAAAATCCAAAAGTCACATATCTAATTAGAATCTACTTTGAATAAAAACAGGAAAAACATTTACATATTGGTTAAAGTTTGGGTCAAATTCTGTTTCCATTCTATCAGAAGGCAGGTTCAATTAAACCTGCCTTCTGATCCCTCTCAATGAACAGAAGGTACCAAAAGCTTTGCATTTCTGGGCATATCTTCTGTGTGTGCATTTAAACACATTCAAAAGGTCTTTCCATGTATGTGCATTGGAAAAGACACAGTTTATATGTAAATCACCACAATAGCTTTACACAGCATTTATTATATAAAAAAAATATTATGCTTCAGTTTGGCCCATGTTCCCTAACCTCTACTTCACACACAAAATTTCAAAAGCAAATAATTATGAAATGTTTGAAACTTGGTCACAACCAGAGAAAGAAATGATGGAATCTTAGACAAAATGGAAGGAGGGAAAAATGAGAATGGAAAGTGTAGGTGAAAGGAGCAACATTTTATCCCCTGTTCCAGTTACTTAGATGGTAGATAATACCAGACGTGCCCTACTTAATTTCAGCATTGGAAATGCTATCTGAGACAATTCAGTCTATCATAGCAAGTTTCCTACACTTATACGACTCTGATCAGGACTAAGAGCTTTACAAATATTAAAAGTAAATGTACCTGTCATTAGGCTTCTCTGTTAAACTGAGCAGGGAATATTTCTGATCTCACTTATATGAGTGGAAGTCAAGAATAATTCTACTGAAGTCAGTAGAGTCCCCACCAATATATAACAGGATGACTGACAAAAGAATCAGGAAAAATCTCAATGATCTCTTTTCTTATATTTCCAAAGAATCTGAAAGTAGAGACATGAAGGGCCAGATTCTAACCCACAACTGTGTCTCTTTCTGCATCAAAGCATAATTGAGACAGAACAATGCCCTACCAAGGCAAGCAGGGATTCCCTGGATGGCACAAGGTTGGCATAAGCCACTCAAAAGAATCCATTATTGATTTCTTCACTGATCATCCAAAAGCGTCATGTTATCAAAACACAATTTCCCCCAAATTCCTCTTTCTGGGACAAGCTACACTTGTGAAGTGAAAGGCATTCACATCTGCAGGAGCTTACACAGTATTAGAAGCATTTTGTACCAGCTGGAAAGGATTCTATCATTTCATTCTCCTTCTTCAGAAATGAGTCAAGCCTCTCAAATGGAAATCATGTTCAGATGTATCTCTCACTGCATCACTTCCCCTCTTGAAAAATGTATCTCCAAACCACAGGGCCGTCCTTTGAGGGGGGCGAACAGGACTATCGCCCTGGGCCCCACAGCTATGTGGGCCCTGCGCTGTCCCGCTCCCAGCGGGGCAGTGCGGGGCCTGCGCCATGGCTGCACCCCCCCATGGCCAGGCTTCACCCTCCCCCGCTGCCTTTGGCAGCAAGCCAAAGGCAGAGGGGCAAGGTGAGGTAGGATGCTTCCCCCAGCCTCTGGCTTTGGGCCAGCCCACCCCACGCACAGGGCGGAGCAGGCTGGACCAGGGGCGGGGTAGTTGAGCAGGGCCCAGCCTCACATGGCCGGCCGGGCCCGATGCCAGACCCAGCCGGGTCTCCAGGCGCCGCCACCAGCGCCCAGCCGGGGGCGGGGCCTCGGCCAGCCAGCTCCCAATGACGGCCTCAGGTCCCACTCCCCGGCTGGGGCACCAGTGGCTGCAGCTTGGGGTCCTGGCTGGGGCCGGCTCCGGGGACCCGAGGCCGCGCCGCCACCGGGAGCCCACCCCTGGGCCTGCTGCTTCCATCTGGGGGCGGGGAGGGCCAGCCTAGAGACCGGCCAAACGTGGCCTGGCAGGGGGTTGCTGAGGTCTCCGGCCACAGCCGGCTGCCCCAGCACCAGCTCCTGGCTGCAGTCTCGGGGCCGCGGCCAGGGCCGGCTTCCGCTGGTGGTGGGGCCTCCGCTTGTCGGGGTCCTGGGGGCAGAGTGGCCGACCTGGTCCGCCCTTCCCCCCTCCAGCGTGGGGTGGGGCCCCCCCTAGGCCAATTGGCCCTGGGCCCCGCTCCCCCCTAAGGATGGCCCTGCCAAAGCGGGTGAACGTTTGCATTTCTGGGAAATGCTACACTTTGCTAAATGCTGTTTACTATTCACCCTTCCCCTTATGTAGAATAAAATAGAATGAAAAATATGGAAACTCTTGGGAAACAAACTCGAGAACATTCTAGAACAGTATGAAATGCACTTTATCTTCACACAGTCTATGTTTAAGTCAAAATAAAATGTTGAATAAATTCTACTCAACAAAAGCCAGACTACAGGCAGCTAAACTCCAAGAATCTACAACTTGCTTGGGATACAACCACTTACATTCTGCAATCACAAATATTTATCTTTTGGGCATGACACATGGTTGTCCTCATGTGCACCTACACGTAAGAAAAATAAAACTGCTCAATAACCTCCTCTGTTCCTCTCTACCTCTTTGCCCTTAATATGGACAACACCACATTACTTTATATTAAAAGTATTTCCTCAGAGTTCTTAATTTTTTTAAGTTACTGTGATGCTGAAATTATACACATTCTCCCCCAGAGTTTGAGTGAGTGTCAAATCAGGTAAGGAACACAGGACACATGAGAACTCCACAAATCTCACGTGGTCTGATCTACACTGTTGGGAAAATCTCGCAGCAGTCAACAGGAATTATGGAAGCTACACAGAGTAGCTTGCGGAACTCCCATAGATTTCCTAACTCCCCTTCTGCGCAGCATCTTCACTGATGGGGTGCTTTGTTCACAGGTATGGATAAGAGGTCATACCTGCTACTAAAATAGCAACCATGGGGTGTATCTACACTTACAAATTAAGTCGATTTACGATTGCTTAAGTCGACTTAATTTAATCTGCATCTACAATGCATTTTCCTTAAATCTGCCGCTTAAGTCAACTTAAAGAAAATAAAATTTGACTGTATAAAACCTAGTATAAAGTCGACTTTACTGGCTAAGTCGACTTTATTAAGTCGATTTAACCAGTGTAGATGCAGATTAGCCCTAAATTGACTTTAAAGGGCTCCAGGGCTCCCCCACTGCCTTCCCTGCCAGGGTGGCTGGCACAGGAAGAGCCTGGTGTGCCCACCCACAGGGCAGGACACAGCCCTGCCCACCCTGCTCCAATGCCCTGCCAGGGTCCCTGTCCTGCTCAGCCCCCATTGTACCCAGGTACAATAGGGCAAATGCTGAGCCCCCTGGCATTTGGCAAGGGGTGCCCCCCCTGCCACCGTGGACCAGTCCCAGGTCCACCTAGCCCCTAGAAGTCAACTTAGGTGTCCAGTGTGGACGCTTTAAGTCAATTTGGCAGGGCCCCCTTTAAGTCAACTTAATTTTTGAGTGTAGACATGCTAAGTTGACTTAGCAAAGTCAACTTATTTGGCCAAGTGTAGACATAGCCCTGGAGTGGCAATATGGTTGTGTAGAGCTCCTTTTGGAACTGGGAAAGGTTCTTTCTTCAGAGTCTCTTGGTAGGTTTCCCATGCAAATCCTGCTTTCTCAGGCTTGGAGGTATGACATGTCAAAAAAAAAAAAACCTGATCCTTGAAAGATACAGATTTTCTAATTATTAATTTAATTATTCTTCATAGCAAAAAACATTGACATCAGCTATTTGAAAAAAGCAGTATCTGGGGACCTATAACAAACTAACTTTCCAATTAATTTCCACCCACCTGTTGTATCCAACCATTATTAGTAGACAGCACTAATTAGTGTGTCATATTACGCTGTACATTGTTAGTTAACCTGCAATCAATATTCTCTCTATCACAGAGAGTCACAAGACATCTAAATGGCACTTTACACATAGCAGCCCTCAACACACCATAGCAACTGGAAGAGACTGAAGTAAAATGGTCTAGTTTCTATAGCAACTTTCACATAGACCATCTGTAATCAAATGGATTCATCATAACATGGGACACAAAATGGGTGATTTTGCATACTGGATAATTATTTATGTATTAAAATATATAGGACTTTAAAATTTAACTAGTGTAAAATGAGTACATCGTATTTAGTTTTTGAAGTAATATCACATCATCTTTAGCTATGGTACATAAGCTTAAGTGAAAAGATCTTTCAGTGATTCAATTATTCCTAAAATTCATTAGCCCTAAATGTAAAAACAGTCACCCTTATAAAAGCTGATGTGTTTCCTTCTAAAAATATGTACATCAGTGGATGTTCATAAAAACAAGTACTAATAAGTTAACTGGTGACTTGATTTTCATTCTCAAAATTCAAACATTGAAAAATGGATACAAATGTCAGTTTTTCTCACAATGTCCTACACAGAACCACTACTGTAAAATGTCATTTCAGAACTGTTATATTTAAGCATCACCTTACTAAAATATAAAGATTCATCCAGCACTTCATCATTTATTCCTACTAGCGAAAGAAACATGTTGAAGATGAGAAAAGAAGGAAAGGAGAAAACTGCAAATTCACTTTCAATTCAAGTGTTTCTCTATTAACAGGCAGGCATTTGTGCTGCTCACTTAGTATGCTGGGCAGAACATTATATTAATGGAACCGACATATAGCTCTCAAGTGAATTTGTCATCTGCGACGGAAGCCAATCTTTCTTCTCTAAAAGTCAATATTTTTAATCTTGAAAGCAACCTTGATAAAAGTGCAACAGAGTAGCTGTGTAGTATGTGCAGCTTTTGATGGAATATTAACTTGGTATAACAGGTTCTCAATCTGCTATTTAATTTCCAGCTTAGTTTGATAACCCATAGTATTGAAATAAGTTAGAAAATCAGGAGACAAAGAAAAGAATTGTAATACACTGTTTTAGCAAAATATGCATAGAAAACAATTTTAAATTAACTGCTAGCAAGTTAATTTTAGAATTAATCCAAAGATTTTTTCAGATATTTAATTTTATAAACAATATAACACCATACAACCTTGTGTGCTTACTCATACATTTATTATTAAATCTAAATCTGTGTTTTCTATATGTCTGCGTATTGAAATACAACCAACTCAAAGAAAAAGAAATATTTCAATAGAGGACAAGTTATTTCTAACTTCTCATTAACAATTTAAAATCGTATTTCTTTCAATGACAGTCATACGAGTACCTAATTTCTCTCTCCATCTCTTTTGAAAGTGGTAGGAGGTTTACCTTTACACATCAGTGGATATCGGGTAGGGCTGGATTTAGGGGCAGATGACCTAGGTGACTCCTGGGATAACGGGCGTGTGTGGGGGGGTGGTTTTGTTGTTAGGAGCAAAAGGAAAAATAGAATGTTTGAAGTAAAATGTTTCAGGTGGAAGCATTCTCCACTTTAAGTCCTCCAATTCATTCATATGCAGAGTTGAAGGACACTTTTCCTAATGACTGGATAGCTTTGAGGATTCTGCTCACACAGACAGTTACAGTCCAAAGAGGTGAGCACAGCTTTTCGATGCTCAAGCTCATAAAAACGTATCTTCAACCAATGATAGCTGACCAGAGACTGACATCACTTGCTACTTTATTGCTTGAAAATGCCACTGGCCAATCTTTTGATCTCTGTGACGCTGTGCTTCAGTTCTCAAGGGCAAAGATTAAAAAAAGTGAGTTTTTCAACTAACAGACTAAGTTTAACACTCTAAGGGTGAATGTTACCATAATACTATTTGGTAATGATCCACCCAGTGTTGATGCACAGTTCAATTTATTGATGTTAGTACGTTTCAGTTATTCTTAAAATTAAAAAGTTTCTATAAGATTAGAGAGGAAACTATATATTTTTAATTTGCTTATATATGACATGAATAAATACAGATTTAGAGATCACAGTGTGCAAATTTATCATTCTATATGACAAGGATAAATCACACATCAAAGTCATGAAATGAGCTACAAATGCAATAAAATATAAAATCTAACTGGATGGTGGGGGGAGGGGCCAAGAGAGAGAGGAAAGATACTCCTCCTCTGCTGTGCCATTTGGTTTAGGGCTGGCCCTGATCTCAGGAGAGCAACCAGGAACCGTCTACATAGAAATCCTGTGCCTCCAATATCACTAAGCCTTCTCAGCAACATAGCTACATTGTTCTCCCAGGAACAGAAATATAATGTCCTGGAGGTAAAAGGAAGCAAAACAGGATACCCATTCTTCCCATCCTTTCCCATGCTTCCCTATACAGAATCCATAGGTTTCCGATACCCTCCAGTCATGGACATGGAGGAGAACTCTGCACTCAAACATGTCAACAGACACCATTTATGCCTTCAGCTGAAAATAAAATAACCATGAAAGAAGAATAAAACAAAGGATTGATGTATGAATTCAGTTTTTCAATAAGATTTTTTCATGTGGCTAATCAAACTACACTAACTGTTCAGCAAAACAAAGACTTCTAGATCATAAATTAAGCACCCTGTGGAAGCAGACATTTTACAATGTTTAATATGGTTAATTTGAAATTAACTCAAACTTTTGTCTAATAATTGTATTTAACAATTTTAAAAACCATCTTCTTCCTCAGTTACAACCACTGAGCAGACAGCAGGGCACGAAAGATATAAGCACACTACATCAATTCTGGGCTACTTTTCCTACACTGGGAGATTGTTCAGATAGCCAGCTACATTAGACTGGACGCCAAAATTGCCAGCTAGGTGGAATAAACCAGTTGGTAAGTGAGGAGCTGAGCCAGGGAATTCTATTAGGATATGCATTTTTAGACAAAACTTTAACAACAGAACCTGTCTTGGCCACATGTAGGTGAGAAAGACCTCATAGTGCATGTAAGACAGTAACTTTTCACAGGCCCAGTGTAAAAAAAATTCTCCTTATCACGCTTATGTTGCAGAATCCTTTATGGCACTTGGCCCTTGCCCACCTTCCCAGAGACTGTCGCAGTTCCATAGTGCTCAGTATGCATTCCCAGATGAAAAGTACATCATGATGGTCTTAAGATGAAAGTACAGATCAACAACATACAGGTAAAAACATCACACATAGATAATAATTGTGTATATTGGTAATTCATCAATGTGATTAAATATAAAAGAAATCTAAACATGTTAATGTACAGAAATTCACATTTAAGTCACCTAATGAGCCATAACAACACTGCAATGACCCTATGCAATAAATATATAACTGTTATTAGTATCTAATAGCATTTCATAACCTTAGATCAGATTAAATTGATTTTAAAAGCATATTATATTTTTCATTTCTCCCTCAGTGTCACTGTAGAGCATTATGACAATATTTTTGTGCCAATGTACAGTAATACAAACTCATTCCCAGATGCTATATATGTGTTTCTCATGAATATGTTTTTTCTTAAACCTTGCAAACTTAATATTTTTTTATAGAAGTGAGAATCCTGTGGCAAGTCCATTGGTTTTACGGCCACTATGCACTGCAAGAATGAGGCACACGATCTGGCTAAATGTTTTAGATTGTAAGATCTTCAGGGCAAGATACCTTAAAATGAGTTCATGTATCATGCAGTAAACCTGAAGCTCCCTTCTGACTACATCAATACAAATATTAAACTATAAGTTTACATTTTTAACAATACAAAGGAGACACTTTTAAGTAATTAAATTGACAGTGACATCTGTTACAAGACTTACCAAAAACTTAAACAGAACAAATAGGCAGGTTGTAGAATGCTAAGCAGCACTCTTTGTAATGGGATATTATAATGGAAAGGCATTAACATATGAAGGAGACTTCTTTGTTTGAAAAGAAGCAGTGAAATGGCATTCTAATGTTCTAGGTATTTAAAAGTTCATGTTAGACCAATTGTGTCAAACTCAAATTTCTAAGCGCTCTTTCTCAGCTCTTCTCAGTGCTCTTCTCAGTCAATTACAAAATTGGAACGTCTAGTGTAAAAGACTATATAAATATTCATTGCTTTATCTTTCCCAACTAACCAACAAGCCATAGCAAAATATAAATGGTTTGGGCTATCAGGCAAAATCTTTTAAGTCCTGCACACATTTGATTTCTATTATTCAAACACTGAAGTTACAAAAAATATAAACCCTTCTTTTATACTGTAACATGGTCAGGAAAGGACAGCTTTAACACCACAAAACATATAATTAACACACACACACACACACACACGACTCCACATTTCTTGAGCACCTCAGTTTGGGAAGTGATAAAAATAATGAAGAGGGAAGATACCTAGTCACCGTACCTATTGGGACCAATAGAACATAGAGGTTTAGAAGAGCTGTCCTGAAAGCTAAACTCCAATAATAATTTAAATGATTAAGAAAAAGACTTAAAATCGAACCCACTTGGTTGCTTTCTCTGAAATGCTTGTAGGCAATGGAGATAAGGTCAACTTCCAGATTTCAACATGTGGATAAGAAAAGAGCATAAAGAAGAAGAATTTAAATTTACTAGGCACTGCAGAATGTTTGGAAGATGGAAAAGCATATTTAGAAGAGATGGGCTTCATCTTAATCAAAGTGGAGCTACAGGTCAAGAAAACTAAAGGTTTAGAGAGATTATTTAAACGAGACTCTAGAGAAAATCTTACAGGTATTGTTAATGAACACTGATTGAACAGATACATCTGCTAAAAATGTCAGTAATACAGAAATATTTGTTAAAATAAACATTACATTTGCTTGAGAGCAGGCAAAAGCAGAGATGACCCAGGTACATTCTACAGATTCATCGCACGCGCACACACATATGGTTTAGTTTAAAGAAACCTCACTCAAGTATTAAATCTTTGCCTTTAAGAGGAAAAGAGAGAGAGAGAGAGAGAGAGAGAGAGAGAGAGAGAGAGAGAGAGA
>ML685840.1:3677955-3734566 GCA_007922175.1 Pelusios castaneus | reverse complement strand
AGAGAGAGAGAGAGAGAGAGAGAGAGAGAGAGAGAGAGAGAGAGAGAGAGTGTAAGTAAAAGTTAGTTTCCATTCCATCAAGGCTGAGTCAATTCAATCAGTTGATACCATTGACATGAAATGCCACCTCTTATCAATTAAAGCAGATCCATCTCTGTCTCCCGCTCTCTCTCTCAGTTATATCCTGATTCCAAAGGAAATGATTCACTACAAATACTGAGAAAGTACTATATCTTCAGGTATTTAGCTAGGTATTATTAACATATTTACCACTGTGGTACCTGAGTACAATAACAGGTATTAAAATGGACACCTTTCTCTGAGGAGGGCAGAATTGTAATTGCTGAAGAAAAACCCAGAAATTATGTGCACACAAAGTTCAGGCAAAGATAAATCAATATTTGCAATTGTAAGTTTAGGCCTTCATTTTTTCAGATATTTGCAAATAATGTCTGTGTAATTACTACAGGATTGTGTAATGTCAAATTCCTTATCATTCCTAGCTCGCCCCAAAAACTATATAAAATGAGCTTTTCCATCAATAATTTATATTACAGCAACCCAATAAAGTCATATACTGAGAAACACTGGGATTTAATTTGACATAAATCTGTTGTATTATCTTCCCTTTAGATTTCCTAGATTTTGACAACTATTCCTTTAGCAATGCTCATGATGTGTTATTTCATCTCTTGTGGTTAGCTATTAAGATGGCTATACACAGAATCTAAGTCTTGGATCAAGCTCTCATCAACTGGTTGTCCAAGCAGGGAAACACTTGAACTCCTGACTTAGACTCAGAGACTCTAAGGCCAGAAGGGACCAATATGATCAACTAGTCTGACCTCCTGCAGAATGCAGGATATAAAACCTCACCCACCTACTCCTGTAATGAACCTCTAACCTATGACTGAGTTATTAAAGTCCTCAAATCATGATTTAAAGACTTTAAAATACAGAGAACTAACCAGCAAGTGAGCCATGCCCAATGCTACAGAGGAAGGCAAAAAAGGGAAAAAAAACCCCAGCGCCCAAGCCAATCTGCTGTGGGGGAAAACTCCTTCCTGACCCCAAATATGGTGATCAGTTAAACCCTGAGCCTGTGGGCAAGTCACAACAGCCAGTCAAGAAAAAATTCTCTGTAATAACTCAGAACCCACCCCATCTAATGCCCCTTCCCAGGTCACTGGCATATCTATCACCAGTAGTAAAAAATGGACAATTGCCAAACTAAGCCGTCCCATCATATCATCCGCTCCTCAAATTTATCAAACTCAGTTTTAAAGGCAACTATGGTTTTTTCCCCCATAGCTCCCCTTGGTAGACTATTCCAGAACTTGACTCCTCTGATGGTTAGAAACCTGCATCTAATTTCAAGCCTAAATTTCCTGATGGAGTTTGTATCCATTTGTTCTTGCGTACACAATGGCACTTATATTCACTTAATTCCTCTCCCTCCCTGGTATTTATCCCTCTGATGTATTTACAGAGAGCAATCATATCTCCCCTCAGCCTTCTTTTGGTTAGGCTAAACAAGCCAACCTCTTTAAGTCGCCTCTCAGAGGGAAGGTTTTTCATTCCGCGAATCATCCTTGTAGCCCTCCTTTGCATCTGTTTCAGTTTGACTTCATCTTTCTTAAACATGGGGGGCCAAAACTGCACGCAATATTCCAGATGAGGTCTCACCAGCGCCTTGTATAATGGTACTAACACCTCCCTGTCTCTACTGGAAATACCCCTTCTGATGCACCCCAGGACTGCATTAGCTTTTTTCATGGCCACATCGCATTGGTAACTCATTGTCATCCTGTGATCAACCAGTACTCCCAGATCCTTCTCCTCCTCCATCATTTCCAACTGATGCATCCCCAATTTATAAGAAAAATTCTTGTTATTTGTCCCTAAATGCATGACCGTGCACTTCCCGTTATTACATTTCATCCTATTCCTAATACTCTAGTTTACAAGGTCATCCAGATCTTTCTGTATGATATCCCGATCCTCCTCTGTATTGGCAATACCTCCCAACTTGGTGTCATCTGCAAACTTAATTAGCACATTCCCACTTTTTATGCCAAGGGCAGTAATAAAAAGGTTGAATAAGATCAGTCCCAAGACTGATCCTTGAGGAACTCTACTAGTAACCTCCATCCACCTAGACAGTTCACTTTTGAGTATGACCCGCTGTAGTCTCCCCTTTAAACAGTTCTTCAGGAACACTGGCACTATTGCCATAGACTTAGTAAAAACACATGGTGCTGCAGATAGGCCAAATGGTAGTTCTATAAACTGGTAGTAGGATTGGCTGAACAGGAATCTAAGGGATTTCTTGTATGGCCACATGGAAATACACATCTTTTAAGTTTAGGACAATATATCAGTCCCCTTTGTGGGGGGAAATCCCACTTCATCAGACGCTTGAAGATGGAGAGCTGTATCTTCAAGCGTCTGACAAAGTGGGATTTTCTCCCACGAAAACTCATGAGATAAATAAATTTGTTAGTCTTTCAGTGCCACTAGACTCCTTGTTTGGTTTGCTGAATTAGACTGACACGGCTCCCGCTTTGGAATGGGTCCCTCAAGACATCTTCCAGTGCATCTTCCTCAGTAACAGGGAAGGGGACTAGCAATGACATTCAGGCAAAATATTTGCAGTCTGTGAAGTCTCTGTTGGTGGCTGCATGGCTGCCTCCGTTTGAAAAAAATTAAGTCTAGACTCTCTACCTTTATTAGTTCCTGATTTAATGTCCCTGCACTTTTGGCACCAGTTCCTGACATGCAATTTCCCAAGACACTTCAAGCTACTATAGTGCTGGTTACTCACTAGCATTGGTTTGGGGTGGTTTTGTTGGGTTTTTTTGCAGGCATAGCAGGGCTTGAAACTTGGTAACCCAGGTATGCCCCAGTACCCATAGTGATACCAAAGAGTGGGAACCAAAAGCATTTTAAAACACTCTAATAAAGAAAACTTACATCTAGCAGTACCTATCATTAAAATTATCATTCAAAACAAGTAGCAACTATATGCAAAATAGACAATTTAGGAAAAACTGGTAATAGGATGATAACATACTCCAACAACCATCATGGATGGTAAGAAGAAGCAGAAGAAGGTTGGGGACAGTCCCGCCCTTTATACACTGTTCAGTGGCTTGAGGTACCAGAGGATGCATGCACAGCTACACCTAAAATGGAATGGATGTGTGAAATTACTTGAAGAAAAAAAACTGTGAATTTTGGTGATTAATACCATCATATACAGATTACCATAGGTTTTTAAATATTGTTCTGAAGTGGTTTTGCATTAAGTCACAGACAACCTAACCATCTCTGCATATAAATCACAAGCAGGATTTGAATCCATTGACCTTTAGTTTTTCTTTTATGAGGCTTCTTACTTGAGCTACAGGAGCAATTGCTAACCCCTTTGTAGACCAGCCACTGGAGGAGGACTTGACACCTTTTCCTAGTGAGTTACATAACTATTCACCTATCAGCAGAAGAACACAGTGAGGAAGGAATCCTGGATTCTCTTCCTACCTATGAGAGAGGAATGAGATTTATATTGGTTAGAGATAAGATAACCAAGCTGGTTAACCACTGTATCTGCACTGGTAAAGATGTGGGAACCTCATCTTGAAGGTGTGAGAACTCTTACCCAGACCTCCAAACTAACAGCGAAAGGTTTCCTTTGTCAACTCCTCAAACCAGGCAGTGATCACATAATACTTGTGGGGTAAAAATGCAACCAGGGAATTAAATAAATTGGGAAATTCTGAGTTCACACTTACGATTAGTAATAGTGAACATATAAATTATAATAGCACACAAAGGTCCCAACTAGGATTTCTGCATCACTGTGCTTGGTGCTGTACAAACACAGAGAAGATAATATACGTCTCAAAGGTAATTCCCAGTGCCTCTCTGGGCAACATTAGTACAGCAACTAGCTGTCTACTGAGAAGGAAGCATTTAAAAAACAACAGAAACAACAGAAATTGTAAATTGGTAGGGCAAGAAAAAAAGATATTATGATTGACTCAATAATATTTTCTATAGCCCTTAAGGGAACGCACACTGCTATGTAATAATGCATTACAAAACGACCACTCTAACATTATTTCATTATAACAGACAAAATGTACTACAAAAATGTAATGTTTTAAATAGTGTAAAATAATTGCATATATACACATAACCTTAATATTTCAACCTGTTCTTAGTCAGTTTGACTCCTATGTGTCAATCTCATCAAATCCCACCTCCGTATTAAATAACAAACTTTTCTGTAATGTCAAACTCTACAAACATTGTTAGAGAGTTTATTTGAATAGTGCTTGGACACCAGCAAAATATTTATAAGACGACAGCTTTTGGTGAGCACGTTTTGTGGAGAAAGGGGGGCAAATATTTAGAAAGCTCTTCCAGTACAAGCTAACTTCAAGATAATAACGTATCTGGGTGTAAATTTAAAAGGTATTGTTTAACAATACATTGGCAAGGAAAATGTTCAGAACATTACATTTTTTTTAAAAAAGTGGTAAAATGATCAAATACCATCGGCAATTTCACCACGCTTCATTTAATAGATTTTAATTTACAATTTATATGGAATATTTTAAAGAGACAGTAAATTTAAACCACTTTATCTGGTTTTTCTTTCTTTTTCACATAAAAACTGGCATAGGTAACACTTAAAATTACTGTAACTGAAAGATGAAAAAAGTTATTTTTCTCTTATTGCCATTTGTTTACTTTGTGCATTTGACAACACTGTGGCCTCATGAGCAGCACAAGACAAGGCCCAAAAGGTCCCATATTTGTACACTGTCCATCTCCTCATGTCTTCCCAGGACAATTTACTGCAGGAAAGACAGTACCATAGTTTACTGCTATTTTAGGCAGCAATAACAGGCTATCAAGAGAAATCTATACCTTATTGTGGAATAATATACATTTGTCATTAGTTGCCTAAGCATCCACGATTTATATGGAAATATTTGGAGCACATGGGCTACATCTCGGATTGTAAAGTCACAGTGTAGTCACACTTGCCCTGTCCCAATTCCAGGTGCTGTCATACACTGTGCAATAGTATAGCGCTATGCTTCATTCCCAGCACATTGTCTAAGTGATTTGGAAGTAGTCAACTGGGGTCTCTAGCCAGGCCTATTGCCTATTACAATTTTTCACTTGCAATCAGGTGACATGTTACACAAGCAGACAACTTGTTATTTTGTTGTGTGTGTGTATTTACATTTGTCCTGAAAGCTTATTTTCCCTTTGACTCGGGGTACATATTTCCTTAATAAATTAACAAAATTAATCAGTAAATGAAGTCTCTGAAAAATGCATTCACTACATAGCATGTAGAACTAGAAATCAGCATATATTACCACCATCCATAATATCCTCATCTTATTTGCTGTTCACACGACCTGGTGGAGTGATAAATAATGATGGTGACAAGTCAGTTATGCAGACCAACCTGGACTATTTAGTAAAGATGGCTCATTTGAACAACATATATTTTTAATACAGCCAAATTCAATGCCATATATCTATGAAAATGAATGTAGGTCACACTTCTAAATGGGGTAGGACCTGAATCCTGGAAAGCAGCAAGTCTGAGAAAGAATTACAGGTCATGGTAGATAATGAGCTCAGCATGGGCTCTTTGTGAGATGCTGTAGCAAAGAAGTGGGATGTGTTCTTTGGATGTATCAGCAGGGGATTATCAAGTAGGAGTAAATAAGTAGTGTTACAGCACTGAGCAAGGGCATTAGTGAAATACTGTGTCCATTTCTAGCATCTACAGTTCAAAAAGGTTGTTGCAATGTGGAAAAGATTGCAGAAAAGCATTATACAAATATTTTTAGATATGCTAAATATGCCTTGTAGTGAGAGGTTACAGCAGCACAACCTATTTACTTTATCAAAGAGAAGATTAAGAGGTGGCTTGATCATGGTCAAAAGGTTTCTGATACTAGATGACTCTTTAATCTCCCAGAAAAAAAGCATAACATGATCAAATGTTTGGAAGCTGAAACTAGAACTAAAACTAGAAATAAAAAATGCAAATTTTAATAATGAACAATTTACCTAGGAATGTGGTAGATTCTCCATCACTTGAAGTCTTAAAACCGAAACTGAGTATTTTGTAAAAGATATTCTACAGCTCAAACTGAAGTTATGAGCTTGATGCGGGAATTACTGAGTGAGGTCCTATGGCCTGTTATATACCAGTCAAACCAGATAATCATAACAGACCCTTCTGGCTCTAAAATCTATGAATATATGAAAGATAATGTATAATAAATTATTTGAATCATTATTCATTCAAGGGCTACTCATCTTCTTGAGGGCAGCGTGGCCTTTCCTCCTCTTGAACACTGGAAGATAGGGACATTATAAAACAGGGCATTTCAGTCCCATTAAGATGGATAGAAGGCACCCAATTTTGAAAAAAGCTGTTTTTTGTGGAATTCTCTGTAAAAGAACTTTAGCTGTCCGATGCCGAGTTCAAAAATAAAACAGAAACACTATTAACAAAGACAGAAGGTCTAATTGTTATCAAATTAAACAAGGATACTGGGTACAAATATATATAGCATCTTGTACATCAATTACATTGTACAATACATTTTCTTCAGTGATTCATATGGGAAAAATACTTACATTTCTGCATAAATTTGTATGCATTTATCAACAAATGTTATTTGCCCCAGAAGAGAAAATTTATGAAAAAAAGACGTGGAGATGTTTTTGTAGTATTGAAGTAGGGTAAATTACATAAAACTAGAAGCAAGACCATTGTGAATGTCTAAGAATATGAATGAAAAACTAAAGCTCATATTTAATACCATTTTGTGCATCTGTCCTTTTTTCCTTTTTAGTTGCCACGTCTTTCCATTTTCCTTTAGCCTTCTCCACAACTAACCCATTGTTGGTCTGAAAGAATCTCCCCCTCTCAAGTTTCTCTCAGCAGCCTTGCTTGCTGCCTGGGACAGTTCTGGGGGGGGGGGGAGGAGGCTTGTGAGGGCTATAGTCACCCCGAAATTTGCCTTAGCCCCCAAGTAGCCACTCTTCCCAGTACATAGGTCAAAAGTTATGTAGAACTAAGGATGGCATGGCATTGCCACCTTTACTTCTCTACTGCTGCTCTGTCTTGAGAGCCGAGTGTTTGGAAAGTGGAAGCTGCCGGGTGAGTGTCCAGCTCTGCAGGCAGCAGCAGCAGAGATGTAAGGGTGGGATGGTACGGGCATTGCTACCTTACTTCTGCAGTTCTGTGCAGCCACACCCCCCATATTCTGTCTAGCCCACTTCACTGGGAAGAGGCTGGTGTCACCCCTGCTTGCTTCTCAAGTTTCTCCATCTTCTCCAAAAAGCTTGCTCTTTACTGAAATGTAGCTTTCCTAATTTTCATTCAGAAACTAGAACCATGTATATAACCTATATTGGTGAGTTTTGCATCCTTCGGTATCTAGTCTATATTTCATGTAATGGTCCTGAACTCATTGAGACCTGTGTGTTAAGATACCTTTCTGCCTTTTCCTCAAACTTGTTTGCTGCTTTCTTCATGATTACTGCCCAAAAAGGTTTGTTGAGTCACAGCGCCTATATCTGCCTAAACCATGACCACTCATCATCAGTAATGACTCACACCTCTCCAGCAGCTTACTCAGGCCCCACACAAAGCTTCAGGCACAATGCCCAAGAAGAAATAATAAAGTATTTTTTCTATTATTTCAAGATGAGGCCTGGCAATCTGTGTCTATCTACAGTTGTTTTGGCAGCAGTTTATTATACAGACTACAGAAGGGGAAATCCGGTTTAGAAGAGGCAACGATTGATCGGTAGAATACTCAGTCTCACAGCAATCTGCTCGTGCACTGATTAAAAAAATATATAAAAACACCAACACTCTGCCAATGAGGTTCCAGACCTGACCTTCAGTAGCTCTCTTGAGACTCAATAAGGCAGAAATTTTAAAAAACAAAAAATAGGAACTAGGGCTGCTTTTGTAAAACCCAATCAGAACTAGTAGGAGATTGTTCATGTTGTCAGCCTATCAGCACTCATTAGAAATTCATATTTACCCTAAACAGAGTTCAAGAAATCCTTCAAAAACAGTAGGAAACCCCAAAAGGTAAGACATCCCAACAAAATTGTGACCTGAATTCCCCTAACAGAAGAAAGGAGGACGAGGTAACATTTTATTGGAACAACTTCTGTTGATGAGAGAGCCAAACTTTCAAGCTCACAGACAGTTCTTCTTTAGATCTGGGAAAACTATTCAGAGTGTCACAGCTAAATACAAGATGGAACGGACAGGTTAGCGTAAGTAGTTAACACTTATTTCAAGGGGCTATTGTAGGTTAAGTGGCTCCCCCTTCCACTACTTTCCTCCCAATGACTAGAAGGATGGTAAGGGGCCACTTTATCTTGAATGATTCCTTGAAATGTGGTTTGACTATGATGCTAAACAGTTTGTTACACCTTCTATTTAGACCTCTGAGGTCTTGTCTACGCTACAAAGCTACCCCAATTTAATTACATCACTGAGGAATGTGAAAAATTCACATTCCTGAGCACACCAACGTAATCCTCTATGTAGACAGTGCTATGTCAGTGAGAGAGAGCCCCTTTCTATAACACAGCTACTACTTCTCAGGGAAGTGGACTACCTATGCCAACAGGACAGCTCTCTCTCTTAGCCTTAGAGGGTGCATCTACACTAGTAAATTAAGTTGACTTAAGCATGCTTAAGTCGACTTAATTTACTCTGCGTCCACACTGGCATTTCCTTAAGTCGACTTAAGCTGCTGCTTAAGTCGACTTAAGGAAATTCAAAGTCGACTTTATAGAACCTCATATAAAGTCGACTTTGAAGCTTAAGTCGACTTTTTAAGTCAACTTAAGTGGTGTAGACGCCCTAAGTCAACTTTGTCGACTTAGGGCATGGGGGAAGGGAGATTCCCTCTCACCAGTACCGCTCAGGTCCCGGCAAGAAGGAAGCCCCGTGGTCCCGGCAAGAAGGAAGCCACACGCTTCCTTCTCCCTGGGACCTGCGCTCCAGCTTTTTAGGGAAGCCCCCCGGACCTCCCCAAAGAGCCAGAGCGCGGCAATTGCCGGCCTGGCTGTGCTCCAGCTTCTGGGAAGCCTCTGGAGGCTTCCCGGGAGCTGGAGCGCAGTCCCGGCCAAAGAGAGCCCCGCGCTCCGTCCTAGCCGGATCGTGCGGGCACGGCCAGGAGGGAGCGCGGGAGACCCATGCTCCAGCTGCCGAGCAGCCAGCAGCTGGAGCGCGGGTCTCCCACTCTTCCTCCTGGTTGGGACCACAGGGTCCCGGCTAGGAGGGAGAGTGGGGCTCCCTTCTCCCCAAGACCCGTGCTCCAGCTGCCGAGCAGCCGGCAGCTGGAGCACGGGTCCTGGGGAGAAGGAAGCCCCGCACTCCAGCTGCCGGCTGCCGAGCAGGTGGAGTGCGGGTCCCGGCTAGGAGGGAGCCCCGCACTTCCTCCTAGCTGGGACCGCGCTCCAGCTCCCGGTAGCTGGAGCATGGGTCCTGGGGAGAAGGAAGTCCTGCGCTCCAGCTCTTCCTCCTGGCTGGGACCACTCGGGTCCCAAGGAAGTTCTCCCCGGGACCCGAGCAGTCCCGGCTAGAAGTTGACTTATTCAAGTCGACTTGTTTAAGTCGACCTAAATTCTCCAGTGTAGACATAGCCAGAATGTCTTCAATGAAGTGCTACAATGGTGTAACTGCAATGGTGTAGCTGTTCTGATGCATCATTTTAAGTGTAGACATGCCTGAGCATGTCTCCGAGACCTGAAGAAGAGCTCTGTGCGAGCTCAAAGGCTTATCTCCCTCACCAAAAGAAGTTGGTCCAATGAAAGATAAAGCCTTACCCTCCTTGTCCCTCTAATATCCTGGAACCAACACTACAATAACACTGCACCTAATAGAAGCAGGCAGTCTCAATGGACTTCAGGAGTTCTGACTGCAAGAATGCTCCTCAAGATGGGGGAGCAGAAAGTAATCTGTTTTAGATGGAGTATGTCCATCACCACAAATAATTTTGCTCCCAGGAAAATAATTAACAACCTCAACTTATAAAAAGGGTCCTAAAGAACATGTGGAGCTCTTAAGAGGCATCGTGAGTTCATAGTGAAGGAGATACACATGGGTATGGACATAAGGTTTTGTTCCTTGCAGAAGGAGATACGGTAACAAGAAATAGAGATAAACCTAAAGAGGTTTAGGTCTGAGACCCTTCCCAGCTTCACTTCTATTTGTGAATGCCTTAAGGAAGCAGAGATGAGAAACTGCCTGAGCAGGGAAAGAAAAAGTTTCACCATGGAGACTGCAAATGAACCAATTAATGCCTCACAAAGGGGAATTAATCCAAGGCAGAATACCAGCTTCTTTATATGAGACCTATTTCGGCATGCTAGTGGAATAGCAGTAAGCAAGATCCTTTTAAGGGACAGAGAGAGGCAAACCAAGCAGGACAGAGAAATGCTGTCAGATAGTATCCATGACAGTTCTAAGAAGCCAGATGGTGAAGAGTAAGACAGCTCCATTTAAAGACCATAAGGCTACAGCATTCCCCTTTATGTAGGCACATGGACACTTAGAGACACAAGGCCATAGAGACAGAAGTCTCTTTGTGGGCCTCCTTCATAGCTCATCCTAAATATGTCCTCTGCAGCAATCTATCTACCTACCATCTGAGTCCAGGGCTGGCCCGACCATATACGCAAACTAGGCAGTTGCCCAGGGCACTAGGTTTTAAGGAACACCAAATTAGATGGAAGTGAATTTTTTTCTATAGTTAAAAACAATATTAATATGTTCATTCTATACTTTCTCATTTTTCTCTATATTGAATGTGGAGGGGGGCACCAAAGTCACAGTTCGCCTAGGGTGCCCAAAACCCTTGGGCCAGCCCTATCTGCATCCCACTCCTTTTTTTTTGGTCTGGACTCCCAGGAAACCACATTGCTGCACTGCTCCTAAGGGCTACTGTTTACCATTCATAACCTTTTCACTCTCTAGTTACAAGTTCTAATGCAAAGAAAATTCTTAATCCTCACTAAATCACAATCATCTGTGGGAAACTGGTATTGCCACTGCCTATGCTAGATCTGTTTTCTAGACAAGAGTCTTCAGTCTCCAGGCCTATTAATTTGACGTTCTTTCATGAGCATTGCGTTCATTTTAAGACAAAACAACACATTATACAATGGTGCCTAACAGAGACAGAGTGGGTCTGTAAATCTATTGTCTGCCCCCTAGAACATAAAGGCCAAAAGATGAATGGCATTAATAGTGATTTGTACTTAATCCAAACATCTAATGAAACTGCAGGTTGTAACTTTTGTTTGCTTTCTAGTATCAAGCAGAATCTGCTCTATATCAACTTGAAAAGTTCATAAACCAAACATTATTTTAAAAGTTCAAGAACTACATGCACATCATCATACAATGGAAGTGCTTAGTTTCCAGAATACACATGACATTCCTAAAAAGGCAGAAATATTTTAAAAGCATAGATTAAGCATTTTGCATTGTTAATAACTATAGCATTCTTCAGTCTTTATAAATGGCTCTTTACTTTTATTTATGTCACACTGAAACACTAACAAAAAATCTGCACTGTATTTAAGTAAGGCTAGAAGAGTTATTGTAGTTATTAAGTTAATTAATTTTGCTGAATAAACAGACTGCTGGGAGCCTTTCTAGTTCTCTCAAAAGAATTAAAGTACATTCTTCTTCCAATTCTTGAGAAATAACTTTTCTGTTAAAAATGTAAAGTAGAAAAATATAATCCAATATTTTTGCCCATTTTCAAAACTGCAATCTAAACAATAGACACAAATTCTGCATTGTCACATATGAAATAGATAATGGCATGCTAAGAATTCATCTGTGCGCACAACATTCAGGATTTGGGCATGCAATTTATGTAGTCACTTTAATTGGTTCAAATGTCTTAATAAAAATTTCTTCTCTAACTCTCAGCCACATGGTTCATGTTGTTTGTGAATAACAGGCTTTTTTTGGAAAGTTAGTTAACTACATAATTATGTGTTCAATGTTTTGAATAGCAAGGTTCAGAAGAGTACTAGACAATTTATTTTCAGCTAACCTTTTTTTTATTAATCTTTGATGCTCTGAAGATGTAATTCCTCCAGCTGATTCCTATCACCACAACATACAAGAATGCACCATTTTGGGACATAAGAACTACTGGAAATGCCCCAGGAGCAAGAGTTTGCTAACATGTTGTAAAGTAAGTAGCAGTGATAAAGTATATCAGAAAGTTGTTTTTTTTTGTTTTTTGTTTTTAATATGCCTGAAAAGCTGGGTTCGGCTAATCCACAGATCACAGCCAAAACTGGGGCGGAACGCTGCCTTCCGTTGTGTTTTGCCCAGGGGCCCAGCAAAGCGGCAGACTCGGGCGGAACACTTGTTCCGCCCTGTCCTGCTGCGGCCAGGCTAGGGAGTTTCAAACCTCCCGCTCTGAGCATGCTCAAACAGAGCGTGCTCAGGGTGGAAGGGGCCTGGCCCAGAAGCGGCTCTGCCAGCCACCGCTGCAGCTCCGCACCTCCAGCCAGGTAAGGAGGCCTGGGAAGGGGCCACAGGGGGGCAGAGGAGCTGGGAAGGGGCCGTGGGGGAGGGGCAGAGGAGCTGGAAAGGGGCCACGGGGGCGAGAAGAGGATCATGGAAGGGGCTGTGGGGGTCAGGGGGAAGAGAGGATCATGGAAGGGGCTGCGGGGGTGGGCAGAGGAGCAGGGAAGGGGCTGCAGGGGGTGGGCAGATATTAATACTACATTTTCTCCATGTCCTCCTTTTCGTACTTTCCTGTCCTCCTTTCCATGTTTTGGTATCTGGTAACCCTACTCTACTTGCTAAGATGTCACAGCAATTGGGAGCTGGTCAGCAGGATTTTGCATAACCAAAGAATTATTTTTAAAAGGTGATTTTAAGATGTGCATCGAAAGCATCTGTCCCTTGTTATTCAAGGCATTCAGTATTTAACTATATTATTAACTAATTATATGCATACCTTTACAATTTACTTTTTAAATAGGACAGATTAGTAAAGAATTAAATCAAGATTCTGCCACCGTTCTCCTTTTCATACCTTTGATTGACCATTATTAACATATGTTATCATTTACTCTCAATATGCTGCATTATTAAATTAAATAATCTCTCTGATAATGTTATGAATACTAAAAGTTTAAATCAGCAAGTCTTTGATTAAATTGAATTTTTCATGATTAATATCTAATCTAAAACCCCCCCACCTTTTTGGAAGTACGTTTCACTGTATCAGTTTTGTAGAAATGCTCATTGTAACACATATTAATGTAATCAACACTCTTTTGGATGAATTTTAAGCCATAAAAATAAAAGGGCTACAAAGATGACTAAATAAAGTATAAATGTTATTTTGATTTAGATAGCCCAGAGGAAAAAATTAAAGTTCTTAAAATTTTTTGATATTTTACTAATAATTTTACAGTGATTGCAAACTTTATTTTAAAACATGAGGTATACATACATACCACAGCATGGCTGCACATACAGTCAGAAGCATTGATAATAACAGACTTTAAAACTTTAAGTACAACATCATAAAACGCTAACCAGGAAAGGGACTTCTTCCAGATATTGTTTAGAAGTGAAGAATGCTGAATTGAGGTGAAAGCTATACGTGGAGTTTGCATTGCATATGGACCACCATAGTAAATGTTCTGGCACGTATGGCAGACGTGGGTAGTAACAGAGTGAAGAAAGCAGTCAAAACTCAGTCAGTAAGTCTTTAATATAGCTAATGTCCTATTCTATTAAGGATTGAAAAGGCTAACAGAGCCAACTTCACATCAATTGCCACTTAGTGTAAACTAAGTGTAAAGAATATAGGACACATGTAATATGATCACAGCTGCTCATTAACAAACACTGTTGCATTCTGCACTATTGTTAAGTGCAAGCTGTGTAGCAGAACATGGCTATAAACTCTGCTAACAAGGAGCTATAACAATGGTAGCATGTGCTTTTATGAGGTCAATGCAAGAGAAATTAGAGAGTAACCTGCACAAATTACATAGCTGAATAAAACTAGCAAAACCCATTTACATTGCAGTAAACAACAAATCCAGTGAGTATAATAATATTACAATAATGACTTACCTATAGTAATAATAAGCACTTGTACTTTATAGCACTTTACATCTTAAATAGGTTGGAAAGCTGATTTTTATCGGTAAGTGTCAATAAAAGTTAATTTCACTATACACACAAATTGACAATATTTGCATCAATAATAATCAAAATATACAGGCAGGCAAAGAAAGAAAAATGCTGCTCGAGAATTTATTAGAGTTTGATTTGGGAATATTTATTTTGTATAATTTGGCATGTGATGTGGACAATTTGTGTTTTAACAGTTACAAAACTTTAACTTTTTGAATCTCGTCTACTGTCATTACATAATTGACCGACTGTCCCATTGACTGGCCATCCCATAATTTCCCACAACTGTGAAAATTTAAATCAGTGAATATTTAAATCAGTAAAAGCAAAAGAATTTTTTAAAAAATAAACATTGATATTATTCACTGAAATTATTTTAAAAATTGTATTCTGTAAGCCTAATTGTAAAGCACTATGGGAGTATTAAACAGATAAACAGACATATTGCTAAAATATAGTTCTTATCAGGTCAAATTTGGATGAAAAGATAATAAACTTCAGATATCTTTGATCAATATATATCAAATAGATAAAATGACCAAGTGTTATACAGTTTGATTTATGCACATTGTCTGTGTATTATTCCAGTCTCTCTCTCTCTCTCTCTCTTTTTAAAGTAAAAGGGAAATAAAATGACTTAGAATAGGACTATTCTTCCCCAGTGTAATATCCAAATGATGTTACTGTTTCTAAATTGTAGACTGACATGGTTGCCAGTGCCTCCTGTTTATACTATTACCGTATCTTTTGTTTCCCTCTGCATTGTAAACATAAAAGCTCAGTAAGGCAGGCAAAAGGCACATGAATTTTCTTAAATTTTGCTCAAATACTGATTAAAGGTATTCTGTTGAAAAAAACCTCTAAGGCTCTTGCTTTGTTGCTTCCAAAAATTCAAAGATTTCTGAGAGATAATGCTTGATCCTGCCATAAGTGCAGGGGAGTGGATTAGATGGCCTCTCAAGGCCCCTTCCAGTCCTATGAGTCTATGATTTTCTTATTGTAATACAGATGTTTTCCATGGAGGTCCAGAGACTTCCATATTCTGTGAGGAAGGAACTCATTTTTGCAGGCTATTGAGAACCCTGACATGTACTCTAACTCCCTTCTCTCCAGTTGTGTTAGAATCTGGAGTGGATCTCTCTCTGCACAGTCCCACAGAACACACACACTCTGCAACAGGGACAGAGAAGGTACTGCTGAGGTAAAGAGGCAATTTCAATTCTAGCATAACTCTGCAAGGCAGAGCTTATGGGCTTGCAGATAAATTGAGACTTTTGTTGTTTCAGACTTGAATGTGTGATGATCCCAGTTTATCCACAGTGGATGGCAACCTCAGAGACAGGTGATCATCATATTTGGCCAGGAGTTATGTTAGAGAGCAGAAAGCTACTCTTATTACATGCTCTATTACTCTCCCTCCCCCGCAACTGAAATCTAGAGATGGATCTGGAAATACACACTCCCCTCATGCACCCTATATTTAAAGCAAAATGAGCACTCATTCAGTGTGTAATGAATGATCCTGAAACATCAACATTTTTATCTCTATGGAAACACTGCACTGAGTCCATAAAACTTTTTGGAAATAAAATGCTTTTGTAAAAGTATAAGTTAAAACAAGAACTATTTCAAATCTTAAATTATTTATAAAATGTGCCACTGTAACCTTAAGTTTAAATTAAAAGTTTAAAAGTATAAGATGAAATTTCAATTTGTTCTACCTGCCCATTCTCAGGCTGAGGGTCCTGTGTTTCATTTGCAGAAGTAGATTCCTGACTATTCTGAGGGTCAAGGTCCTGAGGTTTTTCTGCAGCAGTTAACTCCATCACTCATGCTTAAAGTAGCAAAAGCAGCTGTGTTCCTTACAAGATATTGGGTGTTACTGATACCATCTGCTCTTGGAAGAAAAACACAGAAACCTGAACTCACGTCTTGGCAGGTAAACAAAAGAGGCAATATTTGTTTTAATGTATATATTTTTAACACTGAATCTTTAAGTTTAATCATACATGATATTTAATTATTGGTTTAGCCTCAAACTATTATTTGGATATATTTTAAAAGGCTTTCAGTCATTTAGGATACAAACTAAGTAGATACTAGCAGAAGAAAGCCTTAAAGGTGGGAGTGACCAGACGGAGTCAGCTGGTTGAAATCATGCAAGGTTACTTGGATGCATACCAACATTTGTGTGCTCTGTTGTTTGCCCTAAACTTTTCTTTTTAAAATCTTCAGTAACTTTTACTATAGTACCCAAATAGTCTAGTTTTTGTAGAAGCAAAATGCCAGCAGAAAATGGGGCAAAATTCAGAATTGGGAAAAGAAGAGCAAGCACAACAGAAACAACAAACACAGAGAGAGAAAAGCCTGTAGGCTAAATTCTGCCCTCAGTTACAACCTGCATCTTCAATCTGGAAGGATCTAGCCCACCATCTTACAAATCAGAGTTACCCAAAGTGTGTTAAATTTAGAGAGTTATATTAAAAACTTGACAGGAATCTACCTATTAAATTTATTCATTCTAAAAAAATAGAATAGTCTGCAACCAACCAAAATTTCTGGTAGAGAAATCACAGCTTCTGTACGCAGTGTTCCGTCATCAAAAGAAAGCTTGCCACTTCTTGGGTCAACGGACTTTATTTTATTAACATCTTATTGAACACACTTGTGGTCACATTGGAACTAGATTTGCTTTGTAAAGCAATCAGAATGTATAGCATTTAACTCACCAGAATAAAAATAGAAATAAGTTTCTCGTGGTGTTTCTTTCCAGCGAAATATGAACAGTTCTTTCTTAAAACTAAATAGATTAAGGCAAGGATTGTTACGTTACTAAGGGAATCAGTAAGTGATAAATTCTTAATAAAACCCTTGGTTACTGGCCTAAGATTAAACAATTAACTGTGGTCCAAGATTGCATAACAAATTCTCACTAACTTGCTTCCTATGTAACTGACACTATTGAACATATAGTCCCCAGAGGGGTAGCCGTATTAGTCTATTGCAGAAAAACAACAGAGTCCTCTGGCACTTTTAAAGACTAACAGATTTATTTATCACGTGAGCTTTCGTGGGGGAAAATCCCACTTCATCTTCAAAGCGTCTGAGAAAGTGGGATTTTCTCCCACGAAAGCTCATGCGATAAATAAATCTGTTAGTCTTTAAAAGTGCCACAGGACTCTGTTGTTTTTATTGAACATATGTAATCTTTCATTAAAGAAAAAAGAAGAAAGAAAACAGTACACCCATTCCTTCTTTCCCCATTAATGAACCCAGATAAACAATGTCAAAAAGGGATGGCAACTTCATCCCATTAAAATTAACCAAACAAAACACATTTTGGTGATTTCAACCATAAATATTTCCTTCCATATCTAGAAATGTTCAGCTTGTCATGACTTTAACAGTGAAGCCCTCTAATGACAGTTCTTTTAATTTACACAATCAGGTTCCAACTTTTCTTTACTTTTTATAAACAATTTTGTATAATGAGATGTATTAGACTTCTGTAACCTTAGGACAGCTTAGAATATTTATAATAGCTTTTTTTAGTCACTTAGATTGCAAATGCTTTCTTCACAAAGTGTAGTTTTTCTTCTCTTTAGCTGTGTAAACATAGCAACAGCATCATGGATTCACTAAAATCATACTGCGGCTCCAAAACATAAAGTTAAAAAAAATCACTATCGCAAAACCTTAACACACATCCTTGAAAGTTAATGTTTAGTTAGGTTACCACGAACATTAGCAGGCTTAGATAAGGATAGAAGATATGGATTATCCTGTGGTTTGTCTGAAGTAAAAGTGGTAAAAGAAGCTGTATTTGAAATGATAGATGGATAACCAATGTTAGTCTTTATAAGAACCACAGGACTCCTTGTTTGTTTTGCTGAACTAGACTAACACAGCTACCTCTCTGAAACTTATCAAAAATACTGAACAACAGATATTCTAATATAGTGGTTCTCAACCTTTTTTCTGTCACAACACACCTGACAGATGATGTTCTCCTGAGTGACACGCTACAATCTGCTGGTGGCGCTTGGCTTGGGAGCGTTTGGAAGGCTACGGCACTCTGGAGAATACAGCACTCTGGACCTAGATGGCGGCAGAGTCAAGCCAGTAGAGTCTGGCAGTCTGTCTTGATGGGGCCAGGTTTATTTTTGTGGGGCAGGTGGTGCCCCCCACCCCAGCCCAGGATCTCTGGCTATGTCTACACTTACTAAAGTTAGTTCGAATTAGTTAATTCAAACTAACTAATTCAAACTAATTTTAGTTAGTTCGAATTAACTTAATTTGAACTAGCATGGCCCCACTAGAATGCTAGTTCGAACTAAGCAAGTGTCATGCATGGCACTTGCTTAGTTCGAATTAGTCAACTGCATTAAGGTCAATGTGCCGGTTAGTTCGAACTAACCGCTTAGTTCGAACTAACATGGCCACATTGGGTTAATTCGAACTAACTAGTTCGAATTAACCGTTAGTTCGAAAAGTATAATCAAATTTATTAGTTCGAATTAAGGAAGCCCTTAATTCGAACTAATGAAAGCCTAGTGTGGCCAAGGCTTAAATTAGTTCGAATTAAGCTTCCTTAATTCGAACTAACTTGCCAGTGTAGACATAGCCTCTGGGTTTCAACCCCTTAAGTCCCCTTACTCATCTGGCCCTGCCTGTGTTGTGCAGCAGGTGTGGGCTGTTGAGGTCAGCAGAGACCAGTGAACAGCAGAAGCCCCAACCTGGCTCCAAGCTGAGCTGCCAATTTTCTGTGACACACCTCTCGGCTTTTCGCGACACATCTTTGTGTCCTGACACAGTGGCTGAAATCCGCTATACTAACATACATGTTTGTAAAAGTAATAAAATCACCATTTTAAAAAACGCAGAACAGTAAACAATGTGAACAGTAAGCAATTAACAATGGCAGAATTCTTCAGTGTATTTAAGGCAGTAAAACAGCTGAAAAGACAGTGGAACAAAAACAAGCCCTGGCATCTATTGAGGAAATTTCTGGACCACTGTGAGGTAATTTCTAAAGCATTACATATAATTCATGGACAATAAAATTAGAGGCAAAAGAAGCTTACATGGAAATCTGTGACTCCACAAAAATTTAAACAAGATTAAAATCAGATTCTTTTTGGTGACCAAAGGGCACCTGCAAGATTAATAATATTAATGTAGTGAGTGGATTCTAACTCACAGGATAAAGATCAAATGCTGCAGACTCCAAATTAAAAACTGAATTTCTGACAATGGGAATGGAGTGTTTTTCCTTGCTTTCCGGGGCATTATCGAAGATAACTAGACCTCAGAAAGAGAACCCTGTAATACAAAGCAATGGTTTTCAAACTGCTGGTCCCATGGAATACTTGCTGACGATACATGGAAAACTCACTAATCCTTGTTTCAACATGCAAAATAATTTCCTAAAAAGATTTGCTATTGCTATAGTTGCCACAAAGATGTAGTTATTCTTTCATAAGTGTGAAGAAAATTCACAAACACGAATCAGAAAGGTGGTGGCCAATGAGACACTCTCTCTATTAAAATCTGGCCTACACTTCGAGAAATGAAGGTTACTTACTTATAACTGGAGTTCTTTCAGATGCCTCTGCACTGCTTGGCAGCACCTAACAGTAGAACTTTTTCCAAGCAGAGCCCATTAGAGCACACGTGTGTACCTCCCAAACCTTTCACTCAGCATCTCTAAAAGTTCTAAGGGGGAGGCAATATAAGGAGACACTGCGCCTTCTAACAAGAGCTGGTGCAATCACTAGGCAAAGGCGGCAGTCACCTAGAGAAGCAAAATTTGGAGGGCAGCAAAAAACAATGAATTATTCATGAAACTATGTAAGTAAATGAACAGCCTTCACCAGTTAGAACCAAAAGTCTAGATCTACTGATACACATCCACATATATTGGCGGTCATATAGATTTTCATGTATTTACATTACAGTCTTTCCCAACATTTCATATTATATTCCTCATTCTTTTAGTCAATGCAGCACCATGGCCTACAGAAAAACATTGTCTGGGGCAAAATACCTCATGACTAAATGCATAATACACTCTTGCAAAAGGCATTTCTAGTTTCAAGTTTGTGGGTTTCAAGTTTCAAGTTTGTGGTTTTCTCTTGTGGTGTGATATGTCATCCTCTTTGAGATCAATGACTAGCAAACAACTTCACATGAAGAAATTTGACATACATGTCATTAATCAACTGAGAGAAACCAAGATATTTCTTGTAGACTGCAGAAGTGACAAAGGGTTTGAGAAAACATTGGTAGATGCACATGAACTAACTGCGGATTTGGAGACACCATCACACTTTGAATCGGGTCTGATCCATATTCGGAAAAGAGGAAGCAGTTCACATACGAAGCAAATGATGAGCCTATTCAGAGCCCCAAGGAAAAAGTCAAAGTGAACTTTTATTTTGCAGTCTTTGACACAGCATTACAATTGATGGAAGAAAGATTCACACAGATGCAACAAATTAGTTCTGTATATGTTTGGTTTCCTCTGTGATGTTCACAGTTTGCAGAATAGAACAACAAAGCAAATTATGGAACATTGCTTGAAGCTACAGCAAGCTTTAAAACATGGAGAATCCAAAGATATTGATGCTTCAGATTTCTGCAGCGAATTGCAAGCTATTGCAAGACGAATTCCAAAGTTGGCATCACCACAAGATGAATTGAACATTGTATGCAAAAATAAGCTGAGGGATAATGTTCCTAACACATTTATTGCTCTCTGCATCCACTTGACCCTCCTGTTTCTGTGGCCAGTGATGAGCGAAGCTTTTCCAAGCTAAAGTTGATCAGAACATACATTCGTTACTCAATGATGCAAGAAAAACTTTTTTGACTATCTACATTGTCAAAAGAACATTAAATTGCACAAATACTTGATCTGAATGAACTTGTTTCCAGATTTACTAAACTGAAAGCATGGAAAGTTAAACTCTAATGATCAGTGCTTTTTTATGATGGTACGCAGGGGTATGGAGTATCAGCACATTGTTTGCTGGCCTCACTGCCCAGCTGGGGAGGTGGAGACAGCAGGGAAAAGGAGCGCGTGGTTGGAAGAAGAGGGGTGGTGCAGAAAGTAAAGGGGTAGGAGGGGCATTTTTCAAAGTTACTATCAAGATAGGAGTACACTTTTTTTAAATGAAAAAGCCCTGCTAATGATCAACTTTGTTGCAGGAACACAGTGTTATATCATGTGAACCATATTATACATTATAATGCGCATTCAAGTATACACCCTGTGAAAAGTGTAGATTTATAGCAGTGTCAAACTAATTTGCTATGGCGGACCAGGTTTGCCTTAAATGTTCTTCAAGTGGGTTGTACATCCCATAAATCAAAATACTAGGGCCTATCCTTTCTAGTGTCGTCTCCCGGGCCGTATGTTTGACACTCCTGGTATAGCGCAATGAGAATGTACAATCAAAATCATAATATTCTCCTTTTACATGTGGAAAAATCTGTGATTGAAAATGCAGAATTTTATTCATACTAATGGACAATATTAATTTTCAAAAGTTAATTGTGGGGGACAGTGCAAAGCTGAATGTTCGCTTAGGGCACCTAATACTCTTGCACCAGCCCTGCCACAATTGCCTTAGTTCCTTCCACTGCTATCCCAGAGAAACCACAATAGGATTCTGAGAAAGAAGGGAAAGTGGGCATGAAATGTGACTATGCAGTCATCTCAAAGAACTCTGGTGACAAGTAACTAACTCTCATTTCTTCTTTGAGTAGCTCTACATACTCCCATTTATGGATGGTTTGACAAGCGGTACTGAAAAACTCAGTAGGTGGGAACATAGTCCTAATTAAATAATGTCTGAAACACCTCTCTGCCAAATTTGGCATCTGCTCCTCATGCTATATCCAGAACATCACGTTTAGTGCATGTATGCAATGACTTTCAGATATCAGTCTTGCAAATATTCTGAACAGGAACAGGTTTAAGACAAGAAAAAGATGCTGCTTCAGCCATGGCAGAATAAGATTATACAACAGAAGGCTCAGAAATTTCTGCTAATTTGTAACAGTACATTGATTAACCCATCTGGAAACAATCTGAGCAGACTCACTGACCCGTTTTATTTAGCATAAGAAACAAACAAATTAGATGAACTCCTGAAATGCATATTATTTAAATAAAACTCAAGAACCATTCTAGCATTTGAAGTATGTAACAGATTCCCCTTTTTTAACATAAGGCTGTTTTTAAAAAAAAAAACAGGTAAATTAATTCTCTGATTGATGTGAAATTCAGACACTACTTTTGGTAAAAACCTGGGATTAGGTCTAAGTACCACCTTATTTTTATGAAAAATCATAAACAGTGGGTCCATCAGCATGTGCAATCCATTCACCCGTCTGGCTGACTGTATGGCGGTAATGAAGACTGCTTTAATATACCAATAAAATGAGGAACATTCTCCCAGGGTTTAAAAGACGACCTTATAAACACAATAAGATCAGACCAAAATGGGATTGGATCATTTAAAGAAGGATTCATGTTACCCTTCATAAAACTTTTAAAGGAATCATGTATAGTCATCTACCATTGACCAAAACATGGTATGCTGAAATAGCCACTAGAGAAACTTATAAGAAGAATTAGATCATCCTTCAAATTTTAGGTGCATTAAATATTCCAAAATACATGGTACAGAAGTTGAAACCAAAGAATTAGATTTTTCCAGCATCCATGCAACAAATCCAGACTATTTTTAAAAGATCTCTTTTTATGCTGGGTCTGAAATAAAGATGGAGATTGCTGGTGTTGTTGCTGACATCTCTTTTTTGAGGAAAAATAAGCGGGTGACTGCCTCTGAAATTGAAAAGGACCCAGAGAACAAACAGTGGCTCTAGTTTCCTTTAATTTTTCTGAAATTTGTCAATCTTATTGCTGTAAAGACCATGAAATTTAATTGAGAAATTATCCGCCTTAATTCTAATGTCCACAACCAGGAAAGAGGAATGGAGCCAAGTATGCTTCTTCAAGGTAACTGAGGATGACAATGTTCCAGTGGAAGAGTTTGAAGCCTCAAATGATGCTCTGAGGAGGGCACCGATCTTCTGTCAAAATAGCTTCAGCCAAGCCTTCTTTTATCATCTGGCAAATCACTGAAGGGGAAAAGAAAACGTTCCTCCCAAATACATCAATTTTTCTCCCCTCTCTAGCAGCAGAAGTGAAGTAAGGTAGGACAAACCTCCACTTGTTACTTGAAGTAAGGAAGACCCTTAATGGGGAATCATACAGTTTGTCTGCTTTCTTGAACGTATGTTGACAGGTAACAGGAGTTGACCAAATAATGTTAGCAGGCTGCAAAAGTCTATCCAGGATAGGCAGCAACATCCTATTCATGGAGGTAGCCCCAAATAATGTGGAGATTTCCTCCAGAGCCACTAAAGATAAGTTCAATGTGGCTACCAATTGTAGTCTACAAGATCATGGAATTGCAAAGTATCCTCAGAAGGGAAGGAAGCAGCAGCTATACCACATGCTCATCAGGTGATAAATTAGGATGGAAGTCAGTATCTATTTGTTCCTGCTCAAAAAGAAATGCTTATTAATCTGTTCTGTTACTGTTGTTCTTCAAGATGTGTTGTATGTGCCTATTCCATTTCAGGCATGTGTGTGTCCAGCATAATGCTGTTAGAGATTTTTCCCTCTGTGGTACCTCTTTAGTGGCATTTCATTGGCCTAGCCATCCTAGATCACTGGAAGTTAACTGGATCATTCTAGGCAGATGGTTGTATTTGATATGTTTTCGGAAGGATAAGCCAGTGCAGCACAACTGTTGCTACATGCTTGAGTGCTGACTCATCACAGCTGTGCTAGAGGGGCACCAACTGAGGATCTGGGGAATGGGTGATGCAAATCAAAAGGCCCCTCTCCTAACCTAAAGGGAGGAGCTACCAAACCCGGAGCTCAACTGAGTTCCAGGAACAACTAATGAGAAACAGGGACGAAAATGAGGATCACAGTGTCAAAAGCAGAGATCCAGAGGAGGACACTGAGCAGGGAACCCAGGACAGCACTCACTGCTCCTGGAAGGTGTCCAGGGATCTAGTAGATCTGGTCCAGAGGAACTCTGGCTAGAAACATGACCTAAGGGAGGATTGGAAATAAACCACAAAGTTGGAGACTATCTCCCCAATCCAATATCCTCCTCTTGGAATGATGGATAGCCACCTTCGTCAGTGCCAAAGGAGGTTGATAAGAAGGTCTTGTGGCTTGATGTGGCCATGGATGGGGTATATATAGAGCAGAAGGTGCAGGAGAAGTGTGTCAGGGTCTCCCTACTACTGCAGAAGCAGTAAAATGTTGGGGTGGGGATGAACCATGCCCCGTACACACCCGAGCTTACAGCTCTGTGAAAGAGCTGATAACTAATATCCTTGGCAGAATGGGGGCCCAAGGGTAGAAATAAAGACTGACCCAGCAGGCTCCTCACCCTCCCCAGGTGGTAGAACATTCTGCCACTTGGTGTTGTGGTGGGACATGAGGGTTAGGAAGTGAAAGGTATGGGGCACCACTCTATTGGAGGGGCAGCTGAGCAAGCAGCCTTGGTTTGTCAGTGAATTGGTCTCATATTATTCTTAAAACTATCTTATACTAGAAACTATACTAAGAACAACCACCATAAACTATCAAAGCACTATAAATGTTGGCCATTCCTCTGGAAAAGTACCATATTTGTTGCTCCATCTTAAGCCAAGTGGCTGACAAATTTAAGAAGACGGTGAGCACTACTTCTACATGAACTTTAAGCACAAAGTCAGAACACTGATGTTTGGGGAGCTAAGGCTCAAGATACTCACAGCCTATGTCTACACTTGCAAGTTAGTTCGAATTAAGGAAGCTTAATTCAAACTAACTTGAGTCTTGGCCACACTAGGCTTTCATTAGTTCAAATTAAGGGCTTCCTTAATTCGAATTAATAAATTTGATTGCTTAGTTCGAATTAACAGTTAATTCAATCTGTTAATTCTAACTAAGTCAAATGTGGCCATATTAATTCGAACTAACTGCTTAGTTCGAACTAATCGGCAGATTGACCTTCCTGCAACTGACTAATTCGAACTAAGCAAGTGCCCTGCATGGCACTTGCTTAGTTCGAACTAGCATTCTAATGGGGCCATGCTAGTTCAAATTAAGTTAATTCGAACTAATTAAAATTAGTTTGAATTAGTTAGTTCGAATTAATTAATTCGAACTAGCTTTTGTAAATATAGACATAGCCATAGACAATTATCCCAACTTCCAAAGAAATCAATGTAGGCCAGGTACCTAAATATCTTTGAAGATCTGGATCTAAATGAAGTCTTCCACAGCTGGAGTTTCTGTGCCTGGTTTTAAATTTATGATGTGCCAAGTCTGTAGAATCTGTAAAATCTTGAGGAAAACAGCTGTAGCTTCTATAACTTCCATGAGCCAAACAGCTGTGAGTCTAAGACCTTTTTATTTCAAAAGTTAAGTAGCAATGTATACACCAGACATGAGAGTCAGCACAGAACTTTCAGGGCAACAGTAATTCTAAAAAGAACTGTTTTTATGACTACAGAAGAGAATTTATAGAATGGGCAATGCATAAAAGTAAACATTATCCTTATTTCAGCATATACACGCTCCTCAGTGTGATACATTCTTATTGTAGGGAAATCAACAGAACAGAGAAAAAATTAATCACAGAATGTGTGCAGAAATAAATATTATGAACCAGAATGTATAGAGAACTTGAATTGCCAGATCAGGAGTTACACCACTATGTAATAAAAAATAAGCTTCACAACTGGATGACTTAACATCAAAGCTCTCTGGAAATTCTACATAACAAAAAAGGAGGTTTAAGTGTATATGTTGCCAGTATAAAACTAAAAATAATTCCACAGGGAAACAAACAAGGAGTCCTATGTCACTTTTAAAGACTAACAAATGTATTTATCGCATGAGCTTTCTTGGGAGAAAATCCCACTTCATCAGATGCTTTGAAGATGGGGAAAACATCTTACAAAAGTGGGTTTTTCTCCCACAAAAGCTGATGCGATAAATAAATTTGTTAGTCTAAACTAGACTAACACAGCTACCTTTTTGGAATTTCCCACAGAGAAGATGCATTGAAATTGCAAATTCCAAATCTTTGTGAAGAAGAGTGGGATAAAGTAGCCCAAACACAAAGTACTAGCTATCCTATTCTGGATATACAACATTCATCCCTTGTGTAGGTATAGGCTGCATAAAGACAAGGAAACGCCGACAGCTTCTAAGCATGTTCTAATATTACACACCTTGAGGGGAAGTGTGTGCAGTTTCCCTGTGGATAAGTTCAACAGCATCTTCCACCCTAAAAACTCATTGTGCAGTTTTGTTTTTCTCAGTTTACAGTTGGTACTAGTTACAGCCACTTCTCATTAGTATTCTTTTTTCCCCCCAACAACTGGATCACTAAAAACCTGTTAACTTTGGCTGCTTAGTTTTCTAGCAACTTTTTGTGGATCTTTGCATTTTCTGAACCTTTTTACTACGAAGTGAAAGAATGGACCTTTGTTATTTTTTAAAATTGCTTCCTGGCTTAAATGGACAGTGAAACAAGAAGCTAAATTATTCCAATCCCTTAAATTTAAAAAGTGGTTGAATGAATGTGCAGGAAAATTCAAATTCTTGCTGAACAAGGATTAGTGAATTGTACAAACGTTGCACTGCCTGAGCTTGCCATTTCTCATGTTACTGTATATAGAAGGGCACTGCATAAAATAAAAGCTTTTATAAAGGAGTATTTTTATGAACCATATGATCAGTTACTAATGCAGCTGACTGTGGCCAATTTCCAAGCTTCTTTTCAAAGAGCAGGGGAAATTTTATTACGAAAAAGAGCCTTGAGCTTTGTTTTAATATGACAACGAATGGTGTGATTTATGGAATTAAGCTGAAAGCTTTCTAAACTCCTGACTGAATGTTCCCTGAGCTATAAAACCCAATAGCCCACTTTTCTGACCCTGGAATGCAGTCCCCACGTTGTGTTTTCTGATGTATGAAAGTAAAATCCAGGACTGTTACTACGTGAACTGCAGTATTATCGGTAAAGTGACAACCTGCCTCACTCCAACTGAATGACAGGCCCTTCCACTGCACTGTTTCTTGGGATTTTTAATATTAGATTAATGAGATGTGCAAATGTTTTTATCAGCCCAATCTCCAGAGCAGTGAATCATCCATAAATTCAGAAGAAGAAGAAGATTAGAGAATACATTATATGCTGCAATGTTCTACCTTGTCAGTGGGTTAGATGACAGTAGTACATTTGTGAAGAGATTCTTAACATCAACAGTTTACTGGGGAGGGAGAGAAGGGGGGAGGGGGAGAGAGAGGAAATATGTTGAAAATATGACCCAAATTTCCACTCATTCACAACAGCCCACTATGTAAATTAGGTTAATGCTATTACATAGGTGTAAAAGCAGCATGAGAGCAGAATGAAGCCATAAAATATTGATGCAGGCAGAGAGCCACATTTTTGCCCTTCACTGAAATCAGTGGGGTTGCACTGAGTGAGTCAGGGCAGAATGTGCCCCAGTTTTCTCCTTTTCACACAGGAAAGCCAGTAAGATAAAAAGATACTCCATAATAGGATAGAATGCATTTTGTGCTATCTTCTCATTACAACTACACATTTGTAGCATGAGCAGTAACTAGTGGATGTGCTTTCAGACAGTAGAGATGCTCTATATAAGGAAGAGGAAATGTTTACCCAAATGCTTCAAAATCACTTTCATTTATGGTGCCTAGAGACGGAACAAACAACAGATTGCTGGCAGCTATGTCTGCAATCCTTCGAGATCCCTACCATACTAAGTATTGAGGTAAAATGTATCTGGTTATAACATAGAAATTGTTTTACTCAGAACCTGGTTATCACAGTTTCAGAGAACTGTGCCTCTGAGCTCTAAGACCCAACCACCCACGTTTCTGCTGCAGTCTGCTCAAGTGAGGTTCCCTTGGGTCTCATAATTCTAGCTGTTACCTTTCTGGCCAAGGACCCTCCAAACCAGACTTATAGCTTATAGTCTTTCAAACTCTTCATCAAGTTCTGCTTGTAGGCTCTTGTCAGTTTGTGGGTCTAAAATGAATGCTCACATCAACCCCCAATGAGTTCACAACAAAAAGCTTGTCATCTTCTGGGTCTCTTGAATCCTGTCGGAACTAGTATAGGCAATTTATCCCAGGTTCTAGTACTTCTCTGCAGTTGTTCATCTATTCCAGGGTCTGCAGTGATTAACCCCCACTGATTTTACTTCCTGGATGGAGATCAGTAACCCACCCCAACCAGACTTCATGTAATCCTTGGCACACAGAGATACCGATAATATTTATAATGGTTTAAAAATATGCCCTTCTGTTCCTATCAGTCACACTGGTATGTTGAGTTTACTGGCTGCAAGATAAAACCGAATTACTCTGATTATGGTTCCAGTTCTATCCATCTGTCAGTTTATATTAGGTAATTATATGGCTTCCATTAACAAAACATCTGAGCATCTCACAACCTACAATTTATCCTCATGATACCACTGTGACATAAGGAAATGCTATTATACCCATTCTATAGTGGGGAAACTGAGGTAGGCAGAGACTAAGTGACATGCTCAAGGTCACATGGGAAGTCTGCAGCACAGCAGAGTTAAACTCAGGTCTCGCAAGTCATATAGGCTAATACCCTAACCACTGGACAGTAAAACACAAACATGTGCTTAACTTGAAGTAAACCGTTTTTATGCATTTCCTTAATGTTAAGTGTATGTTAAATACTTTGCTGAACAGGCTTCTGTGGGAAGCTTCTATATGGGACACTAGGATTGCTGTGAAGGGAATCCAAGCTTATGCGGCTCTGGATCCCCTGAGGTGTAGCAAGCTTTTACAGCCTCAGCAGGCCACAGCACTAGTTCTTCTCTTGGCCTGGGCACTGACTTTCAGTTGGTTACCCCTTCTCGGTAATGGGGTTGAGCCCACATACCCTAGGCTCCCACAGGATTAGCACTGACCCGCAAGACAACCTAGCTGTTTAACACACCCCTCTCCCAAAACTCCACTCTACAGGTGTGAAGTTTCTGGTTACCGTATAACTTTCTCAGGGCATGCACACAACACATATGCACTTGGAACAGAGTCTAACACCTTTATGTTCTTATGTAAATCACGAGTTCATTCCAGAGAAAAACAAACACTAAACGTCCCTCTTTCAGCTCCTCGCTATTCCATGGCATTCTTTGGGCTGAGGTCTATGACCCTTGGGTTGTCTGGAGTCCTGGGGACTATACAAACTCAGGAAAGCAGGGAGGACTCTCCTACCCATGACATTGCTACTTGCTGGGTGACCTCTCCCTCATCACTCCCGGAGCCTCTTACCCAGAGTTGGTGACCTTGGCCTCATCTACCCTAAGCTGCTTCTTCCTGTCTGGCTGTCGGTTCCTGTGTGTTTCTTTATTTAACCCCCTCTTGGCCAGGTAGACTTTTTGTTCTAATAAATTTCCAGTGATCCTCCCTCCCTCCAGAGGAATCAGCTAAACTGGATTTGCATTTAAGGATGCAGTAGCATTTTTGCATAGCCTTTGTGACGTCTAAGTGCCAATGTTAACCGTGAATAGCTCCCTTGGTATCTTTTGTGAGTGTACATGCTACAGGAGCGGTCAGCAATGATGGATCCACATACATATAAGCACTCATGACACAGCAGATTTTCATCATATAACATCACAACACCAATCACAATTAATAAATCATACTTATATAGCCACAACTCATCACACTGTGCAAGAACATAGCTGCTGTAGCAAATCCAGAGCTTCTAGTTCTAATCAGGATTGGAAAAATCTTAAACTTGGAGAATTAGTTTGTTTCTGACCCACGATTAGCAAAACTGCCATTTTTTTCCAGTATATATTCCATGACTCATGATTTCTTCCATCAGACCTGTACCTGATGGATGCACCTCCTCCTCTTTCCTTGCGTGTCATCCGCTAATGCTTTTTTGAGGTTTGGGGTTGAAATGTCACCACTGTTCTGTATCACATGAGACACTGCATCACTTTTTCCATTCAAATTTCAATATAAGCAGAATCTGGATGGACTCTCCCCTACTGAGCTGGTATTGCATAAAACACACCCACACTACTTAAATGCTCAGCATGATGGAGCTGCTTTGCCCACATGATCCCTTTGGCTGCTACTGGATTACACATCACTTTAGTGTTAAATGCAGGGGTAATGAAATGTTGCACCCCTTATTGTATGAGCAAAGGGCAGCAGAACAGTGCTTAGCTTGTTCTGATTGAAGGGTCCCTATCATCTGAACAGAACTGGCTAAACATGGGGCTTGGATGCCAGAGACCTGTGAAGGTGGTTAGGGGTGGGGGCAGGTAGTCCTGCCTGGAAGTGTAAGTTCTGCCAAAGAGCCCCATGCATGGTTTAACCTCCCCTTCCCACTGTTCACAGACAGAGCTAAATAAGATTCCATTAGACATCTTTTGTTTTGTTAAGTGCTCCCTAGAACTGAACTCTTCTACTGGGAACAGTGCTCCTGGCAAGCTTCAGCACTGAGGTTCACCCACTAAGAGTTGACAATCAACAAGAGCCGAAATCACTGAGAGCTGAGAATCAGAGAGCTGGGTGGAACTTCAAGAGACCGACCTGCAGAGGCCATCGTGGAGAACCGGGTTGTAGCAAAAGGTGATGGTTGCAGCTAGCAGCACCGGTGGCAGGGCAGCTGGTGGAGCAATGAGCAAAAGACCAGAACAAAGTGGCTGGATAGCAGAGTGAGCAAGCCCCCTTTCCCCCACCAGGCTGGGAGGTGAATTCTTTAGCTGCACGTCTAGACTCTGGGTCTGCCCTAACTGTGAAGGGGACTTAAATGAATAAATGAACTTCTTGTTGCTGGACAAAAGAACCTGAGGGAAAAGGACACTGCCCAACGCACCCTGAGATAGGTGGATTTTGTTCATGGTTTTATGGATGTGAATCCTGCTTATGGCTTTCCTAGGTTAATGCCAAATTTCTTTTCCCCTTTTATGAAAAATATCTTTTCTACACTGCGTCTCTGTGTTTGTGAGAGAGGACATATTGCCTTTAGAAGTGCTCAAGGGGTTGTGTGTCATTGTCCCAGGTTACTGGGTTGGGACTTGAGGCTGTTTTGTCTTGTATTGTTGAAAGGAACCCATAGATATTAAACCCCGTCCCTTGTTGCTGCCGACTCTGCTTGGCTGAAGGGTTATATTTTATTACATTCCATCTGGTTAAATTCATTCATTTCAATTTCTTCACAATTTCCCTGGCAGCATTTTAAAATAGTTCAAAGCATTTGCCTAGTTCAAAGCATCAACAACCTGTGCCAGACAAAATCCCCAAAATTAATTACACAAACTTCACACACAAAATCCATTTACCAAATTTATGCTAGTTACCCTTTGAGATCACCCACAACATCTGAAAGGTATCTACCTCCTGCTGGATTCTGAACAAACATTGCTTTACAAACCAGGACTATTTATATTTTTAACATCCTCCTCCTGACCTCAGGAAATCTCTATTTCACTTCCAGAATTATCCTTTTAGAAGTATTTTTATATACACAAACAAATTACATTCATTACCATTTATCAAAAACTGTTCACACCAGATAATAAATCAGCCAAGACAATAAATGTAACTAGTAATGTCTGTTTCCCTTGTTAATCAGCTTGCAGTAATGTAAAGCCACAGAAATAACACCACCAGAGACATACACAAAAAATGTACATGAACCTTTTCATCTACTTTGTGTCATGCTAGCTGAGGAGTTTGCTGACCTGGCTCGGAACTTGAGGACAATTAAGATGGATTTTCAATAAGTCCTGGAGCACGGGAGAAGATCCAGAAACTGGAAGAAAGCTAATGCGTCAATTTTTCAGGAGGATAAATGGGATGACCCAGATAATTATAGAGTTGCCAACCTGACGCCAAGTCCAGGCAAAATAATGGAGTGACTGATACAGGATTCGGTTAATAAAGAATTAGAGGTGCATAACGTAATTAAAGCAATTCAACACTGATTTATGGAAAATAGATCTTGTCAAACTAACGATGTTTTGGGGGGGGTTTGGTTTTGTTTTGGGGTTTTTTGGGGGGGCTTTTAGATGACAAGTTTGGTTGATAAAGCTAATACAGTTGATATAATATCCTTGAACTTCTGTTAGGCATTTGACTTGGGACTACACAACATAATGATTAAAAACTAGAACAACATACAATTAACACAGCATTCATTAAATGGATTAAAAACTGGCTAACTGGTAGATCTCAAAATGTAACTGTAAACAGAGGATCATTACTGACTGGGCATGTTTCTAGTGGGGTTCTGCAGGGAATTATTCCTTGCCCTATATATATATTTAACATTTTATCAATGTCCTGGGAAAACAACATTAAATCATCACTGATAAAGTTTGCAGATGACACAAAAATGGGGAGAGTGATAAATAATGAAGAGGACAGTTCAGTGAAACAAGCAATCTGGATCACTTGTTAAAGTAGACACAAGCAAACAATGTGCATTTTAATATTACTAAACGTAAATGTATGCATCTAGGAACAAAGAAAGAAGACCAGGTTTACAGGATGGTGGACTCTATCCTGGGAAGCAGTGACCCTGAAGGAAATCTGGAGGTTATGGTGAATAATTAGCTGAACATGAGCTCCCAGTGTGATGCTATGGCCAAAAGAGCTGATGTGATCCTGGAATACATAAACAGGGGAATCTCCAGTAGAAATAGAAAGGTTATTTTGCCTCCATATTTGGCAATGCTATGACTGTTACTGGAATATTGTGTCCAGTTCTGGTAACCACAATTCAAAGATGTTGATAAATTGGAGAGGGTTCAGAGAAGAATCACTAGAATGACTAAAACTGTGATCCCCAAACTTTTAAGGTTGTGCCTCCCCCTTCTGTGCACCCTCCCCCCCATGTCGGGAGAGGTGGCACCACGGTAGCAGTTGGGTAGGGTTACCATATGTCTAGGTTTTGCCGGACATGTCCTCTTTTTTAGTACTTAATTGTCTATCCAGGTGGTTTTTTTGCAGCCCAGCCTCCTCCCGGCTCTGCTGAGGGGTTTGTTTGGCCACCTCTACTCCCCGTTAAGATCCAGCTGCTTCTCTGTTGCGTGGCAGAGGGGAGGCCGGTGCCGTCGGCCTCTCCAGCTGGGCCAGGGTGGAGCATAGGGGAGGGAGCCCCAGCAGCATGTGAGGGCAGGATCTGTCAGGGAGCGCAGAGGGGGCATTGTGGGAGGGCAGGATCGGGGTGCAAGGGGCATTGTGTGAGGGCAGGATTGGGGCCAAGGGGCATTGTGTGAGGGCAGTTTCGGGGCTGGGGTGGGGCGCTGGGCGAGGGGCACCACTCCTGTCTCCAGAGTGTCCTCTTTTTGGGAAGCACAGATATGGTAACCCTACAGTTGGGGGCTGTGTCTGGGAGAGGTGCCAGAACAGGAACAGCAGCCAGGACTGAGAGCGAGGGCATGGTGGTTGAACAAGCACCAGGGGCCAAGGCCACAACCAGAAGTAGGGCTGTGGCAGCCAGTGGCTGAGGCTGGGAGCTGGGCCAGTGACCAACCTGGGAAGCTGTAGCCAGCAGCTAGAGCCAGGGAGTGGGACCAAGAGCTGAGGCTGGAGCCATGTTTGGGAGGCAGGACTGGAGAAGAGCTCAGGGCATAGCAAATTGAGATAGTACTTCCTCACTGCCCCCAATGGGAGCTGACCCAGGCCCTGCAATGTCCCCAATGTTCCCCTGTACCCACCCACCCCCCCAAGGAGGGCATGCCTTACAGTTTGAGGACCCCTGGACTGAAGGATTAGAAATCTGCCTTACAGTGAAAGACTGAAGGACCTCAATCATTTTATCTTAATAAGAGGCTAAAAGGTAACTTGATTAGAGTCTTTAAGTGCCTGTATAGGGAAGAAATATTTAATATTGGGCTCTTCATTCTAGCAGAGAAAGGTACAACATGATCCAATGGCTGGAAGTTGAAGTGAGACAAATTTAGACTGGAAATAAGGCATTCATTTGTAATAGACTGATTAACTATTAGAACAATTCATCAACGGTCATGGTGGATTCTCCATTAATGACGATTTTAAAATCAAGGCTGGATTTTTTCCAAAAGATATGCTCTAGGACAGTGATTCTCAACCTGGGATCTGCGGACCCCCGGGACCTAAGGACTATGACTAAGAGATCTGTGAAAGGTGGTCATTGCCAGAACAGTGGTTTTTAACCTGTGGTCTGCAGACCCCTAGTCTTCCACAGACCATATCAATTATTTCCAAAGGGGTCTGCACCACCATTCAAAATATTTTAGGGGTCTACAAATGAAAAAATATTGCGAACCAATGCTGTAGGAATTATTCTGGGGAAGTTTTATGGCTTGTGTTATACAGTAGGTCAAATTAGATGGTCAGAGTGATATCTTCTGGCCTTGGAATCTATTTAATCTAGGAATCTATGCATCAGATTAAAGAATAGGGAACATAGTTTGAAAATTGCTCCTTGACACTATGCAAAAGATATTAATAAACAACAATACATCACAGTTAGGACAAAACAGTTAAATTGGAATTTTTCCAACCCCACATTGCTATGCAACCGCAAATCCTGTACAATAAGCCCATCACAAGCATCTCTGTGAGCTCAGAAGCTACTCTTTTAGAAAAGAATCCATAAAAGAAACATTTGAAACACTGGATTGACATCAAATCAATTTATTATAAAAGAAACTGTGAAAGAAATATTAAAAAAAAAAAAACAACCCAAGACAAATGGTGCTGAATACAAAGGCTAGGATTTTGTTTCTAGCAAGATAAAGAATCAGATATATTTAGACAGTATGAAATCAAAAGGCCTGTATTCTTTTGGATTGTAAGACAACATAAAATTTGATGGGGAAAGTAAAAAGATTAACCATGTAGGGATTCCAATATGTATGAACACGGTGATGAAAAATTTATTTTTGGTTTTGGATTCTAGTCCTCAGAAAGATGAATTCTTGTTGATGACAAACTCTACAGCTAACTCTTTATTAAATTACTTTGACATTATCTCTGGCAAAAATGTTGAGCTTACAGTTCTGCCTTTTTAAAAAGTAAGTTATACTAACTGAAAGATTCTTTGGTATGTATATTGGCTCCAACAGGATTACTCAAAAACATGGTCAGAGAAGGTAAACAGGAACCTACTTTCAAAAGAACTGTACATAAAATACGAGACTTTTAGAGATGTTGAAAAGGGGAAGGGTCATGAAAACATATGATATTCTGCAAAAGGTGTTGCATGAGACAGTTGAGAGCCCAGCCTGCCTTAGTGTTCCTGGAATATTTGTGGCAGCCTTTGGCTGCAGTAGGCACAAGCTTCCAAACCTTGGGCAAGTCACTTTTGAACTGATTTTCAGAGTAGATCGGTAGCACTGAAGTCAACAGGAGCTGCAGATAACTTAAAAAAAAAAAAAAAAAAAAAGGCCTCTTTCCTTTCTAACACTTGATTTCCCGATCTGTAAACTATGGGTATTGATTTTTACCTATCTCACAGACAGGATGAACCATAACTAAATGTTTATAACTAGTACAAAATGTGCACAAATCATTATTAATGACTCTACAGGCAGAGGTGGAATTAGATTCAGAAATTCCTGGCTTCCAGTTCACAGATATACTAACTAGACTATCTTTAGGAAACATTTCACATTAAAAATTTTCAAAGAAAAGTAGCTTTTCAGTTGTTCACATAATTCAGCACAATGTCCAATCTCCTAAAATTTCTCAAGACTGGTATTTTGCAGATGAAATAATACAAGATAAATTTGTAAACAAAAAAGCTGCATTAATTTTTGTAAAAATATATTCATAAATTTTGCCCACTCCTGCTACACAATATATTTCAGTACTTCAACATTGACATCAAAAGGCACATCTTCCAAAGAGCACAACAATATAAATGCTGGAAGATACAGTGTGTAGTTGCAGCAACAGATTTTTAAAAACAAAAACAAAAAAAACCCCACACAATTAAAAAAGAACAGTGCTTAAATTCATTCTGTCTGAAGGAGATCTAACTTGCTGTCTGGCATTTTCATTGCAATCAGCTTCCAATAAAGGTACTTATTACTATGGCAACCATTTTCCCACACATATGCTACCTCTGAGTTATACAGTCTTCCAAAAGGAACATGCAGAAAAAATAAATCTTTTTGCTTCTTGGCCTGAGCAACTGGTCAATATCTGGGGCTTTACAGGGTTGTTGCCATTAGGAAATGAAATTGATTATGTGAGTCATATATTTCTTTGGTATAGACCTGTTTATTCACAAAGGTACACAAAGTTTTATATCCTGAACAAACAATAGGAGGTAGTATCTATGCTCACTTTTTGCAAGACCACCTTTCTAGTCAGTACTCAGCACCACAGAAACTCACTAAGGCCACCCTCACACCACTTCTCCTGCTGTCTGCTTGCTTCCTAGTTCCTTTCACACACAGAATGACAGCTGCACCAAATCAACACTCTGGCCCCCAGCATGGCCAAACCACAGCTTGTGAGCTACATGTGGCTTTTTTACAATTAAAGTGAGACTTGCGAAACCCCCTACATACCACCCTATTCTCTGCCTACCAGACTAGGGTGGGAAGCTCAGGGCCTCGGTCCCACAGGGCACAGTTCTTGAGGCTTGGAGCATCAGTGCCACGGGGCATGCCTGGTGTGACTAAAGACTTCAGCTCCATGGTGCGGTGGTGAAGTTAGAGGCTTCAGCCCGATGGCAGGGAAAGGGGGTGACCTCAGGGCTTCTGCCTCACAGGAGACACCTGCTGGGCCACAGGCACGCCCTGTAGGACTGAAGTCCTGAATCTCGCCAGATGCACAGCATGGGACAGACACCCCGTCACACGACTGAAGCCCCGAGGCCCAGCAGGCGCACCCCAGTTCTTGAACTTCTGAAGACTGTTGTATGTGACCTGGAGGGTCAGTAACTTTGGCCACTCCTGTCCTGCATTTGCAACCAGTCTCCAGGAAAATGTCTTTGGCAGATGGCTAAACTTCTACTCAGGCCTTGTCAAGCTGATGTGTGCCACTGATAATGGCTTCTATTGATTTAACTATCACTAAACATAAGGATATATAATTGTTCTCTCATTCAGACTGCAGGGAAAGTGGCTAGCACTCCCATCAACTTCAGCAAGGTCTGTCATTGTTCAAAGACGCATTTGCTGGCAGCCAGCTACGCCTCCAGCATAATATTGATGAGGGTTTCATTTTCAGTGTGTCATAAAAAAAAACCCCAAACCCTGCTTCAATACAAAAATTAAACTCCCTCCAACCACAGTTATCTCCTACCACTCCACACTGGACCTCTCCACAGGCTATCATCAAACAACTATAACCCATACTCAATGGGAGCCCCATCCTCAAAGAAAGGTTTCCTGAACCCCCTCTTCTGGACTTCAAACAACCCTCCATTCTCTCCCAGCTTCCCACAGATCAATACATACCAACTCAAAGTGCAAGAGACCCTGCCAGAACAAGAGTTGCAATACCCAGATATGTCTCTCCACTGCTACAATGATCAACACCCCCATACATCTTTCATGATCTGTGAGAGCTATACAGAGAATACCTCATCCAAAACACTAAATACTCCAATTAGAACTTTCTCAAATGAACTCACACACGGAAATGATAAAAAACAAAAACACCATACCACCTGTGGGTGAGCACTTTTCTCAAAGTGATCACTCTGTATTTGACCTATCCGTTCTTACTCTCAATCTTTCAGACAGCAAGACCGAGTGCTTAAATTCATAACTTTGCTAGACACTTAAAAATCACGGTCTTCATAACGACTCTGGATTTATGGCTTATGACAACAATCTGGAACCAATTAACCACCTTTTTTGTCCTCCGATCACAGGGATGTCAATGAGCCATTTTATGTTGAATGGTACCTCAGAATGCATGCTAACTATTTATGTTAAACTATCTGTTCAATCTTGTATTTAGCTTTGACACTCTTAGTATTTTTCCCAGATCTGAAGAACAGCTCTGTGTAGCTCAAAAGTTTGTCTCTCTCACCAACGGAAATTGATCCAGTGAATGATATTACTTCATCCTCCTTGTCTCTCTAACAAGGAAAAAAACCCCTTCAGTAATAAAAAAGGTATGCCCTGAACTTGACATTTCTAATCAGCAATGAGACGCTAAACACCATCCCACATGATCCATCTTTTTTACTAGTATGAAGAAAATACAATTAATATGGTTACTCAGACATAACCTGCACCTTAGAAAGCATGGATGAACTATTTGTTCATACTACTTGCAACATAATGCTTGAATAAGATATTAATTAGTGAAGGCATGACTGAAAAAGATTTTTTAGAATAACTCAGTTGAAGTACTCACGGAAATGTATATTGAGCATTGAAACATATTAGTTACAAGGAAACATTGATAGAACTTCCTAGCAGACAGAAACTGACCTAGCAGAGGCATTAGACAAAGCCAGAAAATCTGCTCAAACTCCCATTTTACCTCACAGGTGTGTCAGGGATTTGTTTTTATTATAGTCTCAATTTTCTAATTACTGTTCCTTCCTGCCCTGGGTCCAGAGGAATATTCTGTTCTGGTGACAGCCAGGGACTGGAGGACTTTTCCCCAGTTACAGTCCCAATGCTGGAGAACCTGTCAGCCCCCCATCACAGTAAGCAGGGCTGGGGGCTGGTTCAGGGACCACGTTCACTATATCCAAGTTTCACTATTGTGAAAGGTGTTATAGTAAGGGTCTACTCAATATCTTTTCCAGTGTACAATATGTTCTTAGGGAAAACATGTTTTTTTCCTTTAATTAACAAAAAAAAACTGTTCATGAAAAGCTAACATAAAAATAGTGCTCCGTATCTCTTCACTGTGGTCATCAGTGCATTCATTTTGAACATTTTAATTGTATGGCGACAAAGTATTATATATGATTTTCCTACTGGGACAAGAATCTAACCACCAAGGTTCCTTTTGGTTTTTTAGTTTTTCACTCTTGACTAATTTCCCCTTGATCTTTTGATCTCACCTTTCATTTCTCATCCGTAACATATTAGCAAATCTCCAACCCCAATTTCCAAGTCATACATGACATTTGGTTACGTGGCCATTCAACTACATGGAACAAAATTAACTTTCAAAATCCATTTCCTCAAATAAGGATGTATCTAATCTTCACATATAGCAATTGGTGGATATTTAGTTTTAAAGATCAGATAATAAATTATTTCTTTGATTTTCCTTTCATCTTTTCACAGGTCAGAAAGAATTCCACACCTTTACAAAAGAAACTCAGCTACAGATGGAAGTGCCAGTTAAAGCTAACTATAACCTGACTAACATCTAATGTCAGTTCAAGAAAACTTGGATACTGGATAGAACCCTCGTGGGGGTTTAAGGACAAAGATTCATTTCTCACCAAACCTTTCCTACCAGTCTGGGGTTTGGTCCTGTGTGATACAACTGTAAGGGAATAGCATGTATGAGTCAAGGATAGCATGGGTGCTCATGAAATGATCTAGCAAAATAGTGGAAAGGGACTTGCTTTTAAAGGCCCAGTCTATATTTTAAAAAACTTCATCATTACATTTCTGTACTGGTAGCAGTGGGAAAAGATATATCATAGACATGGCTCAGGCATTTTTATCACAGGGTTATTTAATGTTAGCAAGCTTCACAGCCAAAATTCACCTTTCGTGCACCTTCACTGGCTGTAGCAACAGTGGAAATCATATTCTACACAGGGATCAAACATTTTTATTAAAATTACCTAAGCCTAATATTAAATAACACTGTGGTAAGAAATATTTGTGTCATGTCCACACTACAACTTCCACCACTATTACAACTGGTGGAGCTGCAGTGGTGATGAATTACAGCTATGAAGTTTGCCCATAGATAGCCAAACTGGCCAAGATAAAGAAAGAGAAAGCGACTAACCTTCCCAGCAGGATAAACATTATTTAAATTAATTATTGAGAGAAGGCATTTCCTGGTGTAGTTTATTTGTACATCTATATTTTAAAGCAGGTGTTTAGAGCAAAGAGTACATGCTCACTTTCAGATGTGTTATATAAATTAAACAAAGTAATACAACAAACAGAGAAAGGGGCATCCTGTAATTCTACTTAATTTTGCTGCTCAAAGTGTATGTTTCATTATGCTAAATTTTCTTCATCTCATTTCAGTCATGTACATTATACAGTTTCAAGATATATTTGTGAAAACACCGTATTGCAATAAATAGGTATTTCAATAAATATGTGCAGTCTTTATATGCAATTAAGTAAAGACAGTAGAGGCAACTGGTACTCAAAATTAGTAGGAGAAAATAAATATTATTTAAAGCATTTATTCAACTAAAGAAAGATTTATATGTTGTCATTTTTATTCAACAAAAATACAGCTGTGTGAATGAAATGTTCTTTATAGAAGTTTCCTTCCACCAACAAATTACAAATATATTGAAGAGAAACTGGTTATTGGGAACACAAATTATGTCCCAAAGAGATATTATCAGGAAGAGTATTGCAGACAGGAACCCCTATCCCCACGAAGATATTAAGTAAAGCTAAGAATGTGTATGTGTAACAAAAAGAATGATAATACTGTCCTAACTGTTCCTCATTTTGGTTTTATGATCTCTCTGTAAATATAAACTGAACATACTCTGAAGTCAACATATAGTTTATAAAATATAAAGATATTCTTCTGTTTAACAAATAAATGTCAAATATTTTAGCTAGCCATTACACTAGTGTCATTGAGCTGACCAACCTGAAAAACAATTATTTCTCTTGGACACATTTTATGGAGTCCTTTTAATACGGTTCTATCTGGAGACAATAGTGACTTGTGCACGATGTTATTTAAGAATAAACATTGCTTACTGATGAAAGGGAACGGAGGCAATGTTAGTTGTTCAGACTTTTCTTCAAGACAATGTTAATAGATGATGCAGTTCAACTCAACAGAACTGTGTTGGTAACGGAGCAAATTACTTGCTGCAAGGTGTTCCAAAAGTACCTATCAGAACAGTAACTTAGGTCTACAAGATTAATAAATTGCATCTAAAGTATAGATATGTCCAATTCCAAATGAACTATTCCATGTTAAACAGGAACCAATAAAGATGATATAATGATACATAATATGGATTTTTTTTTAAATTTGTGAAAGAAGGGCAAGATTGCAACAGGCTTTTGTGGTACATGAGGACAGCTCACAGGGTGCCTCTCCTCCTTTCCCTCCTATCCTGGACATAGTCTTGTCTCAGTTGTAATCCCTACATTTAGGAAACCACAGCACAGACGCCATTCCCCAACAGAATGCGTCTTCTAACTATCCCACATAAACATGTCCCGGAAAACCATGCAACTTCTTGTGAAACTAGCCTGAATACAGCGTTAAAGATGATGACAATTTTAAAAGAAAAACTATGCACCCCAGAATCACGTCTTTGCAGAAGGGACTAAGTTAACAATTATATTTATAAAGTATTTATATGTAAACTTCAAATTTAAACTGATATTTCGCTAGGAACTTATCTTAAAAATGCAACTTTTAAAATGTGTCTGAAAAATTCAGGCCATAGTGAAATGTTCTCTTCTGTGAGGATGCCTTAATAAAAATTACAAAACACTGCTGCTAAATCGCCACTTGAAATAAAAAAGGCTGATTACATTACTTATTCTCAGGAAAAAAAAAACTATTTCTGCCTGTCTGGTGGCTTTGATACTAACTGCAATTAAATATACATAGCTTATTTCATTCCTGATTTTAAACAGAGTCTGTAAATTTGAATTTTAATGTATCTTACAGTACCTTTCAATTTCATTTCTCTGACAAACTGAAGAAATAAGGAAACCCATGTACATGGTGGCCAGATCCAGCAGTGACTGGGGAAGAAACACCTGAGTAAAACGGCAGTCCTACTTCCCATCTTGAACAATGACGGGTACATCAGGCGCTTAGCAGCAGATACTCCTACAACTCCTGCAGGAATAAATATTTCCTCCCTCATATATATAAAATGTCTAATTAACACCAGACTCTGGGTTAACAGATCAGACATAAAAATGTCCACCCAGAGCCACCAGAGAGCACTGCAATTCTGTTTCCCCTCACACACCATGATAAGAACTTAAGCTGCATATGAAGTATGGCAGGGGGCATTTATACATGATGTAGATATTTGGGTAAAATAGGAACTGAAGTCTACACCTAAATTGTCTCACCACATCAGCACAAAGGCCCTCTGCTCCCATTCCAGACCATGGAGGATAATTAAGGATCAATCTCCTATTTTGTATTCAATAAAGCTGCAAAGAAAGTTTGTCTCCTGTATTAATTAGGACAATGGTTTAAAAGAATCCACATCTATCTTGATTCCCAACCAGCCACACTGGCTCCTCGGACTCTTCTATTGCAGGGCAGCAGCAGAAGAGTTGCCAAGCGGCACACACGATGCATGCATTCAGCAGCCTTGTCACACAGTCCATAGCATCGCTGAGATACAACACATCCATCAGGATTGCAGAAATACCTGAAATTGTTAATACTGTCAGCCACTAGGGTCTGCTGTGATGCCTGTTGACTAAGGCAGAGTGTTTTCCCTCTCCCTGAGCTTTCTGCCGGATCCCAAGGATCAAGAAGCAGATGGAAGAAGCACCTAAAGGTAACAAGGGCATGGGCAGCAGAGACAGATGACGAAGCACAACCCTTTCCCAAAGCTATCCCACTTTCCCCCTCAGCCTCCAACTTCCATTCCACTTTATCCCACAGCAATTCAGAGGTGCCCTCCCACATGCTAGTACACTACGCACATCTTGTAGCATCTACACAGCAATCCCAAAAGCTCTCCATCATGCATCCACATACAACTCCCTTCTTCCCACTGAGAGCTACCAATAGGATTAACATCCAGCTGGTATTTTGTTTTTTGGCTGGATTTGCCAGTTGCCAGAAAAAATATTTAAATCTACTGGGTTTGTTTGGTTTCTTTACATGGAGCTAAATATTTGCATTACCACAATACACTTGGATAAATAATGTTAAAAGTTTCTATACCCAGCCAAAGACGGTACAGTGTTCCCAATTCCACAGTTTAAGCAAAAACACATAAAAACTGTTGAAAATACAACAGCTGTCTGCCTACCAACATGAAAACACACCGTGTGAGTGGAAGAGGGAGTTTGAGTCACACGAGAGTGAGGAGAATGGCAATGTTATCAATCTTATCTATATGTGTCTAAATACTCTATATACTATTAAGTGGCTGTTGGGGAGGGCATGTTGAGGAGTTAATTTGTGGTTGGAGTTGCGACAGGCTTGCCTTGCCAGTGTTTGTTGCATTTCGAAGATGGTAACCCTACATACATGTCTGTGTCTCACACCCACACCCCACTCGAAGCAGGTTGGGTGGACCTTCACTTAAGTATATGGCTACATAAAATGGTTTTGAAATATGCTAATTAGCTCTTTTAATGTCACAGATGAAATGCCTCAAAACTTGGCTTAGAAAAGAGTTCATGGCTACAGGGGCTGGACAGCCATAAGGAAAGCTCCCCCTTTGGATATTAGATGCTATCTTCCCAATGGCTGTTTCTGCCTATAATTATGGCACACTCGGCCACAAGGAGGGAAAGAAAGAGTGATACAGTGAAGAAGAAGGTATTTTTAACATGAGGTAGCATTTGAGAACTGTCTCCAGGATGCCTATAAGGCAGAAAAGAGCCATTGAAGAGTTTATGGAGGCCCCAGTTGAATCTCTTTTCCACCAGATTTTCCCATAGGATTTAGGGAGGGATGTACATTCCCCACCCTAGCCTTCTGCCTTCCAGTCAATATAGCCCAGTGAGTTTTAAGTTGCTTTCCCATGTCCACAGAGCAACTCAGTGGCTGACTTGAGAAGTGTCCTCAAGAGTCCCTATATTCATCCATCACTTTATCACTTTAACCATTTTTCCACTCCAAATTTTTGTATAGTTTTTCTCTGTGATATTTTAACAATTAACATCAAAATCAATATGTACAAAATATTCTTTTTATTGTGATCTGACCACTCCCAGGGTAAATTCTAGTTTTATATTACAGATGTCAGAAGCCACTGAATTTGATTGCAAACTGGTTAATGTTGTCTGATGAACAGGATGTATGAGCTGAACATTGTACATTGCCATAAACTGCCTTCAATCTGTGAGTTTGGGAACTCTCACTGATAGCAATATTTATGCAGAAATCATTCTCTGTATATAGATGATTTTAGGAGCTTTTACTCAATTTTATTTATTAACGCTTAAGATTTTTGTTTAATTTAAATGGGTTATTCCCACTAAAAGGAATTGCTAAGATTTATAACAGTGGAAAAATCTGATGGATTTTAAAATCATAAAATTAAAGATACATCAACATAAGATTTTAATTTGTTTAAAAATGATATTTTCTAATACATATTAATTATGTAAAGCTCCAACACTACCATCTGATACTCAGTATGTGGCAATTTCATTCACGGTATTGCTCCAGAGAAATCAGTGGAGTCACCTCAGAGCCAGAATAAATTGGTCTAATACAATGTGCCAGCAGAGGTAGCCTGATCATGCACCAGAAACAGAATACAAGCAAGTTAAGTAGGCCAGCAGTGATATTTTCCTACGCTTCCCTGTTGAAATCAGTACTAGCACACTGCCCCTGAGAAAGTATTAAGACATTATTTTGGCATATGAAGAGTAAAATATGTTCAATAGCGCTTAAGAATTCTTTTGATCTCTATAATCACTATGTAAACTCTGATGAGCAAGCATCATCTCTTTAGCATGTAAGTGCCTAAAAACAATGGATACTTGATTAACGATTGGGCCTGTGGGCATTGCTGTAATACAAATAATAATAATAAAGAAATCAAAAGTCATATCATTTTTGTCTTTGACCTGGAGAAGGGACTTTTATATGTTTATATTATTCATAAACTACATGTATATTATCTACGAAAAAGTCATTAAAAGAACATTATTAAACTTGCAGAGTCAAGCATTCAAAGGTTCGGAATTGCCAGAATTAAGGTTGTTTCTTCATATGTTCCCCTTCTGCTTATGCATCATGCTACAGTCCTTAATTACATGATGACATACCATTTATTCCCACAGGATAATGTGTAATTCAGTGCACAGAATGGTTGCATTTCTTTTAATGAGAGCTATTGAATAGTTTTTTCTCCTCATTCTTCAACGTATGCCCTCATGCCTATTGACAGCATACTACTTAAACCTGCTCTGAGTAAATAATTATTAATTTTCTCATGGGCTTTTCTTTGGTGCTCATCTTTACAGCATCTGAGTGCTTCACAAACATCTTCACAACATTCTTGTGAGATGAGATGATGTATTATCTGCATTTTATAGATGAGGAAGTGATGCACACAGAAATTAATGTCAAATGTTTCCATTCATTTTAGATGCCCAAAATGAGAGGCATAGAACTGGATTATTTAGAGTGAAGTGCTATATAATGCCAAGCACATGTTTAAAGCAGGGCTCCCACTGATTTGAGTTGCAGCTACAAGTGATCAGACTTTCTGTAAATCACACAATTAGGTTTGGTATACACTAAAAAGTTAGGTCACTCAGCTACATCACTCAAAAGTGTGAAAAGTTCACAGCTCTGAGCAGAGGCCGATTAAGGCGACTCAGGGGTGGCTCCCTCCCCCCCTCCAGGGGCCCTGGTCCCTGCTCCAACCGATCTCTCCCTGGGGGCGGCGGGGCCAACTTTCATGTGGTGTGGCTTCCAGAAGGCCACCATGCCAGAGGCTGTACACAGCATGCCAACCATCCCGCCCCCGGAGCGGAGCAACCAGTTGTGCCTGCCCGTAGGAGTGGAGCAACTAGCCCAGGGTTGGGGCAGGAATGCAGAGCCCGGCCTTTGACGCAGGGCAGCCCGAACCACCCCTCTCCCCAGCACCAGGAGGGCAGAGGGCCCCCTCAATGTTGAGGGCCCCTGGGCATGGGTCCTGTAGGCCTGTGCAGTAATCCGCCCCTGGCTATGAGCAGCGCAGGTAAACCCGTCTTACCCTAGGTATAGACAGCGCTAGACTGATAGGACACTCTTCTGTCGAACTAGCTACCATCTATCAAACATTTGGATTTCCTATGCCAATCGACACCGGTAGCATCTAAACATTAAGCGCTACAGTGGAGCTGCAGCACTGCCAATTGTAGCGTTTCAAGAATAGACATGCCCTGAGTGATACAATTTGGTTTTTGTGAAAAGTTTGATTTGAGTAAGGGAATAATAGCAGTGGGGTTTTCAAAACTTCAGTCAAATATTCTTTTACCATTTAATAAAAGTCCTTTTCATTAAGGTTGTTTTTACCTTGTCTCCATTTGATCAGAGAAAAGCATTTGATGTGGTTTTTTGTAACCTTTATTTAATAGCAGCGAAAACACTAAGGTTAACCAATACCTCATTCTTACCGAAAGAATTAAACTACCTGATAATGAGTTTGGCATTTTCAAATGGGTTACCCTAGGCACAGAGGCTATGTCTACACTTGCAAATTAGTTTGAATTAAGGAAGCTTAATTTGAACTAACTTAAGCCTTGGCCACACTAGGCTTTCATTAGTTTGAATGAAGGGCTTCCTTAATTCGAATTAATAAATTCGATTGCTTAGTTCAAATTAACAGTTAATTCGATCCGTTAATTCAAACAAATCCAATGTGGCCATGTTAGTTTGAACTAACTGCTTAATTCGAACTAATCGGCAGATTGACCTTCCTGCAACTGACTAACTCGAACTAAACAAGTGCCCTGAATGGCCATGGCTAGTTCGAACTAACATTCTAGTGGGGCCATGCTAGTTCGAATTAAGTTAATTCAAACTAACTAAAATTAGTTCGAATTAGTTAGTTTGAATTAACTAATTCAAACTAGTTTTTGTAAGTGTAGACATAAGAGAGATTACAGATTCTCACTTCCTTGTTTAACTAGTCTTTTATGACTTACAAATTAACCTGGCATCATCCCATAAGACCTCCCCAGCAATCTTCTGACCAAATCAAGAGATCACAGTTTTCTCACCTCAACTACATAGTGCAGTCCTCATGAAGTGAGGTCAGTCTGATTTTTGTTCCACTGTTAGGGCCCTCCTTCTTAGAGTACTGTTTCTTTGTCACATTCACAAGTGTGTTTTTCCAAACATCAATCGTAGTGAATAACAGGACACAAGGACTTCACTAAAACTGTTTTCAACTCCCCTTAACTTGTTGAACAGTCCTGAATGGCCTCTTGACTATATGGGCTTGGTTACAAAGGATGACTCTTTGCCCTTTGCCTTAGAAAAGCTGTTCTCCACCCATTCACGTCTCATGCTCACATCTTCTCAAATCAGACAGGGCTGCATGACCAAAGGAAGAAATTACAGAACTGTTGCTCTATCCTTAGCAGGAACACTAGAGAACTAGGTGAAAGATCATTTCACTCTATAAAAGTTCAAAGCCAAGGTGCTTCCAAAGCGGCTTGTTAAATACACGAGTATAAACTTATAGAAAATATCAAAAATTAAAGTTTATTCTTCATGTCCATACGCTTGTAGGCCTATAGGTCATAGGTAGAACCTTGCAAATCTGTGGACCAATTTTTCCGGATCATGGATCAGATGCGGATCTCAAAAGGCAGGGAAGCAGCTGTCTGTAGCTCATAGCCTCTAAGGTTGCTTCCCTGCCTTCAAGATCCGGGAGTGGGAGCTGGCCACTGATCAGCTGTTTGGCAAGTGCCCCCCAGGATTTAGCTGTCAACTGGCTGTGGATCCCCAGAGGGTTGCCCACCAATCAGCTGTTCAGCGGGGGGCTCCAGATGATCAGCTGTTTGATGGCCTCTGGCCATGCAACAGCTGATCAGCAGTGGCTGGGTAAGAGGGGAGTGTTTGGCAAATAGCTGTTTGGTAGCTGGGGGGCTGCAGGTGCAGTGCAGATGCAGATAGATGTAATACAGGGAGCGCAGATTGCAGCTCAGACAAAAGTTGATTCTTATAGATGGGGATTGGATGCAGAAGCACATTTTTGTATCTGCACATGGCTCTAAATCATACGTCTTCCCCACTCCACAGATGGAATGAGGAGGCTACATAAGAATTTATCATAAAATCAGAGGACCTATACACAATATGAACTTCAAAGCATATCATATTCATATTTGCAATTGACTACATAACTAATTCCTTATACTCAAACTAACAATTAGTCTAACATTTAATTTTAAACTTATAACAATTTTATGATCAATATTAGTCGAGCAAAATTGTGACATAACATCAGTTGTTAATTTTCTTGCAGTTAACGCTTCCACCAAGTGATCTTGGTGTAACATTTGTGTCCAGATCAGTAGAGACATATTCTTTCTCCATGAACTCATCTATCTCTAGGTCTTCTGCCAGAAGTAGTGGCAGAGGTCTCACAATTCTTTGACCAAGATTTTGTAGGGCACAGATGTTGAGAGAGAAAACTTCTACTATATCCTAACACCTTGAAATTTTTCAGAGTGATATAAAATGAAGGAGAAGTAAGCTGAGTAAACTTGATACTAGGGCCAAATTTAGGGATAGAAGTGCATAATCTGAACTCAAGGTGTATCCGAATTAAATTAAATTCTTGTCCACATTTAAAATTGGAAATGTTCACTCCCTCAGAGGCTACCATGACTTCAACAACATGGAAGTCCTTATTGTCTAGCGAAGTGGCAAGTTTGGAGTTCATGGGGAAGGAATGTCTTCTGCAAGTGTCAGTCATCTCAACATTCTTTTTTCAGTAGCTTGATGAGAAAGTATTGTCATTCCCAATTTAACTAAAACTCCCTTAGGGAATGTGACCGTGGATACCCAATTGGGAAATGTGATTTAGAGGATGGCTTCTCGGGTGCCATGTGTTATGTCTTCTTTTTTTAAGATGAACACTAACTACTAGGCCGCTTGCTAGCTCTACTTTGTTTTAATCAGATCTTTGGCCTTTGTCAAGGTAATCTTGCACTTCTCTGGGGTAGTTTCTTTCTTTAATCCATACATGGCCTTCATAGTGTTAACAAGGAATGGTTTGTCTGTGCAAACCCAACTAATCTCTTTAACAACATGATAGAGGTTCAAATTGGGAACTTGGTACCGTTTTGGGTCAGAAGACTCATGCACCTCTACAGATGATGTTTCTATTAAAAAGGGGGTCTTGTTTTGCAAGCATCCTACATTTGAAGATGATTTAATCTTGTGTGCATTTAGTCTCTACAAAATGTAGGTTCAGCAACAATGCCACTTCCATTCTTCCTACAGTCTCAGAAATAGAGACAGCACTCCACAGATTGTAAGGTACATGCACCTGGTTAGGTAAAATAGCTTCTAGGTTAAATTTTTGTGGTGATTAAGCCACTTCCAGTTTTGGAACCAGAATAACACAGGGATTCTGTGGCAGAAGCAGAGCTATTATTTAATTCTCCAGGTTGCGGCATTCAACTGCCTTAACCATGAGACTATCCCTTCTCTTCTTGCAGTTCTCTGTCTCACTCATTACACACTTTCAAACTTTTGCAACAAGTGATGCAAGGGTCCTACAGACAACAGCCCCCTTAAATGCACAAACCTGATGCCACTTTACCCCCTGTACTCTGAATGAGGCAAAAATAGAAAAAAAAACAGTATGGATCTCTGGAGATAAATTCAGGATGCACAGGCTAGATTTTGAGTGCTTGAATTTGCAATCTTAATGCTCTTTTAGCATGCTTTTTATGTGTAATATCTTAGGTTTTTAAAAAAAGAAAACTGAAAAAATTAAAGTTCTATTAAGTGGTATCATATTGACACCTACATGGGACTGGAACAGGGCTGGAACCTTTAGATCCATCAAATAAACCTCTGCCATGTAAACTAATGGATAAACTGATAGCAATAGTAGATCATTCTCTTCTACATAGACAAGCATTAGAAAGGGATGAGATAGTTTGCCAGTGGGTTTCACAAATATTTGATGCCAATAGAGGAATAGTGAGGAATCTTGGATTCCAGACTTTGGAGAGATACATGCTCTCGTGAGGTCATAGAATCATAAGAAACTGGAAGGGACCAAGACAGGTCATCGAGTCCAGTTCCCTGCACTCAGGGCAGGACCAAGTACCCCCATTAAACCAACCCTGACAGGTGTTTGTCTAACCTGCTCTTAAAAACCTCCAGTGTAGGAGATTCCACAACCTGTGGAGGCAACTTATTCCAGTGTTTAATCACCCTGACAGTTAGGAATTTTTTCCTAATGTCTAGGCTGAACCTCCCTTACTGTAATTTAAGCCCATTGCTTCTTGTCCTATCATCTGTGATTAAGGAGAATAGTTTTTCTCTTTCTTCCTCATAACAACCTTTTAGGTATTTGAAAACTTTTATCATATCCCCTCTCAGTCTCTCAGTCATAGAACCCTTCTGCCTATTCTTTCCAAGCTTGACCCTTTCTGCCCTGTCCTTAACAGCCTGTCCCTGCCCCATTCCTTGCACCTTGTCCCAGTCCCATTGTCTTGGTCTGCCCAGTCCCAGTCTTCACTCCTATTGCCAAGTGAGTTTGCCCACTCCCAGCTCCTTACCCAATCTGTCTCTTCCCTCCCCTCCCATTGTCTCCCTCTTCCAATCTCTTCTCCAGTTCCTCATCCGTTCTTTACAGCATATTAACCGCATGAAGATGATTATTGTAGTTCCCCTTTGGCTACCTCTCATCCCAAATACATGGATAGGACAACCTATTTCTGAATGGGTGTGTCCACACTTGTAAATTAAGTCGACTTAAGCTTGCTTAAGTCGACTTAATTTACTCTGCGTCTACACTACACTTTCCTTAAGTCGACTTAAGCAAACTGCTTAAGTCGACTTAAGGAAAATTAAGTCGACTTTTTAAAACCTCGTTTAAGTCGACTTTTGGCTTAAGCCGACTTAAGCCAGTGTAAACCTGGAGTAGCCCTAAATCGACTCTAAGTTGATTTAGGGGACTCCAGGGCTTCCCCACTGCCCTCCCTGCCAGGAGGGGTGGCACAGGGAGAGCTTGGCATGCCCCCCCACAAAGCAGGACAGAGCCCTGCCCACCCTGCCCCTATGCCCTACCAGGATGCCTGTCCCCCTTTGCCCCATTGTAACCAGGTACAATGGGGCAAAGGCTGAGCCCCCTGGCATTTGGCAAGGGGTGCCCCCCTACCACCGTGGACCAGTCCCAGGTCCACCTAGCCCCTACAAGTCAACCTAGGCGTCCAGTGTGGTCGCTCTAGGTCGACATTGTAGGGTCCCCCCAAAGTCAACTTAAAATTTAAGTGTAGACATGCTAAGTCGACTTAAATTCACAAGTGTAGACATAGCCAATGTTATAAGAACAGTAATATTTTTTATGGTGTTTGTCTCTGCTGTATATAAGGGTAAGGGGCTTATTTACTAGCAAGAATAATTAAATACTTCTTTATTTTCAAGTTATTTTCTCCTGTAAGTTTCGGTTTTACCATTCACAAAATACAGTCAGTAACTACACACTCAAATAAATGTCTTTAGGGGAAAGCAGAAGTATTATAAATTTATTACATCGTTATTTATGGTTATGTTTGTGACTGAACACAGCGTAACAGGCAGCGAGCCAGTATTTAAAGGCTGAAAACAGATTTATAAAACCTTCAGTATATCAGTCTAAGCAGGCCTAGAGTCTGCAGTCTGTGTCACAATTTAATCTGTCTCTAAACCATAAAAAAAAATTAAACCATCTCTGTTGTTAATCATTAGGATTTAAAATAAAACCTAAATGAGGATGGTCTAGAAATGCAACCACAAATATGTGGTGCTAACAGAACATGGAATTTGTTTAAAATGCCATTGATTGCAAGTACCATACCGATTTCTATTCAATATTTTGTTCATTCCAGTTGGCTTGATTTGTATTTTGAAAACTCTTAGAGTAAAAGCATTACTGTACTTCAGTCAAAACATCGGTCAGTACAGATTACATCTCATACATTACATCTCAGATTTTGAGGCCAGAAGAGACCATCATGTTCATCTAGTCTGACTTCCTGCACACTACAAGTGGCAGAATCTCACCCAACCACTCCTATAATAGACCCATAACCTCTGACTGAGTTTCTGAAGTCCTCAAATCATGATTGAAAGACTTCAAATCACAGGCAATCTACCAATTCCTATAATTTAATCCTGTGAGTGACCCACGCCCCATGCTGCAGAGGCAGGCAAAACTCCCTCTTAATATCTACCAATCTCACATGATGGAAAGTTCCTTTCCAACCCCAACATGGTGATCAGTTTGACTGTGAACTCCACTCCCTCCCTAGTACTTCTCTTTCTTATGTATAATATCTCCCTTCAGCATTGTTCTGATTAGGCTAAACAAGCCAAGGTCTTTGAGTCTCCTCTCATAAAAGTAGGTTTTCCGTTCTTCTGATCCACCTATTAGCCCTTCTCTGCACGCGTTCCAATTTGAATTCCTCTTTCTTAAACATGGGCAACAAGAACTGCACACAGCACTCCAGGTGAGGTCTTACCAGTGTCTAGTATAATAATACTAACATTTCCCCATCTCTACTGGAGATATCTTGTCTGATGCATCCTAAGATTGCCTAACCCTTTTCATGATCACATCACATTGGTGGCTCAGTCAACCAATACATCCAGGTCTTTCTCCTTTTCTGTCATTTCCAACTGGATGTCCCCAGTTTACAGCAAAAATTCTTGTTAATCCCTAAATATATGACACTGCACTTTGCACTATTAAATTTCATTCCATTTCTGTTACTCCAGTTGTCAAGGTAACTCAAAATAATTTTGTATAGTATTCTCTCTCTCCTTTCCTCCCCCTGTATTGGCAATACCTCCTAACTTTGTGACACTAACAAATTGTATTAGTACATTCTCACTTCGTATAAAGATCATTGATAAAAATGTTAAATAAGGCTGGTCCCAAGATCAAGCCCTGAGAAATTCCACTGCTTCAGTCTTTCATAGCTAACCCTTTAGCTGATTATCATGCCAAAGCTCAAAAAAGCTGATTAAAACTACATATAGTGCAATTTTTTTAAAGCGCTGTAGTGCTAAAAAGAGTAAAAGGCAATAAACTATTTTGTCAGTGAAGTCAACAGATAAGATTCACAATACATTTGGGGAACAGATCTGCTGAATTGGTTCCCAACTTTTTTGAGTGAAAGCCCCAGCAGATAACACTAGGTAAAACACACCCATCCTTCCACTCCCCCACTTACCAGCCATAAACATATAATAACAACAACACTAAATTACATGAAGAATAATAATAAATTACTCTTACATGAGTAACAAAGCTAAGCCTTCCCTGGCACAACCACCATGGCACACCCTGTGTGGCCCCGTCTCTTCTCCTCCCTAATGGCCGGAGGGTAATGGAGACAGGCCCTTGTGGGTTGGCTGGAGCTACTTCAAGCCACCATTGACATGAGGCTGCTCCTTTCCAGCCAGCCGACAGGCCATCTAGTGCAGGTCTGTGGGAGAGTGGAGGGCTGCTCCTCCGTTACAGCTGGAGTGGAGCTGGGAGTGCTGCTACTTCACTCTGGCTAGCGTGGCACTTGGGAGGACTAAATGACCTCAATATTACTGAAGCCTCATGGACCCCACCTATAATTTTTGGCAACCCCCAAGGACATCCGCACCTCAGGTTGGGAACCACTGATCTGCTGAAAAGCCCATTTTATAGAACGTTTTTAAAATAATTGTTTCAATTTAATGGTATCTTAACACCTAAAAAGGTCAACAAGAGGAAACATCATACCACTCTGGACAGCTCTATTTGTGCACTCTGAATGAAGGGTTTAAATAGTGCATATTTTCTGGGAGCCATCTGCATGAGGGTCAACTACATCCCAATTCAATAGCAGGAACTGTCACATAATTTGAAAGAAATCTTACTTAGCTGCTATTTCATTCAAATAAAACTAAGTTGGCATTCTTCTTCCTACAGTAGTATTTGGTGTGCACCTCAGGAAACTTGCCAGGTACATAGTGGAGACAGGGGTGCATATGTCCTCAAGGAAACAGACAAACCAAACCAAGACACAGAAAACTGGGTCACACAAGAAAGCAACAGATATTAACATTCACCTCTATGCAGTTTTAATTTAACATGCATCTGTGGATCCACATTGTTTTCACTGACTTTTACAGAATTAAAAAAGTCCTATCTTCAGATATGGCTGTGTTTGACAGCATACCCACTATCATATACACATATTTATCCATTAAGGAAAATATTCTCCATCAAGGCTTACCTACAGAATTTGTATGCCTTTCCTAGACTAACCCATCTTAAGCAACGGGTATAGTTGGGTAGCTAAATGGTGAATAACTGGTCCGGACAGGAACCTTTGTCACCATCTCTGTTAACTTTTTAAAGCTGGTTCACCTATACTTCTAGAACCTAAAGCATTAGATGCTAAGAGCACTGTTCATATTAGTACATTTCTTCAGCAGAGAACATTTGAAGGGGTACATGAAAGAGGGTGACAAAATTAGAAAAGAAAGGAAGAAGCCTGACAGGAGGTGGGGTCAGGGAGGAAAGAAAAGGATAACAAGGAGATAAGAAAAAAAGAAAGGCAAAGAAAATATAGCAGACAACAAATAAGATAATTGCCCGTAAAACACAACATCATCAGCCATCAGAATAGCCAGGTCAGGAATTAGGAGCAGTAGGATAAGGTTCAATCACTTAATTTAAGGCAAGAAAATACATTAAAATTTGACTCCTAAGTTTTACATTCATCCACTGCTTATCGCACTCCATGCTTCTTCCAACCCCTCCACCCCTAATTTTTCTTCCCATGGAAGTCCTGCACTGCATATTCTTGAAATTAACCTCAGTTAATTAACCACTGAAAAGCTGTCACATCCAAATGCTGTGCTGCTAGCCCTTTTTGCTTATTCTGTGCAAACTGGACAAGTCTTCATATGGTAGAATGAGGATAACCAATCTTACTGTGGCCCCAGAAGTAACTACTGCTGCAGAAGGGAATACAACAAAATTGCAGTCTTCCACAAAAGATACAAGTACAGAAAGAGATCCTGTAATATCACTCTGTGATATTCTAAGACCACACACACATTTATCTAGTAGAGGGTGGCTGCACTTATTGCCTAGAAGTACTTTCAATACTTGACATCTAATATTTCCGGTGCTTTTGCATCTAAATGTAGTAGCGATTCCTCTTTGGGCTAGGGTATCAAGCTAGCTGAGTAGGGAAGAGGATCAGAGAAGGACTGCTTGTTGAGGGTGTGATCCTGAGCTCTGAAATAAACTCTGCAGTCAGAAAACCCATGCAGAAACACTTCTCCCACACCCCTGCTATGACCCACACAAGGCGTGCTGCATCTTTTTATATAAATTCTATAATTCTATATAGTATATATGTTTACCATTAGTGGCTTTATACTATCCTCAGTGAAAAGACTGGTTTAAAGCAGATTTTGTCCTTTAAAACTCTGATAATCTGTAAATTATGGTGTGAATTATCAAAATACACAAGTTTTACCTTTCAGTCATTTGTCACATGTTTACCTGAGTAATCCATAAATCAATGTGTATTCTGTGTCCTCCCCCACACATTCTCAATGTCCAACCCTCAGGGCTTGCCTACACAAGCACCGTAATCCGCACTAAAAATCATTACCGCGCGTTAATAAGCGAACTGTACACACGTGAAATGTTGTTCCTTCGCACTAAGCGCCTTCTTGATGCGCATTCCAACCACCACTCGGCCGAGAGTGGTAACAGCTGTTCCGGATCATCTGTTGCGCGTTTGAGCTCGTATGTATGCTCACTGCGCAATGATTGGCCTCCAGAAATGTCCCAGAGTGCCAATCAATGCCACTCTGGGACAACGGAGCTGTCAACATGTCAATTTCACTGCTCTAGCTGAGCAGTGAAATTGACATATGGGCTCCGCAAGCCGCGCTGGGGCTCCAGCTGATTTCCGCCCCAGCCGGGGATCGGGTGGCCGCAGAAGCTCCCCCGGAGCTCCTGCCGCCACCCGAACCCCTGGCCGGTGCTGGGAGACCGGCTCCGATTCGAGCCGGCCACCCAGCACCGCTCCCGGGCTCCGGGAATCATCTGCGGCTGGGGTTTAAAGCCCCGCAGCCGCAGATGAGTCCCGGAGCCCGGGAGCGGTGCTAGGTGACAGGTTCGAATCCGAGCC
>ML685840.1:3654157-3677555 GCA_007922175.1 Pelusios castaneus | reverse complement strand
GGGCTAGGGGGCTGGCTGTGGGCAGTGCATGGTGGGACAGGTGCCCACCATGCACTGCTCTTCTTTCACAAAGGAGCATTCCAAGGTTGAATGCTCCTTTGCGAAAGAAAGAGCACGTGTGTACATGAGAAAGCACAATGGTTATTGCGCTTTACTTGTCCCGCAATAACTTATTGCGGGACAAGTTTTCTCGTGTAGACATAGCCTCAGTAATGTGAGTTCATGACTACTCGCTGCTAGAGAACCTGACTCTTTAGTACCTGCAATCATTCTTTTACCAATAGAGGTCACTGGTTCAATCCCTGGTATTGGCTAAGATGGCAGCCGTCACAAACTGGCATCTTTGAAATTTGAGAGCTATGCTTTATACGGGCAGGGAAGGAGGAGATTACGACACAGATGTGCTGGTGTGATGCAAGCATGTGTACCCTGCTGCTGAAGCTGCCCTTGGCTGACCCCAATTCCCAGAAGTATATGAGAGGCTACGGAGTGTTTTGGGAAAAGAATGCTGACACAGATTCCTTCATGAAGGTTTCCTCTAGCTGACAGATTACGTTGTCACTACAAAACATGGAGGATTGCTCTTGGTGTGCTTGCGTTTTATTTATTTATTTAAAAGAAAACGGGGATAAAATGTCACAAACAAAGAATTTATTGACACAAATCACGTCTCGTACTATTCAGATGGGTTGCCATAGTCGGAAGCAGCCACAGCAGCACAGTTTTTCCCTCTGATTCCTAGGGAGGTACAGTTTCCTTTTTCCCTGATTCTGGAAAGTCATACTCTCTATACCAAAGCAGTATAACCCCATGCCCAAGAAATTAATATGCAAAAACTGTGATTTAGTAGCAGTTAAGGTTATGGCAGGACACACCCCATTCATCCAAAATCTTAAAAGTTTTTAGGAAGTTAAGGGGAAAGCCTTGTACATTTCTTTCTACGTTCTTTGACTAGAACACCGTCGATAACACACACTAATGCTTCATAAGGCTTTCATTTCCATCTCCAATAGATATCAAAAAGGAATACATATTCTAATTTCATCAAACTTACAGGCTAACACAAAACTTTAACATGACCACAGTGGTGTTAAAACAGAATAACTTCCCAAATGCATGGAATAGTTGACAGTCTAATGAGTTGATTTGTTAATATAACTGAAAGAAACGCCTGTGAGGTCACTGTTATGATTCTGTATTCAAGGAAATGAAGAAGCAAAGGAACCTGGCAAGGAAAAGTGACCAAAACCAAAACATTGCATGACTTGTTGCAGTAAAATGGAGAATTCTGCAGCAAAAATGCCAAATTCTGTACCTGCAAAGTCTCAAATAAAAAGGATGGGGAAATTCATTTATCAGAGCTTGTTTGTAGGCTATCTTCAGATTCAGGCAGATGTCTCTGCATTGTTTATATTTGCTTCACATTTTCAAGTTTCTCTCCTCAAACATAACAGCTATTATGTTTTTTTAAAAGACACTTTCTTCCTGGAGCATAATTCTTCAACAAAAGGTGAACTCTGCAGCCACAAAACACACTGTGCCTTGAACATTCCCTTACTAAGGACTGCAAACTTAATAAGACTCCCCCTCAGAATTTCCCTGGTATTATTCCATCAAAACTAATAAATCCACTCAGAAATCTGCATATCTAGGGGATTCACAGGATGTGAATGGCTCTGCACTGGTTCCCTTTCCTTAGCAGCCCGCTCCGGGCTCCATGGCAGTCTGGTGGGACACATACTTCCAGGGATTTCCTCTCCTACTGGGGTCCTGAAATAACACTGGGAAGAAGGAAAATAGTATATAAGTAAATGCTGCCTCACACAGCACTATTTTAAGCAGGGTATTCCCATGGGGTTGGTGGGAGTATGATGTCTCTGTTACAGCTGTTACTCCAGAACCTCCCACCAGCCTCTCCAACCCTTCCCCTACCCCCAACCTTAATCATCTCATGAAATTTTAGAGATACAAGACAGAAAGATAGAAAACAATTTTACAATGAGCTGCTGTGCACAGAAAATACTGTTCTCAGCTACAGCAAAACAAAACTAAATTAACTTTTCTTATTGTGCTATCACTGAAAGCTGCTATGTGTTGTGTCCAAGAACACCACATTGTGCCTCAATCACTAAGAAAGTCTGGATGTCTGGTATGCCCCAAACACCAACATGTTTGCAATATCCTTTGAAAACTGAATGACAACCTAAAAGAAATAGAACATACCTGACGTACAAAACTATTAGAGGTAGTGTCAGAAGATGTACTCCCATCTGATCCTTTAAATCGGTTTTTTCTTCTAGCCCCTTTTCCATAAGACTGTAAAAAACCAATAGGGATAGTGTTAATTTACCTTACACAGAACCCTCCAGTATAAATATTACTGATGTAAGATGACATGATTGACTGCTAGGGGCTTAACTGGGCAAAATTCTTCAAGCTGGTGAGCACTTACACAAGTAATTGATGAGACCCCCTACATATGTCACCAATATAAATAAGTTTTGCACAGTGGAGCCCAGAAAGATTCTCTCTCTCTCCTTTCAGGTTCAATGAAGCAGTTTTATAAACCAGTACAATGTTATATTATTTACACAAGTCAGAATGACTAAGAAGAAAAGTTTATTTTATAGTTACTTTAAATGTACACCCTAATCAGAGAGATACTGAAGAGACTAATTATGAGCCAAATCATCTGGGAGAAAGAGTTTAAACAGAAAAATATGAATGATAATTTGGAACTATTAAGAACATTTTACTAGCGGCTCCAAAATCCAAAATCATACAAATGAAAAAGAAGGCTACAGTGGTCAATAAACCAGCCTAACTCAGATGGGAAGTGAAAGCGGCCATAAAAAAATAAAACATAACTAATGAAAAAAAGGAGAAGTTGATAATAATGAACATAAATTAAAAGTTAGGAATTATAGAAAATTGATAATGGATGCAAAAGGACACAAAGTGAAATCTATGTCAGCAGAGTTAGAGATAATACAAATGAGCTTTTAAAAATGTATCAGAAAGAAAAGGAGTCCTAACAATGATTCATTACTAGCTGTAAATGATAGAACTGTCAATAACAATGCAAAAAAGGAAAACATATTACATTGATATATCTGTTCTGTAGCTACCTCCCTCATGATATCCGTACACAACACCACTGTCCTGTCTGTTACTAAAGCCCAGAAGTTCTGCATCATCTTTGACTTCTACCTCTCTCTAGGTCCTCACATCCAGGCTACAATCTTTCAGATTCATTCTACATAACATCAACAATATACAGCCTTTTCTATCCATCAACACTGTTACACTCTTGTCCAGGTTTTCATCATCTCATATCTTGATTATTACAATATCCTTTTCTCTGGCTTTGACAAATGCAATCTTGATTTGCTCATAGCCATTTAGAATGTGGGTATAAAGATTATTCATCTATCCTGTCCTTTGACCATTTCACCCTCTCTTTGAATCCCTCCATTGGCTCCCTCTTCTCTACCACATCAAATTTATGTTCCCTGTAATCACTTTCAAGGCCCTGCACAGTCAATCTTCTCCCTATATATCATCTTTCATTCACTATCAAGATGTCAACTCCTGCTTCCAGTCAGCCAACAATGCCAGCCTCCATCTCCTATTTGTTAAATTTTCAAACAAACACCTCAGTTCTTTCTCTCATGCGATCCCTCACACCTGAGAGGAGCTCCCCGTAAACATCCAATAAGTTACCTCATTATCCTTCTTAAAATTCTTCCTTGCTGTGATGCCTACAAAAATGTACCAACAGCTGATCTGGTGTGCCGATACTACTGTCTATCAGGCTGATCAATACTGTCTCATTGTTTCCTTGTACTCCCCATATATTTATCTTTATTTGTCTTTGTCTCTTGTCTGGTACTGTAAACTCTGTGCAAAAGTGAAAAACAAGATAAAACAAAAATGGAGGAAAGATTTGGTCATGTGAGGAAATTCAAATTGGCACTTATTCTCATATACTAAGTATCCCTTTTAAATTGTACTCTTGCTGCTAATCCAGGATAATCTGATAGCTGGATGGCAACTCTTCTTAATGAAGGATCGGGTTTCCTACTACTCCCTGCTCTATTGTCATCTTAAGAATTCAACAAATGTGAGTCAGTCTTCCCACAAAAAATCATGAGAGTATTTTTTAAATGTTCATGATTTTAAAGTCAATACATTTTGGGTTCTTTATATTTGTCTTCTGGTGTTTGAGCCCAGAGGGTTTACATTTTAAAGCTCTTCTCCCCAACAATGAGGGTGAGCAACTGGCTTTTTCTGTTTTTAGAGCTGAGAGTCTCATGTAATCACATGACTCAAGGATCTGTGGACTTAATTTTATGATAAAATTCTGAGATTTGGGCACATTAATTCTTTCCCTTTATTATTTTTTGCCTCTTTATGTGCAGCTGTGTTGTGGAAGATCAAGCTTTTTGTTTGCATGAACAATTGCTCTGGAATTACAATTTTAGAAGACTAGTAAATTGATTTTTCACAACATACATAATATAGAGAGCAAATTTCAGTATTAAAATATTTCATCAACATTTTGCTTGTATTCCAGGAAAGTGTGTATAACAGTTGGCTATAAATGAATAATTACAAGTAAAAGGCTGAATCGCGGCACGTAGCCCCTGGCCTGAATAAATAGCAAGGTGGACCAGCCTCTTGAACTCAAAGCACAAACACACTACATACATTTTGCCATACTTCTGAATGTTTCAGCATGCTCCCACCAGGGCAGCCTGCTCCATGAACTGGCACGTAGCAGCATTCATGGAGTGAACAATCCCTGTATTCTGGGTTTGTAAGCTATACGAGTGAGGCAATGCTCCTCAATACTACCCCAAGACCATCTATCTGCATATGGTCAGCCATAATCTAACGCAAACTAATTGTATTTGTTTCGAAATTAGTAAGACTACAAACTGCAATCATTTAAGTATGTGTATAACTTGCCAGAGACAAATGAAACACAACACACACACACAAATTCTGTTGCTTCCTAAAATACCAGTCATGCAATGTATGACTTTTTTTAAAAACTGCAAATTATTTCTGTGAACATTTTTCACTTACCACAATCTTTAAGAAGAAAAGTGATGAAGGCATGTTTTTCATTCTCACTTTCACCCACCCTTTATTTGAATCCATCTTAACTAATAAACAATGAAAATCATACTAATCTTCTTAAACATGCATAGTGGTTGCCTGTGTAGTAACATTGCTTCATATACAAACAATTATTTCATAATCATTAGGCACTAAAGAGCGTTCATTTTCCACAGTGAAACTCTGTGAGTTTAAACGAGATCCAGCTATGTCCAATGTACAGAAAGCCTGCATCCACCATATTTAGTTCTCCAATGTACATGACTAATAAACAGAAGATATGGTTGATCACCCTATGCAAAATGCTGTGCTAAATTGCATCTGGAAAAGTGAGTCTAATGGCATCAAATAACTCAATCCACAACCAGAAAACCAGTCAGCATGGACTAAAAATAAGGTGTAAATCTTTAAACAGTGACAGTAATAAACCACTTGAACAATTTATCAAAGATTTTGGTGGATTCTCCGTCATTGACAATTTAACAACAACAACAAAAAAGAAGATTGGATGTCTTTCTAAAATATATGCACTGGGAAATATCTGAGTGAAAGTCCTATAGCGTATTATATAGGAGGCCAAACAAAATGCTTACAATGGTCTCTTTTGGCCTTCAAATCTATAGTAAATCCTAAACATGTGTAATGCTCTCAGTAGCAGCTGATCCCCAACCTGTAACGGAGAATACAGTGCTAGCCATTAAGACTGATATTAAAGAGTTAGAGTCAGAACTACAATTTTAAAACAGACAAGTTTGCCTCATTCAAAGATGTAAAGAAAAATGCAGAGGATTCAGTCAGCAGAGTCACTAAAGTGGAGTCAAGTCTCAGTAGAAAAGTAATAATCTGAACAGCAGGAAACAGAAAGAAAACAAAAATCAAGAGCTGGAATGAAGATCAGATGATCTATAGATCCAGGAATGAAGGACTAACACAAGAAACAAATCAGTACCTAAAGTAATAGAGAAGCATAATCCTAAAAGATCTGTAGAGTTTCTGAACAGAGGATTTCTCCAGTGATAAGAGAATGTTTCTATTTTAAGAAACAAAGCACACCAACTTCTCTTTCCTCCCCTCACCAAGACTTAAAAGTGCATATGCACTAGATGACAAAGAACAGAACCTACAAAAAATTCAGGACATACCGACCCAATTCTACCTCCCAGTTCCAGAACAATCCATTGCCACTGTAATTATCCCAACCAAACGGGGTTGTTTAGTGCTGTGGTATATCAAACCACCTGTGATATTCAGTAGCGTGCTAGTCATACCATGATTTAGAGGCAAGCACTTCAGTCAGTATGCTTTATAGACCTCTAGCACCTGGTGAGTCCCAATAAGCACTCAGACAAACAGCACAGACCAAAAAAACTTGTTTGGTAGAGCAGGGAGAAAAGACGGTCACAAATAGATAAACAACAAAGGATAAACACAACTCCTCCTCCTTAGCCCATACGGGGCAGTCTGAAAGAGGATTAGGGCTACTCAGGGACAGTATCGGGAATACCACAGCAACTGGGGCATAATAAGAGCAATTGGATATTAGCCAGAAGTTCCCAATATACTACCGTAATATTCAATTCCACAGTGATATCTCACTAGCAGCTCCTCCAGGCAGTGCAACTGCTTTCCCTATAGCAATCAGTGTTCCCTCTAAGCTGCGCGGGTGCGCGGCCGTGCAGCAGCCGTCACACCTCCCGCACAGCACTGAGGGACCCCCACGCAGCCCGGCAGCCCCCACCTCTCCCTCCAGATCCCCGGGGCTGCGGCTTTGCCGTGGCAGATCCAGCCTGCGCCCGGCCGCTGGGCTGGCCCTCCCCAGGGTGGGACAGGCAGGCTCAGGCTCAGCTCAGGTGCGCAGACCTGCCTGCCTGCCCCACGCGGCCAGGGCAGCGGGGTGGCTGCGGCCGCAGCGGGCTCCCGGGCTCCCACCGCCAAACGCCTCGACTTCCCGACCCAGGGCCGGGCTCATCCGACGGCTTCGGCCTCCCAGCACGGGGCCGGGATCAGCCTCCAGGGCTGGGGTCTGCTCCGCCCCACCGGCAGCTTCCCAGGGCCACGGTAGGGTCCTCCCCCGCCAGCGGCCTTGGCTTCTCTCTTTCTTTCTCTTCCTTCTTTCTCTTCTTTGCCTGCCTTCTTTTTTCTTTCTTCCTCTCTTTCTCTTCCTTCTTTCTCTTTTTTCCTTATTTGTCTTTCTCTTTCCTTTTTTCTCTCTCTTCTTTCCTTCCTCTTTCTTCTCTTCCTTTTCCTTCCTTCCTCCTTCTTTCTCTTCCTGTTTCGTCTTCTTTCCCTCTTTCTTTGCTTCCTTCCTTTTTCTTCCTTCTCTTCTTTCCTTCCTCTTTCTTCTTTCTCTTCCTTCTTTTTTCTTTCTTTCTCTCCCTTTCTCTTCCTTCCCTCCTTCTTTCTCTCCCTTTCTCTTCCTTCCTTCTCTCTTTTTTCTTTCACCCTTGCTTTTTTTTCCTTCTTTCCTTTGCTTTCCTTTTTCTTTCCTTCTTTCTCTTTGCCTTCTTTTTTCTTTCTTCCTCTTTCTCTTCCTTCTTTCTCTTTTTTCCTTCTTTGTCTTCCTTTTTCTTTCCTTCTTTTTTCTTTCTTTCTCTTCTTTCCTTCCTCTTTCTTCTTTCTCTTCCTTCTTTCCTCTTCTTTCCTTCTCTTTCTTTTTCTCTTCCTTTCTTTTTCTCTCCCTTCCTTCCTTCTCTCTTTTTTCTCTCTTCCTTCCTTCCTTCTTTCTTTCCTTCCTTTTTAAAAAAAACTTTTAAAAAATTAATTTTAAATAAAAACCTTTCTAAAAATTAAATTTCAATTCAAAATTCATTCAAATTCAATTAAACACAATTAATTAATTCTATTTACAATTACTTTAACTTCAATTAATGCCTATAATTTCTGTCATGTGAGTTTACACAAAAATTTTATTCAGAAAAAGTTTTGCACACGGCTTGAAAATTTTGCACACAAGCCGCCAAACCTTAGAGGGAACATTGAAATGTTTAGGCTGCAAGCCCCACCTCACAGTCTCCATTATGTGCAAGCTTCCTGCCCTCTTCTAGTACTTTGCAGGGATACTGCTGCAATGGACAGGTCTACGAAGGCCTCCCTTTTTCAACAGCAGTCGAACAGAGAAGATGCAAGTTACTTAGAATACCTTGTGTATCTGTGTTCTGACTCTCCTACTCCCAGCATATCCACTGCGCTGAGTCAAAGGGAGGGGCTAACCCAGTTGCAGGGGGTGGTGTTTAGAGATCAACTTCCTGATCAGCTGAGCGGGTCTGCATAGACCCTATCAGGAAGTTCAAACTGATGGCGGCAAATATGCTGCGGTCAGTGAAGACTATCCTACTGTTCCCGGCAGACCCTCTCTCTACTCCCTGCCTTGCCCAAGCCCTCTTTATTCAGAAACCTGGTGCAGGTCTTTGCTCTTTCCCCACAGGCCTTGTATCAGCCTGCATTGTTGCCACTATTGCTGCTAACAGCAGCTTTTCCTTTATGGGGCTCTCTGGTTTTCATCAATCTCCCAGATCTCAAGTTGCCTCTGCTCTGCTGCTGGATATCCAGAGGGCCAGTTCCCTTCCCATGACAGACACATCCAAGGAGTTTCTGCCACCCTCACCTTATTAGCTAGGGGAAGGGACTGGGTCTGCTCTCCTCACTCAGACCAACTATACTCCTAACACCCGGGAAATCCTCTCCCTCTTGCTGACATACACATTCTAGAAGTGACAATGGAACACAGTACTTCTGCTGCTCATCAGATTCATCACATCATAGATCAACGTTTCTCAACCACTGTCATCACACAGCCATCACAGAGACCGGGGGAAACTGTATTCCATTGGGGGAAAAGGCGAAGGCTGTTGTGTCTTGTACGGTTGCGCATGCTGCCAAGCATGTCACAACCCACAAAAGATTGAGAAACAATGCCACAGATGAAGACCTCTCTGCTTTCAATCTGAGTGAAAGGAGCATGTAAGAGAAGGACTGAGTTTTGGGAGACATGGTCATCCCAACACACCTCTCACAGTCCCTGGGCCCTTTAAGACTGGAAGCTGTTGCCCAATAGAAATTTTTATACAAGGATTCCTGACTCAAAGAGGAGATCAGAAATGAGAGACCAGGGGCCTGGGAAAACTTGGGAGGGGTGGGTCTCTGCATCTGTCAGACAAAAGGCCTGAGAGAGAGACACCAGCAGAGAGCTAGAGCCAACTATAGCAAAGCCTCAGCTGAGGAGGACTGTGGAGTCCTGAAAAGAAGGTCGAAGAAGCCAAGACACAAAGGGACAGTGACATTGCTTTGTGTTTTGAATTTTCTCTCTACGTTGATGTATAAAAGTCTTCAGCAAAGGAACTGGAATGGTGCAGTTGTCTGGAGCATGATTTCACCTTTTCCAGCTGCCCACCAGTTTCCAGCCAGATCACAGAAGCTTTCCATTCAAAATGGTTTGCAAGTATATAAACCAGGAATGTGACCTCTAAAAGGCAATGAATAGATTTTTTTAAAGGAAGTAGGAACTGAAATCACGAGCGAGTTTCAGATGGACCCAAGAGTGGAAAAAAAATCTAAAAAGCAAGGACAATAATTGCTGGCATACCATATACAACTTAGAAACAAATGCCTGTAGCAGAGACCAGTCATTTAAAACCCAACTACAGCTGACCAAGAGCAGGGTGAAGCAGGTTGAATCCCTTGACAGTTTGGGGAAGAACCAAAGAGAAATAATTCTTGAAATCTGCACTGGTTTCTAGTTAAGACTATTAATATTTTTTCTATCATAAAAGAGTGCAACACTGGAAGAAGGTTACCACTTTCAGTCAGAAGGGTAGAAAAGAAGGCCTCATGCTTCATGGTTTCAAATTACAGCTGGGGAGGCCAAGGTTGGATATTAGGAAAAACTTTCTCACTAGGAGGGTGGTGAAGCATTGGAATGGGTTACCTAGGGAGGTGGTAGAATCTCCATCTTTGGAGATTTTTAAGGCCCGGTTAGACAAAACCCTGGCTGGGGTGATTTAGTGGCAGTGGTCCTGCTTTTTAGCAGGGGGTTGGACTAGATGACCTCGTGAGGTCCCTTCCAACCCTATTATTCTATGATTCTATGATGATTCTATGCTAGTGACCATGCTGGAAGTCTACAAAATGTAATTTGGTCTCACCTCCTTTGAATTCTAATCTACTTTACTGGAGCACTTGCCATGTCAGTCCTGGCAGTTGAAGAATACCAGTAGATGAGAATACATCTTTCAATAACTCCATAGTAAACAGTTATAGAATTATTGGTGGTATTTAATAAAATTAAGAGTAAGAAGATCTCTTTGGCTATTAATTATAAATTTATTTTGTGAGTTAATATTAACAAAATGAGGTTTTGCAAGAGAAGATGATATTTAAAAAACAGGGGAAATGGGGTATGGAGTAAATTGGCTCAGCTCTCACTGGTCAGTTGTGGAGGGGTGTGCTGAATCTGCTGCTGCAGATGATGATAGTCAGTAAGGAGGGGAAGATTCCAGGGTAGATGGGATGATGGGAGGACAACAATTAGGGCAGCTCATTCCGGGTCAGTAAACTGGAGTTCATGCGTGACAGGGGATCTCTCTTGCTTTAAGAAAAACAGGATACACATACATATTTGAAGATAATATTCACATAGTGCTAAAACAAATACATTACACAATACCTCAATCCCTGGCATCAATTTCTCTCCAACAATGGAAAATGACTTATTCAAGGACCTGAAATGTACTCAGCCCAGTGACAACTATTCACAGACACCCAGTTTTCCTATATTAGAGGATTATTTTAGAAATAAAAGCAAGAGCTCCTGAAATGTGAAAGATATAAGCCCCTTGAATAGAAAAAAGAAAGATTTCCACAAGAGAGCTATCACAGTAGGACTAGAAGTTTGAGGCTCTTAAAAAAATATATGAAGGAGATTAAGAAAAAAAGGGAAATGCGGAAGAGGGAACTTGTTTTCTTTTACAATTTGTCAAGCTATTAGAAAAGTAACTGATGGATAATGCAGAAAGAGATAAAGAAAGGGTAAGATGTGAGAGGAGTAATAATGGGGGAGCCGAGGAGGAACTTATCTCAGACAAGCTATTTCCCCACTTGGCAGGTTATTTCATAATTGTGCATTAGAGGGTTTAATGAATATCCCAATCTGAACTCTGCTAGAGACAGGACAATGAGCCAGATGAACCAACAGTATTACTGATTTAGTCTCAGCACTTCACAAAGAATTGATGAATTTGGAAGCAGAAGTTGAACTGTAGACTCATTAAAAGAAAAGGACCAGTCAGATTAAAAAATTACCATGGAAGAACGGCAAGGCATTGCCACTTGTTCTCTGTCTGTTACTATAAATAATAAGGTGGACCTATATTTTTAAAAATTACTTGATCACTAACTTGATGCGTTCTCATTTATTTGGCTTTTTGTTTGTGAAAAGTTGATGAAATAGGAAAAAAATCGAGGGCCTGATTTTCACAGGTACTGAGCACACCAAGCTCTCACTGTTTTAAATTGGAGTTCTGGGTGCTCCTGACCTTTGAAAGCGAGGCGTTCAGTGTCCTGAGTTTATTCTGAGAGGGTCCCATCATAGGCCTTAATCTTACATAGACTTATGAACATGATCCACTTTAAGAACTGAGTAGACCTATTGAAGTCAATGGAACTACTCCATGGTGTATACATTTAAGCATGCAAATAAGCCTGTGCAAGATTGGTGGCCTAGGATTTTATCTGAAATCTTATCTACACTGAGAACACAGTGTGCTAATTATAACTATGTTTAATATTATTTTAAAGCAGCAGACACAGACCCCAATCAGGGACAGGTCAAAGCTCCATTATGCTGGTTGCTGTACAAACACACACAAAGACATAACGTGCTATTTGGGACAGGGGCTAGCAGATTTCAGTCATAATTTCCCTGATTGGTGCCTTGATTACTATAATTGTTCCTCAGAACTGTTATGACATGTTTTGGCCAGCCTTTGCTGATCCATGATATACAACCAAATTTTAAAAAAATAAATAAAAGCCAAGTCCAGGTAGAATCCTAGTGTAGGACAAAAGGTTTGAATCCTATTACAAAGTTTGGTCACATCCATACAGGCCAAGCTAAGCTGTAGGACAGCATTTTCTAAAGTTGTAATTCCTAGGAATAACACTCCAGCAAATACTTTAAAGGATGACATTGCTGCACAAATCTTGAATGGTTTTCTGGCATCACTGCTGGGAATACTATTTTGGGATGAAATACTTCCAGTAGCATCACAGAACATGATAGCCCTATGTATCTTAAACATGTGGGTGACCTGGGCATTACTACAAAATATGCAGGTACTGAAGGTAACGGATCACATATCCAACATTCAGCCTCTCTCTCATTGTGACTTCTTTTAATAGCACTGAGTTTTTACTGTAATAATTTTTCAGAGATAATGGAACAAAAGAGTAATCGTCTCTCAGTGCAATAAAATGCTAAGAAATTAATTTAATGTTAATATTCAGGCAAAGAGGTCTTCTATTCCAATATGATTTCTTTGATACAAAAGGATCACATATGACTAGGATACCTTTGTCTAAAGGCAAAGAGACTGTTCTTCTGTCTCATGGACTCTGGTACAGAGAAGTGAAATTTTGCTCACTGCATTTACTGAAAAGCTTTGTTATCTTTACCCCCAAAAGCCACCATTTGTGCCCTACCATTCAGAAATAAATATATAACACAGAACACAAGTATAATACCTGAGATATAAATAATGCAGCTATTCAGCTTTAAAGCCAAATTCTTTTTTGCTTCATTAAAAAAAATATAATAATGAATTTTGTGATCAATGGTGGACTTTTGTCCACATCAGAAAACGGCTACAAAATCTGATATAGTTGTCAGTCTCTTTTCATGATAGGATAGAAACCAGAAGAGCAGAAGTATTTGTAGGTCAGGAATTAGAGCATCATTGTGTGGGAAGGCTTGCAAAGCATATGGCCATGCTGCTATATTTCTGACTGTAGTTTCACAAGCAAAAAGAAAAAAAATACACTTTCTCTCTCTTTAAAAAAAACAAAACAAAAACAAACTTGTTTCTCATTAGCTGAATTTTATTCATTTTTAATGATCTTCAGTAAATGTCAATTTGACAGGCTGACACAATTTTCACATAAGACTTCTAATCCAACATTTTTGTAATACCAAGGGACCTCCTTTTCAACTAAAATAAAGGGTCAGAAATGGCTTTAACAACAACAAAAAGATATAAACCCAAAGAGAAAATACCTTTTATTCCTAACAAAAACCAATGTGTTCATTATTGCTAATGCACACAGTGAAATCTTACCACACATTTACTGGGTTTTTAAATAATACCATAAATCTATGCAGACCAGTAATGTAAACTGAGATATTATACATTAACATACTAAACCAAAACTTGTTTCAAAATGCAAAATCTTCAACAGATGTGCTGATCTTCATTTCTCTATTTCAAACATGCACACACACCAACCTGCATACAACATATGTTATACTTTTACAGCATCCTTGGGGGAAAGGAATTGTATCCCCAGTTTCTTAATTTTATGCTAGAAGCTAGAATTTATAAGGTGGTGAACACCTTTATCCTAGCAAAAGTCCTTACTCCTGCGGCTTTATTTGGCATAAATTCTGTCTTCACCTAAACCAGGTTTCCCAATCTATGAACACATTGGATGGAAGGGGGAGACAGGCTGTAGCACTGTATGGTAGGCAACATGTAAATCAAATCAGATACAACAGGTTGTTAGAGGTAGGGAAACAATCCGTTTGTTTTCGGAAGGAAGGCATTGAACAACACAGTCAAAATGTGCGTTTTGCATAGATCGACATTCGATAGATAACCAAAAAGTTTCCAATGTGTCTGCTGCACCGAACACTTCTTTGCATGAATACATTTTAATTAAATGGTATTTTAAGAGGAAAACGGATCTCGGATCGCTCCTAAGAACTACCAGCCTGCCCTTGTGGATGGGGATTGAAGTTGGAGGGTAAGGAGTTTAGGAAATCCTGCTGTTCCTCTCCTCATCTCGTTGAGGCTCCGAAGGGTGGTGGGACATCCTGGAGCTCGTTTCTTTGCAGCTAAGACTGATTTGAGGGTGAGGGATGGCTGTCGGACACTCTCCCGAGCCAGGGGACCGGCTTAGATTTGCACATGGGAATGAGATCCCCGCAGAGCTCCCTCTCCCGCCCGATCCTTACTGCCACAGGGTCCCGATGGGGGAGGAAGAGGGAAGCCAGAGACTAAGCTGAAGCCAGGGAGCCAGCAGAGGCGCAAGGCACAGCCAGGGACCCCGAGCCCGGAGACCTCCCCATCCAGCAGGTACCTGCGCTGCTGTCGCGGCGGGTGGGGGATTGTCCAGCAGCTCCATCTGCAGCTCCTGCACCGCCGCCGGGGTGGGAGGCGATTTGGACATGTCGCTTTGGACCATTGGAGAAAAGTAGCAGCCGGCTTCGCCCCAAGCAAGCCCCGCCGGGAATCAGTGCACAGTCCGGCACCGCCCGCTGCCGCTGCCTGCTGGGGGAGCGGGGACGCGCTCAGCTCTCAGCGCCGAGCGATTGGCAGCCTCCACCGCCCGGCTGGAGCAGGAAGGGGCGCGGCCGCCGGGAGGGGCGAAGAGCGGGAGGCTGGGCGGACGCCTCCGCGCGGTTCGCCCCCGTCGAGCTGGAGCTGCTGCTGCTGCTGCTGCTGCCGCCGCCGCCGCCAGGCTGGAGGGAGGAGCCGCGCCGGGGAGGGGGAGAGGGAGAGCGAGGCAATGACCATCTCCCTCGACGCCGCTTCCCCGGCGAGGGGCGCGCTGCAGAGCACAGGCGGAGCAATCACTGAACCTCTCCACTCCCGCCAAGTTTCGCCTGACCGGCCGCGCGGGGGTTAACCCAGACTAGTTTCGAGGCAGGTTGGGGAGGGCTGCATCAGCCACGTCCTTCAGCTCCCCCCGCGAGACAGAGACTTAGGCTATGTACACACTACCATTTTTAACGCGCAATAATCCTCTTCCGCATTAATTCTCCCGTGGCTGTTGTTGCGCGAGATCGCGTACACACTATGCTTGCTCTAACGGAACAAAGCCCCCCCCCTTCTGAGCGCAGTCCTCCAGGAAAGCGAAGGGGATTGTGGGTACGTATCCCAGAGTCCCCAGTATCATCTCCCGTGGTGCATTCCGCTACTGACGCTACCCAGCGGTTGCCAATAGCAACGAGCGCGAATTTCAAATTGAAGCAACCTTCTTCTCGGCACTGCCTTTTCAGAATCGACATGGATTCAGCTGTGATCTTGAATGCTGCCTTCAGCATTGTGAACACAGCCCAGATTCTGTTGCGGTTTGCCTTTGGCTATGATTCGGAGCATGACACGGATGACTCGGTCTCGGATGATGACAGCATTGAAAACCAAACGGACATTCTGATCAGTTTCGCGGACCAGCAACACAGCCTGAACCGCCGTGTTTGGTCCCGGCAGACGAGCACAGACTGGTGGGAACGAATCGTCCTTCAGCTGTGGGATGATGATCAGTGGCAACAGAACTTTAGAATGCGGAAAGCCACATTTATGGAGCTATGCCAGGAGCTTGCCCCTGCCCTTCGATGCAAGGACACGAGGATGAGACCCGCCATGACCGTGGAGAAGCGTGTGGCTATCGCACTTTGGAAACTGGCGACTCCAGACTGCTACCGCTCGGTCGCAAACCAGTTTGGGGTTGGACGCTCGACCGTTGGAGTGGCACTGTCACAAGTATGCAGAGCCATCAACCGTATTCTGCTCAGGAGGATGGTGACCCCGGGAAACGTGAGGGAGATCATCGCAGGATTTAATGAGTTGGGCTTCCCGAACTGTGGGGGTGCAATAGATGGGACTCACATCCCTATTCTCGCTCCCGACCACCTTGCCTCTGAATACATCAACAGGAAAGGATACTTTTCGATGGTTCTACAGGCACTGGTGGACCACCGTGGTCGCTTTATGGACATTAATGCTGGCTGGTCTGGAAAGGTGCACGATGCACGCATCTTTAGAAACTCTGGACTATTCAGAAGGCTACATGCTGGCACATTTTTTCCAGACGAGAAAATAATTGTGGGCGGTGTAGAGATGCCAGTGGTGATACTTGGGGACCCCGCCTACCCACTGATGCCATGGCTCATGAAGCCGTACACCGGGAAGTTGGATCCTGACAAGGAGCGTTTCAATTACCGGTTAAGTAGATGCAGAATGGTTGTGGAGTGTGCCTTTGGCCGTTTAAAAGCGCGCTGGAGAGCGCTGTATGGCAGGCTAGATCTCCACGAGGACAGGATCCCATTAGTTATTTCGGCTTGCTGTGTTCTTCACAATATATGTGAAAGCCGGGGGGAGAGATTCAGGAACTCTTGGACCACTGAGGCACAACGTCTGGAAAATGCCTACCAGCAACCAGACACGAGGGGTATCCGGGGGGGCGCAGCTAAGGGCAGTTCGCATAAGGGATGCGTTAAAAACACATTTTAGTACTGTTGGTTAAAATTGTACCTTTGAATATAGTTACTAACCATTTCCTATATGTTTCAACTGTTAAAAATTAAGCTTTAGAAATTTTGTGTTTTTCCCCTGTAAACATTCATTGAATCAAAAACCGTTAATGTTAAATTAATGAAACAAATAAAGAACGTCTGATTAAGTTTAACAAGGATTCAACTTTATTTAATTAACATTGATCAAAACTCGGGTTTGAGGGGAGTAGGGACTAAAGGTGGGTGTAGGTGCGGGACTCAACTACATATGTTGGGGGAGGGGTTCTGTTAGGGTTACACCATGGATGTCCATGGTGGTCTAAAAACTGTCTGGGGGGGGAATGTGGCGTGGATGCACTGAAAGGCATATGAGGCTGATGATGGGGGGTGCGAGCCTGTAGCAGACCGACCATGGTCTTGAGGAGGTTGGTCTGCTCCTGCATGATGCCTATCAGGGCATCCTTCTGCTGCTCTCTCCTCGCACTGCTCTGTCTCCTGTCCTGCCTGCACTGCCTCCTCCATTGCCTTGTCTCCCTCGCAGAAGCCTCATGGAACTGCATGAGCTCCTGGAAGACGTCTTCCTTGCTCCTGCGAGGCCTCCGCCTTATCCTCCTCAGACGCTCAGCTGCAGCTGTAGACTGTCCACCGAAGGTCATTCCTGTTCAGATATGAAAAATGTAGAATGCCGCTATTGTTCTCGCCACGGTCAGGAGCAAATGATGTTGTTCTCCCCACACATTCCTTCAATACACAAGAGGGGACCTATGGGGGGGCGGTAACAGATTTCCCAAAGCTTGGTACGGGTTGCAGAGCTAGTACAACGGAGAGTTGACTATTGCCACACCAAGTTCTGATCCCGTGCCCGAGATGGCTGAAATAGAGGCAGATCTCACACTGCTTAGAGTGCCTCTGCAAGCGAGAATGCATCTCCTTCATGTTGCCGACTTCAAGCCGGGACCTTACGCTGCAGGACTGTGCGCAGCAATGTTGCCCGCAGGAGTGCTTGCGAGTCTGAAAGGAAGAGTGTCCCTGAATGGTGGAGTGCAAAGGAATGCTCTACCATGTAATTTGAAGAGAAGACTCTGGAAATATTTGGATGACGCGTTCAGTGAGTTGAAAGGGAACGACTACTTGGAAATCGAGGCATACATCGATGACGTTTTTAAGTAATGCTAGTAACACCTTTACAGTTCTGTAAGGAACAGAACTGAGGACACCGAAAACAAAAACCCCTTGCAAAAAAACCATGTCTACGCTGAGCTGTAGCACCTAGAATAGAGGACATTGCGAACGGGACTTACCAGAGCTGCCTTCTGATGATTCCTGGGTAGGCGTGGAGAAGGAATCAGTGGAGCTTGTTTCTGGCTGGGTGGAAAATAACTCCTGGCTCCCCGGGTCAGTGGCTCCGTTCTCTCCGTCCTCGTAGTCTTCTTCTTCTGATTCCTCGTCCACAATTGCCTCGTCGCCTTCTGCTTCCTTCTCTGTTTGGGGTGCAGTCTCCGAGGTGTCTACCGTGCAGTTCGGGGTGGTTGTGGGATCGCCGCCCAGGATCGCCTCCAGCTCCTTATAGTACTTGCACGTTGCTGGCGCGGAGCCAGAGCGCCGGTTAGCCTCTCTGGCTCTGTGAAATGTTATCCGCAGCTCCTTCACCTTTGCCCGGCACTGCAGGGTGTCTCGCTCGTACCCCTTTTCGGTCATGGCTTTGGATATTTGACCGAAAATGTCAAAATTCCTCCGGCTGCCACGTAACTGTGACTGCACGGCGGACTCTCCCCAGATGCCGATCAAGTCCATCACCTCTGCTGCTGTCCAGGCTGGAGCTCGTTTGCTGCGGCGCGACGACATTGCGAGCGAAGCACACAGAGGCAGCAGCACCGAACAGCGAGGCAGAAGGGAGAGTGTTGAATTCAAAAATTCGCGGGACAGAAGAGGAGGTCGGGAAAAATGACGTCACGACGATAGAGTACAGGCGGAAGTGCAGAAGGGATGGAATTTGAATTGTGGGCCATTTCCGTTATATTCACATTGCGCGATAAGCGTACACACACTGGCCATCGCGCAACAACTATTCCGCGTTAGCAGCAACCACGCTCGTTTAGGTGGTTTACATTTTGCGCAAAAAGAAGGGACTTAACGCGGAATAACTGTAAGTTGTGTGTGTACGCTCTGTTTGTTATTGCGCATTAAAGGGCTTTATCGCGCAATAACTTTGTAGTGTGTACAAGGCCTTAAAGTGGCTGCAAAGCCGGGGCAAAAGTGCCCCGCGCCTACAGGAGCGACCCAGCACCTCGCGGCGACGTGGGCTTCGTTATTGCTCTTGTTTCTGAAGGGCACTCCTGGTGCCCCCCCGCCAGAGGTACAATGGGACCACTGCTATTAACACCACTGTGCCAGGATCAAAGACAAAAATGGATGCAATTAAAAAGCGTCCTTGTATTTCTACCCTTTGGAAGTTTTCTACCCTCTGTAAATGATAGCACAGAAGGGGCTGTGAGATTAGCTGGATATGAGCCAACAGTGTGCCTTTGTTGCCAAAAAGGCCAATTGCATATTGGGCTGCATCAGGAGGAGTGTTGCCAGCAGATCGAGGGATGTGATTATTCCTCTCTATTCGGCACTGGTGAGGCCGCATCTGGAATACAGTGCCCAGTTTGGAGCTCCCCACTTCAGAAAGGATGTGGACAAATTAGAAAGAGTCCAGCGGAGGGCAATGAAAATGATTAAGGGGCTGGGGCACATGACTCACCAGGAGAGACTGAAGGCTTATCTAGTCTATAGAAGAGAAAACTGAGGAGGGATTTGATAGCAACAGTCAATTATTTGAAGGGGTACTCCAAAGAGGAGGGAGCTAGGCTGTTCTCAGTAGTAATAGAGGATAGAACAAGGAGCAATGGTTTCAAATTAGAGCTCGGGCGGTCAAGGTTGGATATTAAGAAAAATTTTCTCACTAGGAGGGTGGTGAAGCATTGGAATGGGTTGCCTAGGGAGGTGGTGGAATCTCCGTCTTTGAAGATATTTAAGGTCCGGTTAGACGAAACCCTGGCTGGGATGATTTAGTTTGAGTGCTCCTGCTTTTAGCAGGGGATTGGACTAGATGACCTGATGAGGTCCCTTCCAGCCCTATGGCTACGTCTACACTTGCTAAATTAGTTCGAATTAGTTAGTTTGAACTAATTTTAGTTAGTTCGAATTAGCATAATTTGAACTAGCATGGCCACACTGGAATGTTAGTTCAAACTAAGCAAGCACTTGCTTAGTTCGAATTAGTGATCCCCATTCATTTCAATGGCCGGTTAATTTGAACTAAGAAATTAGTTCAAATTAACATGGCCACATTGGTTAATTCAAACTAGTTAGTTCGAATTAACCCCTTAGTTTGAATACCCTATTCGAACTTATTAGTTCAAATTAAGGAAGTCCTTAATTCGAACTAACTAAAGCCTAGTGTAGCCATGGCTTTAGTTAGTTCGAATTAAGCCTCCTTAATTCGAACTAACTTGCCGGTGTAGGCATAGCCAATGATTCTATGATCACCCTCCAAGTGCCACTGGCCCAAAAGCTGATTTTTCCTTTTGTGCAAACCCTTGTGGATCACAGAGCTTTTAAAACAGGGCCATTGCTAGGTTCCTGTGGGCAAGTTACCGAAGTATTCCCCATCTACTGTTGAACATTATTCACAAACATGTGCCTTGCCCTCTATTTAATCTTGAATCTGAATGCTGATATATGCGTTTACATTTTTTGTATACAGTCATCTAGTGAATGCATAGCATGTCCTCCTCCCTTCCTCACACCAATTACTTTTATTTATGCACATATAAGCTGACCTTGATGATGCAGAATCAGGACTGCCATAGCCCATCTCTAGCAAGCTACACAGTTGAAAGTAAGGCAAAGGAAGACTATGAACTACTTGCTGTTTGTAGATGATGTAAACTACAGGAAGATACTCCTTCCTCACACTAATGCTGAATTTTATGAGATAACTGGCATCTGAGGCCACATCCACATTAGAAAATGTTGGCACTCTAACATTTGCCATTGGGAAGCCACCCTCATTGTTACATTGCTAGAGTACATGCATATGTGACTGCTTTTGTGGGTGCTGTACATCCACACTGTGAGAGGTTGTGTCAGCGTGTCACAGTTCATAGCAACTGCACCTATACTCCACCCTCCTTGGCCCACCAAGGGCCCCACTCTAGGCTTCCAGCTCTGTTACCTCTCTTGGGAATAGACCTGCATCTCTCTCTCTCTTGACTGAGGTTTTTCCAGACCACACAGTTCCTACATCACCTTCACTTTTTGTGTTTTTTTAATGTTTTCACAATTCTTCATGTCACTTTTCTTTCTTTGCCCTTTCACCAGTGGAAACATGGATGCTGCAAAGGTCAGAGAATGGGAATAGAAAATGATTTGGAGATGGACAACTTACACACCAATACCAAATATGAGCCTATCAGGATGGATCAGGTTCAAAGGGGTAGCTGTATTAGTCTTTTGCAGAGAAACAAACAGAGTCCTGTGGCACTTCTAAAGACTAACAGATTTATTCATCGCATGAGCTTTCATGGGAGAAAATCCAGGTTTCTCACTATAATGGTGCTGGAATCACAAAGATTAGTAAATGGATTGGTGATTTCAATTACCATGTGTATGATGCGCTTCGTGGGCTGACTCAGAATTTTATGTCTGCCATGACAATGGTCGATGCCTGCAACTCCCCCATGGTAATCCATTTGTGAGTCTGGGTACACTCTGGATCCAGTTTTTGGGACAACAGTGGAGGTCAGAGAGACAGAAATGACAGCTGTCAAGTACCAACTATTGTATGCTGTGGTTTCAAGTTCAGGGTATATCTACTCTGCCTTCTTGAATGATCTTTTCTGAGAGAACTAGTGAGCTTCCAGAAAGACAGCACAATGGATAAGATGTCAGTGGCACTGGAAGGATTGCCTAGGGGTGGGGTAAATTTTTCAAAGTTGGCCCAGCCACCCCTCAGTCATGACATGACAGAAGGGCAGCTGGGGGCCCATTTAAGTCAGTGCCATTGTGGTGTAGTGCATTAGCATACAACACCACTCAAGTAGCCTGGCTGAAGGGATGATCAGTCAACTGAGCCAAGGGAAGGGGCTCTGCTATTATGCTGCTCAGCTTTTGTCAGGGGCCACGTTCTGGCATAGACCCATCATTCTGTGGCTGCTGAGTTCATGTTCTCAAAAGTGGGGGTTGTAATGGCATGCTAACCTGTAGTATACTGTTCAGCCACTAGGTGGCCAGAACATGTAAAATACCTTAATTAAAAGAACATCAGCCATACCTTCAGGGTATTCACAGACTATGTCTACACTTACAAAGTTAAGTCAACTTTGTTAAGTGGACCTAACAGCAGAGATAGCCGTTATATTGGCTTTAAGTCGACTTACTAAAGTCAATTTAGTGTTAATCCCCGTCTACACTGGCTTTAAGTTGACTTAAGTCATCCTAAAAGTAGGTGTTATTAAGTTGACTTAAGGAAATGCTTTAGTTGACTTAAGAAAAGCCCAGTGTGGATGCAGCTTTGTTTAGGTCAACTTAAGCATCCTTAAGTCGACCTAACTTGCCAGTGTAGACACACCTATAGGCTATGTCTAAACTACAAAAAGTTAGGTCAACGTTGTTGTCAATAAGGTCGACTTTGTCGACTTAAAGTCGACCTTATTAAGTCGACTTAACAAAGTGGTTTCCCCAAATGGGGACTTAGTAAGTCAACCTAACTGCCCTTAGTTCGACCTAATAAAGTGAACTTAAGCGTCCACACTGTGTTTAGGTTGACCTAAGGAGTTGACCTAAGGGTTAGGTCAACCTAACCGGTGGTTCTTATTAAGTCGACCTACGCTTTCATTAAGTCGATTTAAGGAATTTCTTAAGTCAACTTAATGAAAGCCTGGTGTGGGCAGGGACTAAGTTAGGTCAACTTAAGCCTCCTTAAGTCGACCTAACTTGCAAGTGTAGACATAGCCATAGATAGTATGATGAACATAGCTGATGTGTGTAAGCAAGCTCTGTGACCAGTCCATATCTGGTGCAGAAGTATATAATGTGGTGTCAGAAGTAAACGAAGTTTAGAAACAGAAGGAAAACAGCAACAAGGGTTGCAAGTTCTCAGCCACATGCCACTCTTCAATGTCCCAGAGAACTTTAACTTTGACAAAGCTTCACAATAGACAGACTGGAAGCCATATTTTGCAAGATTTTGAATTGCAAACAAACTCCACAGAGAAACTGGAGATATATCTGCTTTAATTTATATTATAGTGAACCAGGCAGAGAATATCTTTCAATCCTTTAACCTTATTGAAGACCGTCACAAAGATGACTATGAAAGAGTCCCATTCCTCACTATGTTTGATGCATACTTTATACCTCAGAGAAATGTGGTTTAGGAAAGACCATGTTTCTGCCAGAGAATTCAACAACTGGGGAAATTTTTGAATGTTTTATAATAGCTTTGCGTACAATGGCTGAAAACTGATTTTGGGAATGCAAAATATACAAGTATGAGAACCAAACTAATTATTGGAATAACAGATAAAAACCTATCAGAACAGTTACAACTGAAGATAGATTTAACCCTAACAACAGATATATAGACAACAGAGTCTTGTGGCACTTTTAAAGACTAACAGATTTATTAATCGCATGAGCTTTCGTGGGAGAAAATCCCACTTCGTCAGACGCTTTGACGAAGTGGGATTTTCTCCCACGAAAGCTCATGCGATTAATAAA
>ML685840.1:3636382-3653757 GCA_007922175.1 Pelusios castaneus | reverse complement strand
TGACGAAGTGGGATTTTCTCCCACGAAAGCTCATGCGATTAATAAATCTGTTAGTCTTTAAAAGTGCCACAAGACTCTGTTGTCTTTCTACAATAGACTAACACGGCTACCCCTTTGGAATTTGACAACAGATATATAAAGACCAAAGGAATATGAATTGGTGAGACAGCAACACCTAGATCAACTTGACAGATTTAAAAATTCTGCAGCTAGCTTAGAAACTTTAAACAGACCCTTGAGTGTCAAAAGACATTATCATAAAACCCCTGAGGCAAGGAGAGAGGACTCCCAGGCTGAGAGGGACAAATTACATCCTACATGCACAAGGTGTGGAAAAAGTTGTGTCCAAAGAGATGATACATGTTTAGTGTAATAAGTGCATGAAATATGGACATTTTGCTACTGTTTGCCACACCGAAGCAGTCAGGGATTTGACTGATGTTACTGACAGTCAAAAGTCTTTGTTTTGGGGATCTATCACATGTGAGGCCACAAAGACTGCTTAGAAAGTGGAACTGAACATTTATAGCAAGACTACTGACTTTGAAATTGACTCAGGACCTGACATTACAGTCATCTCAGAAGGGATTGACAATCACCTTCAGCCCCCCTCCCCTCCCCAGGGTGGTAGTCACCTGACACCATTTTGATTATTCCTGCAGGTATTTTGAACTGCATGGACCATTTCAGGACACAGAAACAACTTATAAAGACAATAGCCATGCATTCGGAGTGTATATATCCCAGGATCAAAGACTAACAAACTTCTAAGCTTCTCAGCTGTGGCATGGCAGCCATGATGAACCTAATGAGAAAGACGGAAGAAGTAAATGGAGGATTTGATGGTACTGGATTCTTAAAAGGAGACGCAATACAAATCAACTTAAGAGACAATACTGGACCATACAGTGCACAAACACCCTATCATAGACACCTTGAATGAGTTTTATGCAAATTCAGAGGACATCATTGCCTGGAGAGAATGAACTATTTTTCCAGGTATATAGAAATAATGTATTTGAAAAACATAACATGTTGCAATGTTATCAAGAAACTGAAGGGCACTTTTGCTCACTTGGGTATTCCACAACAATTAATGACAGACGATGGACCACAATTCACTGAGACAGAATTTAATTCATTCTAAACAAATTACAATTCTGATCATGTTACTAGCAGCTCGTATTATCCACAAGTGAATGGAGAGGCTGGGACAGCAGTATGGACAGCCAAGAAAATCCCAGAGCAGGAAGATCCATTCCTTGCTTTTCTGAGGCTATGTACACACGATCAGATTAAAGCGCAACATGGCAATCGCGGTATAAAAAACACGTGACCTTTATTGCGGGAGAGCGCGTACACACGTCGCTCCTTGCAACGCAACAGAATTCTTTGCAATATCGCGGTGTAGCACAATGAATTCTGGGCACCTATCCCACAGTTCAATTTTCCCTCAATCGGTGCTTGGAATCTTGGGATGAAGGAAGGAACGCAAAGTGCCATGGGTAAACTCTCATTTTCCCGTGGTGCACTGTGTTCCCCTTGCGTCTTCCTCATTGCCAATAGCAACTCACGCCTATTTTCAACAGTGCAGTGGCGCACTACTTGCGAGCAATCACAACTGGGACAGCATGGATCCTGCTCTAATCTCCACTGTCGCCTTCAGCATTCTAAATACATCTCGGCTGGTTGCTCAGTACACAATGAGCTCCGAATCAGACGAGGACACCGAGGAGCAGGGGCTGATCGATGCCCTGCAGAGCAACAGCACCGCATTGCTCAGCTCCTTCACCAATCATCTGCACACGGTGCAATGTCGTTTCTGGTCGCGAGAGACGAGCACAGAGTGGTGGGATCGCATTGTTATGCAGCTGTGGGATGACGAGCAGTGGGTACAGAACTTTCGAATGCGGAAAGCAACCTTTCTGGAACTGTGTTCAGAGTTGCCCCTTACCCTGCGACGTAAAGACACCAACATGAGGTCAGCCCTAACCGTGGAGAAGCGTGTTGCGATTGCTGTCTGGAAGATGGCGACTACTGACTGCTACCGGTCGGTTGCAAACCAGTTTGGAGTTGGGAGGTCCACCGTCGGATTAGCCCTCTCACAAGTGTGCCGAGCCATCAATCGCGTTCTGCTACGGAGGATGGTGACGTTGGGCAATGTTTGTAAGATTGTGGACGGCTTTGCTGCCATGGGATTCCAAAACTGCGGGGGAGCCATAGATGGCACACATATCCCGATTTTGGCGCCAGACCATCTTGCGACCGAGTACATAAACAGGAAGGGCTACTTCTCCATGGTGCTGCAAGCACTCGTGGATCACAAGGGGCATTTTACGGATATCAAAGCTGGGTGGTCGGGAAAGGTGCATGATGCCCGCATTTTCAGAAACACTGAACTGTACTGGAAGCTGCAAGGGGGTACCTTCTTCCCTGATCAAAAAATTACTGTGGGGGTTGTGGAGATGCCCATAGTCATCTTTGGAGACCCGGCATACCCACTGATGCCATGGCTCATGAAGCCGTACACCGGGAACCTGGATCGCAGCAAGGAGCGGGTTCAATTACTGATTGAGCCGCTGCAGAATGACTGTGGAGTGTGCCTTCGGCCGCTTAAAAGGGAGCTGGCGCTGTTTGTATGGGAGGCTGGACTTGGACGAGGACAACATCCCTGCTGTAATTGCGGCACGCTGTGTCCTTCTTAACATTTGTGAAAATAGGGGAGAAAAGTTTTCCCTGGGGTGGGCTATGGAGGCACAGCACCTCAAGGAAGCATACGAACAGCCAGCCACTAGGAGTATTAGGGGGGCCCAACGAGGAACTGCTTGCATAAGGGAGGCATTCAGGGAGCATTTCAATGATGCTCTCCCGTAGTTCACTTTAAGGACACATCAAGTGCACCTTATGAGATTTTCACTGTGTACAAATAAAGCCACTCTTCAAATTTTCTGTTACTGTTCTTATTAAAAGATAAAAAGGGGGGTGGTGGTGGTTGGGGGGGTTGGAGGGGTTACAGGTGGGTGTAGCTGCAGGTCTCTAAAAAGTAGCTCTGTGAGGGACTGGATGTTGCAGTATACCAGGGGGGTGGGTGGCCCTCAGATAAATGCTTTGAAGGACTATGGGGTGTGGGAGGCAGACATGGCTGAACTGTCTGGAGTGGAGCCCGTACATTAATCGCCTGGGTCTGCAGAGCAATCATGCTCTTGAGCAGTTCTGTTTGCTCCTTCATGACGCTTATCAGTTCGTCGCCTCCTCTGTTGGGATTCCTCTCTCCAGGCTCGATTCTCCCTCGTGGATGCCTCTGTTGTTTTCATCAGCCCCTGAAACATATCCTCCCTGTTTCTTCGAGCACGCCGCCGAATGTTTCTCATGCGGTCAGCTGGGGTAGACACCGGCCTTGTGAAGGTCGAATCTAATTTAAAAAAGAATAATAAAGCTATTGTTAACACATAGCTCAGATAACCAATGTAACCTTCCAGTAGCACATTCCACTGGAAGGTACAAGGCAGTCAACATCCTATGCTTTGCTGAAGCGGACAAGATACGTCCTAATAGAAACCTTACTGGGGGCTAACATTCTGCACAGGGCACACTGATGGAACCCGATATCTCTCCCCTCAGAGTGCCCCTGCCAGCTAGAATACATATCCTACATGCCACCGGATGCCAGCCGGGACCACATGCTGCTGCCTTGTGTGTGCCATGGTTCCCAGTGCTGTGCTTTGCAGCTGGCGAGGCCGAGTATCCTTATATGGGAGCGTAGACACATATGCTATCCCATCTAACCTGAGTAGGAGGCTCTGGCGGTACATCGAGGAAACCTTTAGCGACCTAAATATAGATGATTTTTTGACAATCACTGCTTGTGTTGATGCACTTCTAATGAATGCATAGTAAAGAGCGTGCACAGCGGGGACCGAGACAGCAAGTGTAACCTTCGGGTGGGCTAAATTCATTTAGTTGCCCTTCTCCAGTGCCCCACAGAAATCAATCCCAACCCCTATGGGGAAAGCAGCTGGAGACCCAGGATCCAGTCTGTACAGGACTCACGGCGAAGCTTGCTCAGAGCTACACTCACACATTAAAATACTACTAAAACAAACATAACAATGAACTTTATTAACTACTAACTAAATGAACCTTATCCTAAGAAAACAAACTACAATTAACCAAGAACAATCCCTTGCATGAAAGATACCCAAGAGTCCCAAAGTCTGTGTGGAGTTCACCCAACTCTCAGCTACAGTCCCTGTTCCAGTGTGGACGCTTGAGTGGCAAGAAATAGCTGTCCTCTTCTTTCTTTGCTGGGATCCTCTGTAGCATTACATGCAGGCTTTCTCTTCTCCTCTGCAACCAGCCCTCAGTCCCATATGCATGTCTGCAAGGTCTGTCGCAAATGACTCCTTTACATGGAGAAAACATCTTGTTCACTCCTGGCTCAGCTCCTCTCCAGAACACTGAGCACATGGTCTCCCCTAAAGGCAGCTCCTGCCTGCTGTCTGCTCAGGCTGCTGCTCTCCAGTCATCTGACTGACAACATCACATCACACCAGCAGGGTACACTGTGGAGCATGCTCAAATTGCTACCACTCCCTGCTTCTGGAAGTTTCCAGTTGTGGGTCGCTAATCTGCCCAACAACAGTAACCCACCCTCAGCAGGTCTCTCAGAGATAGACTTTTCAAGCATACGGGTTACACAAGCACCCCCACCCCGGACAATGATTTTTTAGTGGGAGCCATAGCTGCACAAAAGAGAAACTTACCTGAATGCCCCTCTGCCGCCTCAGAGGACACGCTGCAATTCATGTCTTGGGTGGACGTCTCAGCGGGGGTGCAGAAGAGCTCCTGGCTACACGCTGTTGCGCTCTCCTCCAGGTCATCCTCCATCTCCTCCTCCTCATCAATCACATCCTCATCCTGCTCGGCTCTGGCATTCAGTGGATGAGGGGGGGCCGATGTGTCCACAGGACTCTTTGCAGTGGTTGTGGGGTCCCCACTGAGGATGGCTTCGATCTCCTTGTAGTACCTGCATGTAGCAGGCGCTGATCCTGAACGGCGGTTTGCCTCCTTCGCTTGGTGATAGGTTATTCTTAGCTCCTTCACCTTTGATCTGCACTGCACAGTGTCTCTCTCATGACCTCTCTTGGACATGGCCCGAGAAATTATGCCATATGTATCGAAATTTCGCCTGCTGCCGCATAGCTGCACCTGCACAGCAGACTCTCCCCAGATGCTGATCAGGTCCAGCACCTCTGCCGTGCTCCAAATGGGAGCGCGTCTTCCACGATGGGCCGCCATTGCTAGGTAAGATCGGAGCTGCACTCCACTCCACGAGGAAGAGAACAGGAAGTGAAACAGAGGAGAAATTCGAAAATCCCGGGAATCGAAACAGGGCGGGGACTGTTTCGTCACGGCCACAGAGCGGGTGGGGGGAAGACCAGAGAGGACAACTTTGGAATGCTGGGACACTTCCGGTGGCCAATCATTGCGCAGTAAGCGTACACACAAGTGGAAAGGCGCAACAGCTGTTCCGCGTTAACTGCTACCACCCTCGTCGAGGTGGTTTTTGTATTGCGCTACAACTGGGCTGTTGACGCGCAAGAGCCCTATTGCACGTGTGTACGCTGTTGCTGTTATCGTGCGGTAATGACTCAATGCGTGATAAAGTGATCGTGTGTACATGGCCTGAGTTACAGATCAACACCAATATTAGCTACTGGATATAGTCCAGCACATTTCCTGATGGGGAAGACAACTGTGAACTGCTGTTCCAACTCTGGAAAAGAATCTATTTGCAAAATATTCAGATATGAAGAGTAGCCAAATTGGATAAAACATCAAAAAGAGCCCATGAACACTTTTGCAGCAGATAACACTCAGAGTATTGCTTGGTCTAACCTGATGAGAAAAAGGATGGACAAATCCAGCTCTCCTAAATAAAAAGAATTACAGCACCCAGATCATATGTGATTGAGACTTAAAGTGCAGAGTTCAGCAGAAACCAATGGATATGTCCACACCAGAAAAAGTTAAGTTGACTTTATTAAGTGCCCTTAAGTCGACTTAATGAAGTCAATTTAAGGGTTACTCCCTGTCCACAAAGTCCTTAAGTTGACTTAAGGAGTCGACTTAAGGCTTAAGTCGACCTAATGGATGGTTGTTATTAGGTCAACCTAAGCTTTCATTAAGTCAACTTAAGGAAAGTCAGGTGTAGACATGGAGTAATTTAGGTTGACTTAAGAGTCCTTAAGTTGACCTAAATTGCTATTGTAGTCATACCAATGACATCTACTGTGTGTTCCTCAAAAAGAACAATCAATAGAGCAAACTCTACCAATGGCAGATACCGAACACAAAGATGATGACTCTAGGATTCCAAACCAGCCACAGCCAGGCGTTGCAACTATTGGAAAGCCAGATGACCAAGTTGTTACATGTTTGGGCCACGTAATTAGAAAACCAGTACAATGTGGAGACAATAGCCTGATATGTACTGAATTTCTAGAACTGTGTGATAGTATAAAATATTGTAAATGGTAGGAATGCAGAACTTAAAGGGGATGTACTAAACTGAATTATGCTGTTCAGCCACTAGGTGGCATGAGGTATAGAATACCTTATTCAAATACAAGTTCCAAAGGGTAGCCGTGTTAGTCTTGTTCAGCAAAACAAACAAGGAGTCCTGTGTTCCTTTTAAAGACTAACAAATTTATTTTTTGCATGAGCTTTCATGGGAGAAAATCCCCACTTTGTCAGACACTTTGAAGACGGGGAACTTACAGAATGGGAGGAAAATAAATACAGGGAAGTATAAAACATAGGGTCAGGTCAGGCTGTAACAGCAAATCAAAGTGGACGTTAAGATTCAAACACTGAGGAACAGCATAGTCATGGGATGCACATCCATGCACCCCTAGGGTCTGTGTAACTTTTCTGTTCACTTTTACAAGGTAATTGTGTGATTTGATACCAAATGTGCCCTGCAAGGTTCCCTTGTGAATGCTCATAACATATTCTACAAAATTACCATGATGCCATATTTCCTACTGCAATATGTGTGAACAGATGTGAAGTATGTTACAGGGTTCAGACCATCTATATCTACACTTGAGTTTCCTTAATTCAACTTAAGCAGTTCCATAAGTCGAATTAAGGAAAAGTTAGTTCGAATTAGTAAAACCTCCTTTTACTTCCAACTAACCCTTAATTCGAACTAGTTAGTTCTAATTAAGTCAATGTGGCCATATTAGTTTGAACTAACTGCTTAATTCGAACTAACCAGCACATTGACCTTAATGCAACTGACTAATTGGAACTAAGCAAGTGCCATGCATGGCACTTGCTTAGTTCGAACTAACATTCTAGTGGGGCCATGCTAGTTCGAATTAAGTTAATTTGAACTAACTAAAATTAGTTCGAATTAGTTAGTTCGAATTAACTAATTCGTATTAACTTTGGTAAGTGTAGACATAGCCATGGAGATAAACAGGGGTGTTAGAGCTAGAGTTAGAGGGAGCTCCTGCACAGGACCTTCTCTAGGAGGGGTTCTTGATGCTGGTATTCAGTCTCCCATGTTGAAAGAAAGAGTCTCAAAAGAATGATGCAGTGGGGGAAGTTATGACTTAATCTGAGTGAATAATGCATGAGTAATTCATTTCCCCCCTTTTCTGTGCATTAACTGTCCAGGAATAGAATGCTATAAACTTAAAATTTATTTTTCAGAATGATTCAGTAGAAAAGTTCTTCAGGTTATTTTTGGTTTGTAGCTCATATGCTGGTAGTTCATTGCAATATTTTATAAATTAAATCTGAGCTGTTTGATTGGATGAACTGGTCATATTTTATGCTTTGAATGGATGAGCATAATTTTCAGAATCATATTCCCATACAAACACTTATAGGTAATGGAGCTGAAATATGACCCCAGGATTGTTTTTTTCTGGCAGTGGAGGGAGGAAATGGACAGGCATGTAAAAGTAATTAAAGCCCATTCCCCACCATTCAGCCATTTTTGACTTGTCTAACCACACTAAAATAGTACTTTCACTATTGAAGATATTTTTGCTATTGAAGATATTTTCAGCCATTTTGATTATCTTGGATCACTTAAATAGTTTCTTTTTAAAATGTACATGTTTGAAGAAATATGATTTAATGAATTTCTTTTCAAACACAGAGAACAACCTTCTATATGTAAGCACTTTTCTTTTGGGGGGGCACATTTGAGGACTTTATCCCTTTGCTTTTAGGATTGCATTGAAAGGACCAGCAGCTTTTTTCTGGTCCCCTATGCAGCCATTTTTCAAACTGTGAATGGTCTGTAGAAAACACGTAACCTCAGAAGAGGAGTGAAAGATGTCATGATCACACCTCCATCCATCTGGGAGGGAAACCCTGCCTCAGTACTGTTGCATTTAAAGAAACGGGTTCAAAAATGGGGAATTTGCTGTCTTGGGGCCCTGTCCCTCAGACAAGGTAGGGAAAGAAGCAGTCTATATCACCCTTGGCCCTCAGGCAAGGCCGGGAAGGGCTTGCAAGCAGCCTATGGACTTGTAGCCTCAGGCAGAGGGGCAGAGCTGGTAAGCAGTTTACAGGCTCAGGCCCCTCAAGTAGAGCAAGGCAACCAAGTAGTCCATGACCGCAAGCCCTCAGGTAGGGCAAAAATGAGCAAACAAGTCTCCTGGCTTACAGAGGGGCAGCTGCCTCCCACAGGGAGGGGCAGCAGTGGTGCAAAAGAGACACTGCCCCACCTGAGTCCATTGTGTCCACCCAGGGCCCCAACGGTGGCAAAAGGTTCTGCTATTGGGCCAGTAGGGCCCATCTGACATATGCTGAACGAAGTATCAGGCCCCAACACGGACTATCGTCTGCTTTCCCTGGGTTACCTGCTACCGTTCTATCACAGGGTACCGGGTTTCTGGGGTCATCGTTGGTCTCCTCATGGTAGATGGCTAGCAACAGACCCAGCAGTTCCTCAGCGTCCCAGGCGGCGGGCAGTTCTGACAGTTCCTCGGTCTCGCTGCTGTAATGCTTGGGCTCCAGCAGAGGCGGGGACACATCCTTCTTCTCTGGCAGCTCTAGCCCAACTGAGCATTTGGGCTTTCCCTTTATACTTCCTGTCCTACCCTTCCGCTGCCCGCAGGGCGGGTGTGACTGTTCTGGTTCTGCCCATAAGGGATCTGGTTGGGTGCTCTGATGCCCATCTCAGAGGGTGGCCACGCATCCTCAGTACAAAGAGAAACAAAGCAAATATCTCTGAACTATGAACTTGTCTCCTGGGTTCATTAATTTCAAAAGTATCTTGAGAAAAGATGCTTTCTTTTAAGACAGTGGTAAAGTGAGGGTGGGAACTGTACTTATCAAACACACTAATATATGCAGCTGGTGGTATTTATAAACAGCAATACCTCTGAAAATGTACAAGTTATAGAAATACAAAATTCATTGTACATTGAGTTAGTCCAAACAGTTGTATACAAATAACATTTCCATACCATGGTACAAAATAAATGTCATGAAGTGGTACTGTTACACAAAGTCTTCCTGGTCATATTTATTAGCATGGAAGCAAACGCTTAGTCTTAAGAAGACATGCAGTGTTAGGTTTGGTTCTGCAAAGTTCTGTGTAAAGGGAGTTGTGTGAAACCTTTCTGTTCTGTGATTGGAGTTAATTGCTCCCTGCAAACCAGGCATGATGGGCAAGATTCCTGAATGAAGGGACTGCCTACATGCTGTTTGTGACTCCCTCCATTCCCTTATAAGGCTGTGTGTATAAATAAGCCAAGGCTCACTTACAATATGCATGGACTCTGCACCATTGATTTTATCTTGCTGGGAAGCCAACCAACCAGATCCAGACACCTGCTACTGCTCAGCAGAGGGGCATTCCTATTACATTCAATACATTATTTAATAATTATAATGGACAAACATTGAGCATTCATACAGGGACATTTCTAATCCTAGGAAATGGCAAGGCAGCCAGTAGAAGACAATGGCAGAAGAGACAACACTTTCAAGATTTGATTTCTTTCAAACCACAGTTCAGGAACTGTATAAAATTACTTTTACTTCTTCTAAAAATGTATGAGAAATTTGGTGTTCCTGAAAGTGAGGGACTGGAAGTACTGGCATTGTACTAGTATATGCACGGAGTGTGTCTACACTGCAATGTAAGCCTGGGCTCAGGGCAAAGCCAGCTTGCATCTACACTGCAATTGTGCTAACCCATAATTTGAACTCAGAGTCCCTGTACCCTGGAAGACTGAAGGCTCCAAACTTGAGTCAAGCTGGGACCCAAGGTCCAAGTCCTATTGTTTTGCAGTATAGACTTGGCACCAGCATGACTCAAGTCCCGGGAGTCATATGGATATAGCCTTCGTTCCTTGGGGTGACTTCCTTAGTCCTCTCTATGCCAACAATCTGCAGTGTCAGGGCCATCCTTGGGGGGGGCGAACAGGGGCAAACACGGTTATGTGGGCCCCGCGCTGCCCTGCTCCCAATGGGGCAGTGCGGGGCCCATGCTGCAGCCCCCCAACAGCTGCGCTTCCCCCTGCTCCCCGCTGCCTTGTGAGCCGAAGGCAGTGGGGTGGGCCAGGAGTGCTTCCCCTGGCCCCTGGGCTGGCCCTCCTCCCTGCCCCCAGGGCGGAGCACACAGGCCCAGGGGAGGGTTAGCTTTTCCAACACCCCTGGGTTGGCTCCTGGCGGGGGCCTCAGTTCTCCGGTTGGGGCACCAGCCGTGGCAGTCTGGGGTTCTGGCTGCAGCTGGGGCGGTGAAAGCCAGGGCCGGCTCCCCGCCCCCCACCGCCCTTGGCTTCGGCTCCCCGCCCCCCCGCGGTCGCAGCCTCAGCTTCCTGCCGCCTGAAGTCTCGGCTGTGGCTCCGTCTCCGTGCTGCCCGGGCCGCAGCTCCGCACCACCAAGCGCGCAGCCTCGGCTTCCCGGCCCAGAGCCGGGGCTTCCGGCCTTGGCTTTCGGGGCTGATTCCCCGGGAGGCGACCGCGGTCCACGGGGAGAGGAGTGGGCCGGCCCGCCGCACTCCTCACCAGCATGGGGGAAGGGGGGGCAGGACCCCGCCTCGGCCAGTTGGCCCTGGGCCTCGTTCCCCCCAAGGGACGGCTCTGTGCAGTGCACATTGACATTCATAAATCTTCCTCTGTGGTCCATGAGGGCCTGAATAACAATGGAGTATCACCCTTGGTGGTTTATGAAAAAAATCCTGCTGAATTAGAATTAATATGTAAATTCGACTCTGTTGCCTCAGGGTTAAACAGGAACGATGGATTTTTTTCTCACTACAACAAGTGATTTGATCTCACTTTCCTCTATGTGCTGTTCCCCAGTGTTTGAATCCCAACACCTATTTTGATTTGCTGTTACAGCCTGACCTGATCCTGTGTCAGACATTTCCCTGCATTTAATTTCCTTCCATTCTGTACGTTCCCCATCTTCAGAGTGTCTGACAAAGTGGGATTTTCTCCCACGAAAGCTCATGCGATAAATAAATGTGTTAGTCTTAAAGGTGCCACAGGACTCCTTGTTTGTTTTGCTGACCTAGACTAACATGGCTACCCCTTTGGAACTTGTCATCATATTTACCATTAGTCTAAAACTTAAGAAATGACCTTGCTAGATCAGGGCCTTGGGCAGCCTGCAGAAAGGAAGGACTAATTACCAGTCACTGTGTCCAATACCTCTAAAATGTTTTATAGCTAATACGTGCAATAATGTGAAAAACAAAAATTCACTGGTAGTCACCTGAAGCTTTTGTCTCATCTTTCAGGTAGTACGTTTTCTTCCTTGATGACTGATTCTGTACTAGACAACAAGTGAGGGGAGCTGTTTCCCTTACTTTTGTATTTCATATTTTCCCCCTTACTTAATCTTTCACATTACACAACTGACCAAAAACACTCGGTAGACAGTCAGGCAACCTTACTTGTACATCTGTTATCACACTGTAAAATTGAAAACAGCATAGATTGTTTTTAATGAACTGATCTGTACTTTCAACTATTGTTTATTATATCCACTGTCTGCATTAATCTACAGAGCACTGATGAGATATGGTTCGGGTTCCAGCTTAGACTTACGACTGGTTCTGTGAAGGACAGACTGAATAAGTGAGCCCGTCTACCGTGTGACGTGATGGTAAAAATGAGGACAAAACAGTACTTTCAGTAGATGGAAAGGCAAATGATACTGGCAAATCTACAGCAGGGACTAAGCAAATTTTCATCCCCATTCCAGATTGGACACTGTTCACACTGCCCAGAAAGAATTTTAAATTGTTAGCTCAACTGTATTCAGAGATTTACACTTTGACTCCGTATATTTGAAGAAAAATAAGCAAGGAGTCTTATGGCACTTTTAAAGACTAACAAAATAAATTTGTTAGTCTTTAAAAGTGCCACAAGACTCCTTGTTTGTTTTGCTGAACTAGACTGACACAGCTGCCCCTATATTTGAAACATATATTTGAAAAAGTTGCTTATTTCAGCTGGAGCTTTTCCTCCTCCCTTCCTGCTTTCCTCATAATTGAGCCTACATATTTTGCTTTATATGCTCAAGTGCTTACTGAGGTCTTCCCTTGTACAGTAACAATGATCTTGATTTGATTCACAATAGCACAGTGAGACCAGAGTTAAGATTGAGGTGGCATTGGTCTAGGTACTGTGCAAATTTAAGAAGGATTTCTGCTCCCAATGAACTTGAAGGAGAGGTCAAATAGAGTGAAAAATATGTGAATGACATTCTTCTGTGATCTGCCCACAAAATATACTCTGCCCACGTGAATCACCAACATGAGAGACAACTCACACTAGCCATGTTCCAAAGGGGTAACCGTGTTAGTCTATTGCAGAAAAACAACAGAGTCCTGTGGCACTTTTAAAGACTAACAGATTTATTTATCGCATGAGTTTTTGTGGGAGAAAATCCCACTTTGTCAGCATCTGCCAGAACACCTTTGATACTGTCTGGTAGTCATTCTCCATGGTCTTTCCAAACTCCTCTTAGACTCAGGCTTTTGCTTCAATGATCACCACAGCTGCAGCCCTCCTAGCCCACCAGTACCTCTCAGTTGTATCAGAAGTCCAATTCACAAGCATTTCATGGAAGGCCTCTTTCTTTGCCTTGCTAGCTTCCCTCACCACTGGTCTCCACTAATGGGTCCTAGGATTGCCACCACTGACAGGCACTGACTGCTTTCAAGTCATAAATTTTCATGGCTGCCTCAATAATTGAGGCCCTGAACATGGTCCACTTGGACTTAGTGTCCATGACCTTGCCTGGAATGCAGCAGAAGTTTTTCCAGAAGTGGAAATTGAAATCTTTCCTCAGAGGATCCTTCACCAGGCGTTCCCAGGCAAGCTACACTGATCATTGGGGCATCCAGTGCATCGGCTCCAACTCACCAACAAGTAATGATCGGTTGACAGCTCTGCTCCTCTCTTCACCTAGATGTCCAGTGTTACGCTGTCCAGATTTAGGGGACCATTTATGATACTATTTCATATTAATATTTCATAACTGCAATAATCCATAGGAGCTGTGCCATGTTTGATACCAACAGAAAGGTTGTGATTTGCTGGGAATGATTATATGGTTTACGTGTAGGAATTGCATCTGTATTAGAAGTTAGGAATATGTTTGTTATATCTGTATTTCAACCTGTGTGATTCTGGGAAACTCCACAGACTGGATGTCTACAGTCATTGTTTCCTTAATGGCCCATTAAGCAAGCTCCCAGGTACAATGGACCCAGGGAGAAACCTGTTGAGCTATTAGGACTTGCCCATGTGACTCTACTCCATTTTGTTTGGAAAGAACTCCACATAGCATGGAGAAGGCCAGAAGTGACAAAAGGCAGCAGTCCCAACTACATCTTGTCTTCAGCCTCGAACCTACAGCCAACACCCATCTCTGGAACTATTTATCTGCAACTGGGCAAAGGACTAAGGCCCACCCAGGTGCTGGGTGTCTACCAGAGAAACTGATTGTGCCTGCAAACTGCTTTACATGGACTAAATCATTTGTATGTATGTGATTCACTTTGACCCTTCAACCTTCTCATATTTTGTTTCTTTTCTTTTTATATTAAACCTTTAATCATAGTTACTAAAGGATTGGCTATCAGTGTGGTATTTTGGGTAAGATCCAAACCTATATTGTTCTGTGTAATGTGGCTGGCCCTTTGGGGTAGGAGGACCTATTTCAAGAGACCGTGCGGCTATGGGGGAGCCAGAGGAGCTGGAGTGCAATAAATGGGATGTGTTTCTATTTTGTTATGTTTCTTGATAACCGCTCTGGGGGATCAGAAACATGGTGTGTTGCTGATTGGGAGTCTGGTTTAAGTACCACCCATCAGTATTTTGGGAGTTTGGCTCCCAGTTTTGCAGCTTGCCCTGATTTTTGCACATTCAGGAGGGTATCCCATGAGGCCCCGATCACATCCAGAACATATGGTCTTAGCTCTGATGAAATGACTATAAAGTCAATCATCGATCTTCCTCCCAAGGTGCTCCAGTACCAGGAGCAACCTCATGTTTGTTATGGACAATCCATGACTAGAACAGAAGTCCAACAACTGCTCAACTTTTGGGTCCAGATCAGAGAACTGTTCCTCCCAATCGCTCCTCTCCAATTATCTCCATCATTCCCCACATGGGCATTGAAATCCCCAATAAAATGATAGAATCAGTAGGTGGCACTCTGTTGAGAACTAATCGCACTCTCTCCCAAAAGGCAGACTACTCTTAATTGCTATTAGTCATATAATCAAACACAGTGGTCAGGGTTTTCCTCTCTGAGATCCAAAGTCCTATCAAGGCAACTCTTTCATCTACTGGGACAAATTCCACCTGCAGACTTGTGAATATTCGCACAGCCGCCCGGGGCTCCTTATGCGTGGACCCTCCAAATTAGGAAAGAGACCACCCTCAGTTGAGAAGTTTGTTTCCAGAATCCATATTATGTGTAGAGGTGAGACCAACTATATTTAGACAATTTATTTCCATCTCTTCCATTAATTCTGGCTCTTTTCCCATCAACGAAGTGACGTTCCACAGACTTAGAGCCAGTTTACACTGCAGAAGGCCTGTCTATCCCTCTTGCTGCCTTCTGGAATGGATTGCCCATTTTCCCTTTTCTTTTTTTTTTTAAAATGTATTTATCTGGGGACTTAGAACATCACCTATTTCTGTGCCATCCCCACTGTTACTTGTAAGCCATACATATTAAACAAATAATACAGTGCTACATCTACTGGATAGCATGTGAATTGCTGCCAATGCTGTAAACCAAAATATATATCATCATGACTCTCTCAGCACAATTAGGTGCGCAAAAAAATAATTCAACCAAAATGTTCAGCATCATAATGAAAGAATGTTAGAACTGCAGCTCTTGCACAAAAGCTTCCAATGGGAAACAAATTGAAAACTTAACATGCATCTTACGCTAAGGCTATGTCTACACTGGCAAGTTAGTTCAAATTAAGGAGGCTTAATTTGAACTAACTAAAGCCATGGCTACACTAGGCTTTAGTTAATTTGAATTAAGGGCTACCTTAATTCGAACTAATAAGTTCGAATAGGGCTTTAGAAGTAAGGCTTTAATTTGAACTAACTAGTTCGAATTAGCCAATGTGGCCATGTTAATTCGAACTTATTTCTTAGTTCGAACTAACTGGCCATTGAAATGAATGGGAATCGCTAATTCGAACTAACTAAAATTAGTTCGAATTAGTTAGTTCGAACTAACTAATTCGAACTAATTTTAGCAAGTGTAGACATAGCCTAAGATTCTCTTAACAGGGATTGTCTAATAGTAGGGGTTTTTTTTTTCTCCTATTTACAGCCCTGTTTGACATTTGCAGTGTTATATGTATGAGCGAGTCACTAAGTACATGTGTTAGTGACAAACTAGATAAAGTGGAGTGTGAAATGCAAAGTTAAATCCTGGACTGCATATGAGGCTAATAGAAAGCAAGAGCTCCATGGCAACAAGGACTGGAGCAGCAGACTCACAGTGAGAGCTTTAATTCTCCAAAGGAGATAATATATTACTTCCCCCATTATAGCATGAAAGATCAGAAAAAAATACATTTTACATAACCAGGCTTGGTTATAGGTTAAGGCTTGAAATGTTTTACCTAATGGAGAATAAAATACTGGACAGGGGCACTTAGTGGCATTAACTGCCAGTGTTTATTCCATATACTGGTTGATTTTTATTGAGTTCCTTTTACAAATTCAGGGTCAGATCTTGCAGATCGTGCAGAACTCCCACTGATTCATAATTGCTTTTTATGTGGGTAAGAACTGCCAGGCCATCAGTACGTATCTGTTCATCAATACTCATTTTAATAAGTCCTTAAGAAAGGAGTTGCCATAGTGGAATCTATTTTCAAAACTAATTATTGTTATAGTGCACATATATTGTTCTTTATTTAGGCACTAAAAATTGGTGAGAAGGTGGGCAACCATTAGTTGGGTACCAAATGCCAATAATTTTTAAACTACCTTCATTTCTACAAACTTCTACCATTTTTACATTGACACCTCCTCTACTTCAGAAAACTTTCCCTGAGAGAAGTCATTTTTAAAGCAATTATAACAGTTTGAAAGCAGCAATTTTTAATCTGTGCTCCCCAGTGACACAGCCATTGCAGTGCCCCCAACATTGCAGCTATTATTTTGTTTCACCTTGGCTTAAAAAAAGGACCCGGGGGACATTCTAACTAATCAAAGGCAATTTTAAGGTGCGTCTTCTTTGAGTCCTATGATGCTTGACACTATCTCATTGAAATTAAATTAATTTAAATTCACTTCATAATAAGATCACATCAAAGGCATATCTAAAAATTGCTGAGGGGAGGGGATGTTTTCCAACTAAATCTTTAACATTATTAACTTTTTAGTAGAACTATCTCAGCGAGGTCTTATTGTCATATAGAATCATAGAATAATAGGGTTGGAAGGGACCTCACGAGGTCATCTAGTCCAACCCCCTGCTAAAAAGCAGGACCACTCCCACTAAATCACCCCAGCCAGGGTTTTGTCTAAGCGAGTCTTAAAAATCTCCAAAGATGGAGATTCTACCATCTCCCTAGATAGCCCATTCCAATGCTTCACCACCCTCCTAGCGAGAAAGTTTTTCCTAATATCCATCGTACACCGCTCCAGCTGTAATTTGAAACCATTGCTCCTTCTTCTGTCCGCTGTTACCATCGAGAACAGCCTAGCCCCCTCCTCTTCGGAGCACCCCTTCAAGTAGTTGAATGTTGCTATCAAATCTCCCCTCAGTCTTCTCTTCTGTACACTAAATAAGCCTAGTTCCTTCAGTCTCTCCTCATAAGTCATGTGCCCCAGCCCCC
>ML685840.1:3611567-3631382 GCA_007922175.1 Pelusios castaneus | reverse complement strand
CCATGAAGCCAGTGGAGCGACTCATGCCTAAGGACTATAGGACTTAGCCCTATCCTTGTAATATTAATTTATTATAGACTTAGTTTGCTAATCTAAGACAAACAGTGTTCAGTTCCATAGTTCTCATCCCAAAATACAGCTGAGAACTTTTTCAAATCAAATACATCGCAATTGGAGTACTTAATTTATTGTAATAAGCAATTTTCACTTCCAAAGTACTTTTTATTTAGGGATCGCAAAGCACTTTACAAACATTCATTAACAATTAGCATTGTAATAATTCTCTTTTGTGAGACCTTCAGAAGAACCATCTGCTATTGCAGTTTAACCTAAAAAGGGCAAGGATGTATGTAACAAAAAGAAGAAACTCCTTGCTACGGACTGACTTAAATATTTAAAATAAAAAACAGACATAAACACAAATATTTTCTCTATTAGCTCAAATTAGGGACCCTAACAGCTGCTTGAACAGCTAGTTCTGGATTGTGAACCTTTTGCTTACTTTGGTGGGTACCTATTTATGTGTAGCACCACTAATTTCACTGGGACTATTCATGTGAGTAACTTGTACCAATACAAGTTACTTTTACCAATGTGAGCAAGATGTTTGCAGTTTGGCCCTTAGTGATTTCATCCAACTTTGACTTTTTTCCCCCAAAAGTTCTACTTTTCACTCCAGTGCTGATCTATATTTATTATACTAGTATTTTCTTATGAAGAATGAAAGTCCTTGACTGGAAGATAAAGAAACCCATCTTAAAACAACAACTAGGAAAAGGAAACGGCAGGTATCTCCAGGAAACGGTTGCTATAGACCGATATTTTAGCAGTTTGTGACCAAACTTTGTGCTACATTTTTTTTAATTAATGTCATCATTTTGAAACCTGCTTCCCAATTATATTTTTAGTGTGCAGGTCTTGCTTTTTAAAATAAAATTAGCTGCGATGCTAGACAATTTGGGGGAGATGTTCAAAGGCAGAAAGGACAGTTTAGTGCCCATTTCCCACTGAAAGCCAAAAGGAGTAGAATGCCATTTTTGTCTCTGAAAATTTCTCTCTTTAGCTTGGTGTAGCGCCCTTGTGGCCAAGATGGAGTCTGCTCTGCAGGCAGCTCTGGCGAAGGAAAGGCGCACGCAGGAATGCAGCAGGGACAGTCCCCTTCCACTCCAGGGGCACCTGTTCCAAACCCCCCGGAGTGATCACACACACACGCTGGGACAGCACAGTGAATAATGGAACGGGGAAGATTTATTTACAGAGGGAGGAAGGAGAGAACAACAGGGGAGATGGGGCAGCAGGAAAGCAGTCTAACAATTAGCACAGGCCTTGCAGGCCCAGGGGTGCTGCAGGCTGAGGGCAGACAGCGAGCGAGCACAGCGTCTGCGCTCTGAGTTCAGTGAGCCCAGCACAGTTCCAGTCCGGGCTGAGTCCTGGTTGCTCCTGGTCCTCTTCAGCGCCAGCAAGCGTCCCCAGCAAACCCTCTGATGCCTCTTTGGCTGCTCTCTGTGACCACAGAGCGACGCCCCCCCCCACTTAACTACCTAGAGCTCCCCCAAGTCCCAACCCAAGTCCCAGGCCTCCTACTCACGGCCCCGCAGCTCTGGGCAGCCGTGTCACTGGGTCCAGCTCCAGTCTGTCCTCGGGCAACTGCTCCCTGGCACAGTGTCCTCTGTCTCCTGTCCTGGGTGTCGCCGGTCAGCTCTCTGTCCCTCTCCAGCTTTTGGGCAGGGCCTCTGCTGCTTCTCCCCTCACCATGCCTCTCGCTGCAGCCCTTCTCCTCCAGCTTCAGCCATACCCTCCTGTCATCCCCTCCCCCCAAACAGCACTCTCTCCTTCCAGCATCATCAGTGCCTCCCCCTACAGGGCAAAGGGTTAATGGGACCACGCTCTCTTAAACCCCAAAGGGGTTACATTGGTATTTCTCCAAGCTTTGTTTCAAGTGCTGAAAATCAATTCATTGTCTTCAAACCAGGATGTGAGTTTTCATAAGAAAATAGCAAATTTGGAAACATTGGGTTAAAGTAGTTTAGTATAATAAAACTGCTTTTTAAAGCCTGGTCTAAACTTAAAATTTTGTCACCATAGTTATGTCAGACTGTAAAAAAAGAAAACATAGATATGCCAGAAAAGCTTTGGTTGTAGAGGCAGTTGTACCAGCTAAAAAATCTTTTCACTGGTATAGCTTATGTCATTTGAGGAACTGATTGTACGCTGTACCAGCAAAAAAGCTCTTTTGCCAGTATAACTGCATCTCTACTTCTGGTTTAGCTATACCAGCAAACTCTGTCTACTGTAGACAAGGCCCAAGTTGCTGCAAATGATAGAATTTTCCCTTTGTTATCCAAGAGTCATACAAATGATGTCAAGCCCAGGTTCTCACTGATACTTAGAAGAATAGGAAGGAGAGAGAAACTTATCTACTTCCTCCTGCCAAAGGAGTTCAGAAGTAGGGAATTGAAAATATTTTTCAACAGCTCATCTGGACAGGTAAATATTAGTATCAAAAGGCATACTGTCACAGACATGCAATAAGCTAAGGGTACAAACTGAGTATCTCGAATTTCCTTGGATTGTGTATATGTTATCATGAAGTAAAATACACATTTCCTCTTTAAAGAGAGTGTATGTAAGTTCACACATGGTTTTCACACTCTGATATATTGTTTATTTGCAATCTATTTTTGTTCATATAGATGTCTTTGGCTTTCCTGTACAGCAGACTTCATTTGAGCTGAATTGAGACATATTGCTTCAAAGCAGAAAGCCACTCGGTACACAAGTGAGGCTAATTCAAAGATAAGTGTATGTGTTTTCTTACACAGACGAATATTCATTCTATATGTTTTTAGGCTCTTACTGTTCTGACAGTTAGCATTTATGCCTTCCAGTCATTTATTATTCACTAAGCATATGAGGATTAGAAAAATGTGAAAGTGATCCAAACTGTTTTAAGTCATTTTGCTCTCAGGCATAATATACTGTAATAACACTTTGTATTTCTGTAGTTGCTTCAGAAATATTAATTTAATAAGCATCACAACTGACCTGAGAAATAAGTGTTATTTTACAGTTCTGTACTGATGTACAGAGCAGTTAGTTATGTTCAAGGTCAGAAAGTGAGTCAGTCAGAGTCAAGAATAGAAACTAAGTTAACATATTCAGACTTACATAAAATTAAACACCTATATCCTAAAAAGAAGTGGCTTGGTCCTGAGCAGCTACCCTGGACTTAGGTAGGAATCTAGCTGCAAAAATACCCAAGCAGAAGCATCAGGAGAAAAAAAAATCAAAGTTTGAATGGATAAATAATATTGGCCTTATAGGTAAGCAAAAATACCTTACTATTTATAAGCAATTGCCTGGGTAATCAATGGAGATATTTTATAAAATAATGTGAACAAAAATATGGATCCATTTAAAAATTCTGGGAAACAATATTGTCATTACATGCAATATCTTAACGTCTCTGTTGAGGGGCCATAAAAATAATGAATTGTACAATATAGACCCAAAAGAGCTCAAAATCATTAATTAACATCTCTATATCTTTTGTTCGGAGCAGGTATTTCAGTTTGCCAATATTATATAAAGTGATAAAGAAGATGACAGCTAAGTAACAGATACAAAATGATTATAAAAGGTTACTATGATTAGATTTTTAACCCTCCAAAGCCTTTTACATTGAATAATGTAGAACTGCATTTATACTCAAAGTTAATTGTCAAACTAGGAGTCTCATGCAACAAATGCCTAAAGCCAGTTTACAAAAAATTCAACACCTGCCTCCCCCAACTATCAGAACTGAGACAGCTCAGGTATGATTGGACACAAACTCTAGGTAAGCTTGTATCATCTGTACAACATTAGAATGAAGTAATAATATCTGTCAGCAAGATCTGAACTGAAATATATGCACAGAGAAAAGCAAAAGAATCTAAAATTAAGTCCCGTAATATGTTTGACAACAGAGCAAATGGATGAGATCTGAAAAAATAAAAGGTGTTGAAATGGGTTTTTGATAGAAAATTGAGTTTTCAATAAAACAATTTTTTTCATGGAAAATATTTCTTTTTAATGAAAAATTCTATTTTGGGTAAAAAAAATGTTCAATTTTAATTTACAGGCACGAATTTGTGCTTATTTGATGTAAAGTTGACATTTTTCATGGGAGAAAACATTTTCCAGTTCTAGCAACTACCAGACCAGTAACAGATATAATGTACAAACAATATTTTCCCATGACATTTCATTGATAACACTGAGAGAACAAGTGTACTGGTTTCCTGGCTCAATAACATTTCCCCCGGTATCTGACATGGTAATGATATGTCCAAATTTCACTGCTTACATAAGTTTATTACTGAAAATACTACTTTCTGAAATATGTTCTTCTAAGAATATTGTGAGCCAGTATCAGAGTTGGCATCCCTGATGTCATTCTCAGAAGGCAGAACAATGTCTGAATTATTTCTGAATGAGAACTATCCTTTTACTTAGATATAGTCATTCCAGGAGGTAGGGGAAAGCTTTCAGTACCACTCTCCAAATTCATGCCCTATGGAGGATTGCAATTTCCAAGGCTACGAGTCAGGTATTTTTCATGAACACTAAACTCACTTAAATTATTTTCTTTCAAATACCCCAAGAGATGTGTTGTCAGTATACAGACATGATTAGGGATATGAGTGGATATACACCTATGTAGAATTCACCTCACAGAAAATGTGAATTGCTAAGCGCTTGTCAATAAGTGGTTTGATGCTGACCCTTAACTGCAGTTCCTGAGAGAGCTGATGTTGCAAGCTGGAAGACTCATGTATTTTTTTCAAAGACAATTGGGATAAGCAGTTGGTGATAGCCCCCAACCTTAAACAAATACTCACCAGCAACTATACACCATACAACAGAAACACTAACCTAGAAACCTATCCCTGCAACAAACCCCATTACCAACTCTGCCTGCATATCTACTCAAGTAACACCAGGGAGACGGGTGGCAGCACATGACCCTCCAGACAGGTGCCTCCTAATGATGGAATTGGGGAACTGTGAAGTGGCCCTCCTCTTCTTTCCCAGTCATTTCAGGACAGCCATCCTACAGTTGAGTCCCTTATTTTCCCCCTTCTGGGGTAGAATCCAGGCCAGCCCACTCTGCTTCAGTGGCCACCACAAGTCCAATTACTGCCTGCCCCCTGGTGGTCTGGGGAAGACAGGGAGGGACCTGGATCTGCCCACTTCTCTGGGCTCCGGCCTAGGAACCCTATGTGCCCTTACTGGGTGCCTCCTCCACCTCCAACTCAGTTCCACACACAGTTCATCAGGTCCCTTGGGCCATGTCTACACCTCTCCCAGGAACCTTTCACCCGTGTATCTGGGTCTGGGCTCTGACCAAACCCCAACAGTTCCCAGTAAGCTGTCGATGGTCCTGCCTCCTACAGTCTGGTTGACAGCCTCCAAGAGAGCTGGCTGTTTTTTAAAGAAACCCTGCTAAGGGCACAGAAAGATACCATTCTGATGTGCAGAAAGAACAGCAAACGTGGAAGGTGCCCAGTGTGACTTAGCAGAGACCTCTGCATTGAGCTGAAACATAAAAGTGCCGTTTCCTGCGGTGAACCCAATACAAATGTGCACTAGAGTCTATTCTGACTTTCATTTGGATTCCAGGTGCAGTTCAATCAATTGATTTAATTCAATATAGCCTAATGTGGTTTGGGTTCTAGCTATCTCAGCATCCCTAGGAAATGTAGTTGTCTTGGAAGGACTGCAGACTGGTGATAATGCTTCTAGTAGTGTGTTACAGTATCACACTTCTCTGAACTTGTGATGTCATTCCTAAAAATAATGTTTCAGCATGGGGTACTGCTGAAAAACTAAATGCTAACCAGGAGGCCAGGAAGCAAGATGCCTATGTTGTCAGTGGTGACATTTCTAGACCACCCCTATCCACGTCTGAAGTGGATTGGTACTGATTGGCGTTTTAGCTAGAGCAGTTCTGCTTGACTATTTTTTGCAACTTCATACTACCGGAATCTAGTGAATGAAATCTGATACAACATGCTAGTGCACAAAAAAAAAGTTAGAAAACAAGACACCTTTATATGAATTATCTATTTTTATAAAATTACCTAAAAACAGGCATATTAGAAAAAGACTTAGTCTTAGTCTTAGAACCGCTGGCCATTATCTTTGAGAAATCTTGGCAAACGGGGGAGGTCCCAGAGGATTGGAAAAAGGCAAATATAGTACCTATCTTTAAGAAAGGGAAAAAGGAGGATCTGGGGAACTACAGACCGATCAGCCTCACCTCAGTCCCTGGGAAAATCATGGAACAGGTCCTCAAAGAATCCATCCTGAAACACTTGGAGGAAAATAGAGTGATCAGGAACAGCCAACATGGATTCACCAAGAGCAAATCGTGCCTGACCGACCTGATTTCCTTCTATGATGAGATGACTGGATTTGTGGATGCGGGAAGAGCCATTGATGTGGTATACCTTGACTTTAGCAAGGCTTTTGATATGGTTTCCCACAGCATTCTCGTCGGCAAGTTAAGGAAGTACGGGTTGGACGAGTGGACCGTAAGGTTGATCGAAAACTGGCTAGATCAATGGGCTCAGCAAGTAGGAATCAATGGCTCGATGTCTGGTTGGCAACCGGTAACAAGTGGAGTGCCCCAGGGGTCAGTCCTAGGGCCGGTTTTATTCTACATCTTCATTAATGATCTTGATGATGGAATAGACTGCGTGCTTAGTAAGTTCGCAGATGACACCAAGTTGGGGGGAATGGTAGATACTCTGGAGGGCAGGGACAGGATCCAAGGAGTCTTGGACAAATTGGAACACTGGGCCGAAAGAAACCTCATGAGGTTCAACAAAGACAAGTGCAAAGTCCTGCACTTAGGACGGAAAAATCCCATGGACTGCTACAGGCTGGGGACCGATCGGCTAAGTAGCAGCGCTGTAGAAAAGGACCTGGGGGTTATGGTGGACGGGAAGATGAATATGAGCCAACAGTGTGCCCTTGTTGCCAAAACAAAATGGCATATTAGGCTGCATCAGGAGGAGTATTGCCAGCAGATCGAGGGATGTGATAATTCCCCTCTACTCGACACTTGTCAGGCCGCATCTGGAATACTGTGTCCAGTTTTGGGCTCCCCACTACAGAAAGGATGTGGACAAATTAGAAAGAGTCCAGCGGAGGGCAACAAAAATGATTAGGGGGCTGGGGCACATGACTTATGAGGAGAGACTGAAGGAACTAGGCTTATTTAGTCTACAGAAGAGAAGTCTGAGGGGAGATTTGATAGCAACCTTCAACTACTTGAAGGGGTGCTCCAAAGAAGAGGGAGGTAGGCTGTTCTCGATGGTAACAGCGGACAGAACAAGGAGCAATGGTTTCAAATTACAGCTGGGGAGGTTAAGGTTGGATATTAGGAAAAACTTTCTCACTAGGAGGGTGGTGAAGCATTGGAATGGGCTACCTAAGGAGGTGGTAGACTCTCCATCTTTGGAGATTTGTAAGGCCCGGTTAGACAAAACCCTGGCTGGGGTGATTTAGTGGGAGTGGTCCTGCTTTTTAGCAGGGGGTTGGACTGGATGACCTCGTGAGGTCCCTTCCAACCCTATTATTCTATGATTCTATGATTGATAGCGTCAAGGTGAATTAGATATAATTCGGGGATTACTTAGATCTAAGTGCTTGGATTGATAAATCCAAACATGGAGCTTTGAATTAAGGAGACCAAGTCTTAGTTATGTATGTTTTAATGGCCATTTAAACAGATAACATTTTTCCAACATATCTCTTGTTCCAGACAACACCTTTTATAAGTTAATTTTTTTGGATCAGACACTATCTTTTTTCTTTCCTATAAGAAACTGGCAAGAATTGAATGTAAACAATTTCATACCTACAGCACTCTTCATATTTAGTGACCACAGGAAATCTTTACAAATTAAACAAACAAGGAGTCCTGTGGCACTTCTAAAGACTAACAAATTTATTTATCGCATGAGCTTTCGTGGGAGAAAATCCCACTTCATCAGACGCTTTGTTCTTCAAAGTGTCTGACACAGTGGGATTTTCTCCCATGAAAGCTCATGTGATAAATAAATTTGTTAGTCTTTAAGGCTATGTCTACACTGGCAAGTTAGTTTGAATTAAGGAGCTTAATTCGAACTAACTTAAGCCTTAGCCACACTAGGCATAGCACTTGCTTAGTTTGAACTAGCATTCTAATGGGGCCATGCTAGTTCGAATTAAGTTAATTCAAACTAACAAAAATTAATTTCCAAAGGGGTAGCCGTGTTAGTCTATTGTAGAAAGACAACAGAGTCTTGTGGCACTTTTAAAGACTAACAGATTTATTAATCGCATGAGCTTTCGTGGGAGAAAATCCCACTTCGACGAAGTGGGATTATCTCCCACGAAAGCTCATGCGATTAACAAAAATTAGTTCCAATTAGTTAGTTCGAATTAATTAATTTGAACTAACTTTAGTAAGCGTAGACATAGCCTAAAAGTGCCACAGGACTCCTTGTTTGTTTGGTTGACCTAGACTAACATGGCTACCCCTTGGGAACTTTACAATTAATACACTTTAAATCTATACTAAATATTGAAGTCAGCTGTTAAGAAAGGGGATTGTTTTAGATTCAACAAATATGGATCAGCATATCAATTTTACTCTGTTCTAAAATGCTGAGATGGAAACAAAAGATATACACAGCTGTAACCTAAGACTTTATTAGAAGTGGCTTTTGAATGGTGTGAGTAAACAGGGGAGGAGCTGAAATAGCTCAAGGTATCATGAGTGTAGCCAAGTATGCCACTCAAAAGAGTGACCAGCTGTTTCTAGTTTTATTGTTGTAAGGCTCTTGGCAGCTATAGAGTGATTAAAACTTCATTAAAACTGTAATAGAATATGGCTGGTTTATTGTGACTGTCAATTTGTTTGAATTATTATATTTTAGAGAGTGCAATAGACTATTTAACACATGCACAATATTGCTAAATAGCCCTCTCCATATAATGTAGGAAGCACATTATGGCATAGAGTGCATAGTTTGTATGCACATATGTTGTGAAGTTACATACCTGAACCACATTGATAGACTCCAAAATTGACTTTTAGGCAGCCAGTTTGGAGTCACGACTTTATTTCACTCCAGGCCAGATGTAATTTTCCTTACACAGTCATGAGTGTAGGGTGCTGAAGTCTGTAATATAGGGTTTCTTCTCATCTCCCACATCTGGATTCCTCATTCAAGTCCAGCACTATACCATGCTATTCACTGTTACTTTGACAGCACTGTATGGTGCTGAAAACATTTCCAGGTGGGAGATTTCTTGGCCATACTTACCACCATTCTCTCCACCTCCCAATAGCATTAGTGGATGGGAGTATCTTAAGCACTATGAGTCTGATCCAAGGCCTAGTGAAGTCTGGGGAAAGACTGCTCATGATGTCAATAGATTTTGGATTGGGGCCTATTTAACACCTACAGCTGCATACCTCCACCCATACAAAATCTCATTAAAGGTATTACAAGGGTCCAGCTGAAGGTCTAACCCTAAAATCTTAACCCCAGTTGAATATAAATTAAAGGTAGAAAATTAATTCACAAAGTAATAGCCCAACAGCTTCCAGATATCCTAATATGTTATTTTAAGAGTCAAAGATGATTGAGGGATACACAAATACAGTGAAAAGAAAAGAACGTTTAACAATGGGCTAAATAATAAAATGTTATTCCAATATTTCTGAGGCTCTGAATCCTTTTTCTCACTTGGGCTTGGAACTGTATTTTATATAAAACAACAAATGTAAATATTTACTGAAAAGGAAGGTTCTTTATATTCCAAAAATCCTGAGGATGACAGCCAAATCTCTTACTAATTCACTGGGCGATCCCAAAAAAAAAAAAATCTGTCTTTGATGTGTTATCCAGTGCATATAATAATGACATTAGCTCTCCTGCCAGCAAATAGCTATTAATTTTCTATTCTACTATCTTGGAGCTGACCCATAAATTAAATAAATAGCTAGTACGACATGTACAGTATTTCTAAGTGCACATTTACTAGCATTTTTATTACCTCCAGCATTTTTCTGAGCATTAATGTGTTTTGAAGTCTCTTTCTCTCACTATGTATTGTAAGTGAGGGACAATTCCATATGAAAATATAAACCATGCAAAATATTTAAATTATATCTAAAATATTTTAGCTGAAATGATTAAAAATCATTTATAATAATCATGATTAATAAATTATTTGCAGCTGACAATGAAGATATGAAATCATTACAATTTAGAGAGATCTTTAGTAGTCCCAACATTAATTTTATGTTATTGTTTTATAGATTTCAAGCAACAAAGTTTGAATAGCTTCACTGTGAACACAAAGGTATTGTGATTATAATAAATTTTATACTATACTCACTAAACACTCTGATGAAGAAAAATGTTTTAGTCTTAAGAAGAAAGCATATTGGAGTTAAAGACTAGATATTCAACAAGTCCTTTGACATATTTGTTTTTGGAATTTAGACTTAAAAGGACCCAGTATTCCATGGGTGGATTGGAATTGTTTGCACTTTAATAGCTTTTTATAGCACGTGAGAAGGCATCATCTTTCATTCTTATACCACAGTAAAGCATGATTCAGTGTTGAGATGAAAAATGGATTTTCCTGGCAGTTACTCTGAGTTTTGAACACATGAGTAGTCAAGAGCACATAGTGATACAATAAGCATACCTCTGTGTTTTGCCAATCCCATAAAGGATGCATGGCTGGCTTTAGTCAACTGGGAGTCTTGTGGGATGTGCCAGCTCCAAACGAGAGGCACCTAAAAATAGGGTGGAAGAAATCTTTTTTATGTACAAAGATTTCATTATTGGCCTGCAATCAAGTCATCTGATAGTTAAAAGAAACTCTTTTTGTTTTATACATTTTACTTGGAAAAGAAGAGTTCTCAGTAAGTTGCAGAGCAGAGAACAAGTTTCCACGCCATCACTTTGACCTTTTTTTATTCTCTGTATGTTGAGGGACACTTGAGACCAGAGGTCCTTAAGGCAGATACTGGTAGTTTCTTTCATTCCTCTCAACTACCCTCAGCGTGTTCTTCTTTTGTTCTTTTTCTTATGTTGAGAATTTCTTCACTTTCATAAGTTAACTTGATACTGATTGGCAAGGGAGATTTTCTCTTCTTTCAGTTAAATTTCTGCACCTGTTTATTGTTCTAACTCCTTTCCAGAGCAAAACAAAAAACCTTTCTTTTTACCTGCTTTAAAACTTATGGAGTTGACAGAGACACAATTAAGCTAGAACTAGGAGAAGAAACTACTGCCTTCTAATAAAAGAAAGAACTAAATCTAGGTTAGTCCTTTTCTTTTCCACTTAATAAAATGCAAGCTCTTATTTGAGGAACAGAAATAGTAGGAGTTCTCACTCTAGCATGAGCCAGCAAGAGCCTCTCTCTGTCAGCAGTTTTCTAATAATTAGCTCTTATTAGACTTGGGATAACCCAGCTGTAGTTAATTGAAGGCCTATAGGTGCAGTAATGTAGGTAGTCTGAGGTATAAAAACATGCAGTAGAAATCACTTTATTTTACACAAAATTTACAAGATTGTCAAAAGAATTTTTTTGTTGACAGTAATTTGGTAGATTTTGACTACTGGTATAACTATATCCCATCAGGATTGTATCTCTGCTTCCCTTTAGTCATCTTTTGCAGTCCATTCAAGTTGCTTTGCTGTACATTGTCTGTTAATGTTTATATAATTACAGTGTTCTGTGCCTATAACCTGTGTATTCCCAGTCAGCTCCCTTTGAGGGTGCAGATTCTTTTTTACATTTGGTTCCTGGCACAGGCTAAAATAGTCCTATGGCCTGCCCTAACTTATGCCTTTTTTAACAATGGTTCTATGAGCCTGTGTTGGAGTGCAGAATCTCTATTGTATTTTATGCTGGTGTGAACCCACTGACGTCAATGGAATCTTACAGGGTATGAATCTAGTGTAAATAGAGAAGTGAATCAGGCACTCTAAGTATAAATATAATAAAAGTTTAGTCTTTTCAAGTAGAATTAAAGTACATTGATTGCATAATATTCTATATACACTGGACTCTCTTTAGTTCATGGCTGTAATACATGAGTCTTGTATACCTTATAAGGCTTATATTTTGTTTGGATTCTTACCAGAGCTGAAGCATTCTATGGCTTGGAGAGTATTGCAGTTTTAACCGAAGACGCATGCACTCAGATAAACAGACATCTTAGTAACTGAGCATTTTTAAGCTCATGATCTACTGAGAACAATTTTGGAAAGACAAGAGACTCTGTTCAGGCAAAAAAACTTTATGTAATTGCACATTTGGGGGTTAAGAAAAGAGTGGCGGGAATATGGTGAAGGCAGGAAAATGAGGAAGCTTACTAATTGGAAAGTAATTGTTTATTTTTGATATCAAAATGTTTTCCATGAGGAGAATGGTTTAAGATTTGGATTTAACAATTTCATTTAATTTTGATAGTGAAGTGATGTCTAACAACTATCCAGCTAGAAGACTCTGAACCTGTGCCAACTGGAACTAAGAGATAGAATGTAAAGTTTGCAGGGGAGTGTTTCTGGAAGTTCTATAGCATATTTGAAGAAGGGCATAAGAACTCTGAGTTTTGAGGGGAACCTTGAATCTACATAAAATATTAATTATATATCATACACACACTATTCCTTTGGGATAAAAGTAACTATAGGCATCTGATTAATATGTCATCCTATTGCTATTAGTAATCGTCAACCAATGTCTAATAATAAAATGCCCGACCGTATTGTTTATTGCTTGATACCTGCATTGTGTAAATAAGCAGACACACAATTCCAGAGTAGAGGTGGTCAGAAAATGTTTCTGTCCCTCCTGCATCCACAGAAAATTTTGACTTTTTGGCAAAAAAATAAAAAATGGAAAAATTCAGCCAGAAACTGAAAACTTGTGGTTGAATACTAAAAATTTCTGTTCAGAAGTGTTGCCATGGTTTTTCACAGAGTTGCAATTTGAGTGTCTTATGTCCCCATTTTTCTTTCTGAGCAGTATTTCTAAGCCAGACTACATTTCCCACAGTGTACCATAGCATCCCCTATTGTTGAACCTCCCTGGTGCAGCATGGGAAGGCTAAGGCCTATGCACCATGCGAAATACAGTTTGGCTGAGAAGCACTGCCTGTAGAGGAGAAAGCAGGAATGAGGCACCATTTCTGAATTTTAAAAATTGGTGGGTTTTTTTCTGTAAGAAGGCAAAATTTTCCATGGAAGACACTTTTCACAAACATTTTCTTTTCGGAAAAAAAAAATTTTCCATGAAAAACCAGTTCTAGCAGACTTTTTGACCAGCTCTATGTCCTTTTTAGGAATGTGCTTTTATATGATTTACACACACAAATGTTTTCTCACTTGATTAAAATGTAAAAAAGTAAACAATCACACGGTCCTAATGCTCCCCAACTCTGATACCAAGAGAAACACTGATGTGCTGAGAAGTGACTGGCTGGACTGGTGTTGACAGAGAAGGTGGCCCCATTTTTATGTCATTCTTACTGTAGAAAATAGACAGTGGTATAGAGAAGCAGTGTAATGCCAGATATGCTATGTTGTCATCAAGGATCATTAATTAGCATTCTCAAATATTTAGGAAGGACATTAGTTTGTCTCTCTTGTTATTCCGGGCTGCATTTGTTTTGGTCCATTTGACCTTCTGAAAGTTGAAGTCCTCAAGTATGTATTTACATTACACTATAATAAGGTGTGGTGGTATACAAGTTGCAAGTTTACTTTCATCTTGTGTTTTCCTCTTATGACAGATGAATTATGGCAGGATTATTTGAGCCAGCTTATCCGTCACCAGAAAACAATAACACGAGGCAGCTAGAACTGGAGTGTTACACTTATCAGAAGGATATTACATGATCAGGTTAGATTTAGCAAATTTAATTTGCTTCTACTTCACTGAAAATGGTGAAGAGCTGGTTTTTGTATCTGCTGCTGCTGCTTTCTAATCAGTTGCTTAATGGATTAACCTATAAAATGTCAGCATGGTGGTGACTGAGGGATGTAAACCAGATACAGGTTTGCTAAAGTGAGTGTATTAATCTCAGAGATATTTATATTTTACATTTTAAATAGTCATTGGGGATAAATGAATATGCAGTATGTTTTTCATCAGACTGATGCCTAAGAACTTTCAGAAGCAATGCTGGCCCTCAGTTATGTGACAGAACTGGAGTGAATATCTTGTAGCATAGGTCAAAATAATGATGCACTGTGCTGGTGGGTGCCTCTGCAAAGGCATGAAGGAGCTTGATTCTGCTTTCACATAAACTAATGTAAATTGGGACTCACTCCACTCATGTCAACAGAGTTCCACCAGCCAAAAAAACTGTGAGAAAAAAGAGAATCTGGCTCATGATTTATATAGTTACACGTTAAGAAATAAACATGTTTGACTGAAATGAGCAGCAGAGAGCAATCTAACAGACACTTGATCTTATGCTGTTCGATAAGCAAATAAACATGAATATGTCTACATCACAAAACCCGCCTATTTCTCATCAGGTTTCAAACACAGGTTTGAACACATCAAACACATGATCCACCAACAAAGCTGGATTGTAATGGAAGGGCAAGTTTGATACTATGTCAAATTTGGCAGTTTGTGCAGCATAAATGAATACAGAAAGACTAAAGGGCACCCCTTACTGTGCAATTAACCATTTAAAATGTACTCCCTATGGGTGCGTTTACATTGGCAAGTTAAGTCGACTTAAGGACACTTAAGTCGACCTAAACAAAGCTGTGTCCACACTGGGCTTTTCTTATGTCAACTTAAGCATTTCCTTAAGTCAACTTAATAACACCTCCTTTTAGGTCGACTTAAACCTTAAGTCGACTCCTTAAATTGACTTAAGGCCAGTATAGATGGGGATTAACGCTAAGTCGAGTTTATTAAATCCACTTAAAGCCAATATAATGGCTATCTCTGCTTTTAAGTTGACTTAAAGTTGACTTAAAGTGTAGTCAATTTGTTAAGTCGACTTAAAGTCAACCTTGTTAAGTTAACAAAGTCGACTTAACTCCGTAAGTGTAGACATAGCCTCAGAATGTAGGGAAAGGCCTATTAGAATGTGAATAGCATAATGCAGGAATGTGGCATAAAAAAAGCATACCAAAGGGATATTATGGCTGTTATTTTTGCTAGTCTACCAAATGTGATGCTGCATGCTGCCTCATTTTCCATTATTGTTGTGACTCTTGAGAAACTCAGGAGTCAGCAGCCTTCTTATTCTTTTGAATCTTGCAATGCCCATAAAGGATGTGAAGTTGTGAGAAAGAATGCAAGGGGAGGACAGAATAAAAATATGGAGGGGAGTCTAGATACAACCCAGCTAGCCAGCGTATTTGTAAAGATGTTCACCTGGATCCACACCAGGTGCAATGGGTGTTTCAAGTCATGAAGCTGATGGGACAAAGAAGCAGCCAAAGCAATATTGGAGAGGGTAAAATGGGGTCCAGCGGGGAATCCCACTCCTCCTACTACAGTCTCGGACCCAGGACTCTGTAGGGGAGACATCCCCCCCCCATACATATTCTGAAGACAGCAGATGGTGCCTTCCCCCGCTTCAAGTTGCCCTCAGGGAGAGCTGTACAGAGCAGCCAACCAGAGACTCCAGCCAATAGGACTGGAAGCAGCGGGAGCACTGGATATTCCAGTGAAAATGGTAGACTATTCTGTGCTGATTGGCTACTTGCTCGGATGCTTTCTCTGCCTCCTCACAGTCTCTTCACCTCAGCTTTGCTCCACACCTGCCCTGTTCCACTCACCTTCTTTTCCTTCCATGGAGCTGTTCCCCTTGCCCAAATGAAACTAACATGGTGTTTTCTGCCATCGCATTGTTCACTGTACTGCTGTGCTCTACCCCCTGCCTTTCCCTGTCAGTCTTGTCTATTCAGACTGTTAGCTGCTCAGGGCAGGGGCCGTCTACTCCTCTTTGTATGCACAGGGCCTAGCACAATGAGGCCCCATTCTCAGCTGGCCCCTAGGCACAATCATAATTAACATGACTAATAATGTTACCTAAATCAAACAGCAAATTCATTTCTGAAAAGCACCTTTCCCTACAATCTGGAGTCTAGAGGGTGGGGAAATAGAATCCCTTCTACTTATATTGGGCTTTGTCTCTGCACACAACACTACATTGATTTGAGAGCAACAACAAAGAGGTTTGCACCAGTTCATGTTTGTTGTTCACCCAGCCTAATAAAAAGGTCAGCCACCATCTCCCATGTGAGCCTGGTTGAATTGTGGCTGTGCAGGTTTGGTCCATCACTCTGTCCCTAACAGCTTTCCAGCAAACCACAAGTTGACTTTACCCTGGCTTTTCCCAATCCCTGGTTACTCCTTGGAGGCTGAATTTAATACCTATCCAGCTCCAATTTTTTCTGTTACAAATACAAGTCCCTCTCACAGGGAAGTGTTAGGTTCACTCTCTTTATTGAGACAGGAAAACAATCCAGCCTGTTAACTTTCTAGAAGCCCACACTTTACTGAATTTACACAGCACTGATGATTTATAATGAAAGCAAAACACGTTTAATAACAACAGACATGGATTATGTGATACCACGTAAAAGAGCTAACGGTAGAAATGGTTACAAGCAAATAAAAATGAAAATATATGTCTAAAAGTCTCAAACTTAATCTAGCAAGATACAATTTTTCTTCAAGGTGGTTGCTTTCATCCACAGTCTCCTTTCCAGATTTTTATTGGCTAGCCTTGCCAGAACCCATCACAGAGAATAAATTGCTTGGTTTCTTTTTCTCCTAACATAAAGGATAAAGATGGAGTCTCTATCTCCCCAAAGAGATTGCCTTTCTCTTACAAGTCAAGAAGGCCTCCTGGGCATTCAGTCTCCTGTATCTTGCTGGGTTGCCGTTGCCATGTTAATTCTCTGCCTCTCAAGTTCAGGACAGGCTAACCATGCTGGTTTTACTAATTGCAAGTGCAAAATGCCATTTAAAAAGTAGTATTATTTATTTATTAGTATTAAAATATGTTGGGGAAAGAACTATATCTCCTTGAATGTCTTTTCTGTCTCTGATTATTACATATAAATATTGTACATGAAATTATGATTACATTAGACATAAATATGTGTTTTCCAAAACACATGGCTATGAACATGTGGATCACATTGTCAATACATGCCTTTCATTTAAGTGTTACAAAAAAAGAGCTGTTTCATAATAATTAAAATATTTTCAGTTTAAAAGTGGTATTTGCTTGGACAAGATTTTTTTTAGCAGCACTGGCAGAAGTTTTGGGTAGGTTTTGTGTATGCTGCTGAGGATGAATTAAAATGAGAAGGGGCTGCCTTGTTTTATGTGTTCCTGCTATTTTGTTTGTGACATATTATACCACTGCAATATGCTTAGAGATTTTTTCCTTGATACACCCTTGTTCTGGCTGGTCACACATCATTTTCTAGCTCACACCAATTTTGTCCTTTCTGCCTGTAAAGTAGGACAAGTCTTCCTTTGCACTATCAAAGAACGGGAAAACTGAAGCTTAGACATTGCCACTTGTACTCATTTTTCCAGTAGTTTACAAAAGGGGCCTGATTCTTTGGTACCTTAGTCCTTGTGAAGCCATTTCCACTTGTACAAGGTGAGTGCAAAATGATTCTGTAGTACTTAGAGCTCTGCATTCAGTTTACAAATATGCAAATGATGTCACAAGCTGAAACATATTGGGAACTAAGGCCCAAAGCATGTAAAGGCATAACCAGAAAAATAACAGTAGAATATGTCCACTTAGTGATTTAGTGTACAGCAAGCCAGCATGTTAATCTACAGCAATGGTTCGCAGCCATTATGTCGGGACACATTACTGTATCACCACACAGTGGCATGTTTGTCACAGGGAGCTGGGTCGAGGGGCTGGATTTGGCTGGGGAGATGGGCTGATGTGTCCTATATGATTGCACACATCACCAAGTGTGTCACAACCCACAAAAGTTTGAGAACCACTGATCTACAGCACCCTAGCCTGCCACATACTAAGTGCCCATATGGCCCCAGCTGCTATTCACTAGGGCTATGTCTACATTGGCAAATTAGTTCGAATTAAGGAAGCTTAATTCAAACTAACTTAAGTCTTGGCCACACTAGGCTTTCATTAGTTCAAATTAAGGGCTTCCCTAATTCAAACTAAAAACTTCGAATAGGGTATTAGAAGTAAGGGTTAATTCAAACTAGTTAGTTCAAATTAACCAATGTGGCCATGTTAGTTCGAACTAATTTCTTAGTTAGAACTAACCGGCCCATTGAAATCAATGGAAATCGCTAATTCAAACTAAGCCAGTGCCATGAATGGCACTTGCTTAGTTTGGACTAATTTTAGTTAGTTCGAATTAAGTTAATTCGAACTAACTAAAATTAGTTTGAATTAGTTAGTTCGAACGAATTTTAGTAAGTGTAGACATAGCCTAAAAGTTCTGTAGCACTCAGCTGTTTTAAATTGTGCGTGAAACAGCATCATACCAAAATGCATTATGGAGCTTTGAATACATAGCCACAGTGTACATAGGGCAACTTAGCATGGAGGCTTGTGCATTCTAGATTTGCACACCAGCTTGCTGTGTACTAAATCACCCTGTAGACAGACCCTAAATGTTATTGAGTGACATCAGCACTTCACCACCAGCCTCTACTGTAGGGTTAGAATCTACCTGGAGAGAGCACATGGGATTCGATATAGTGAAGAATTTAACTGTTAAGGCTGGAGGAGTCTCACAATAGGTCGTCTAGTCTTCTTCCCTACCTCTTTTGAAATCTATATGTAAGGTACTTAGCTATGCCCCGTGCCATGCTATCTGTAGAAGAGGATTTATACCCTCATCCTCCTTTGTGTTGCCAGGCAGGAACTAGGCACAAAGGTCCAGACTCTGAAAAGCATTTTGGCTCCTAACTACCATTGATTTCAGTGGGAGTTAGGTCACTACATGCAGATATAATTTTGAGGATCTGGGGCAATTACATCATTTTGCTACTGAATTCGACTGCATTTTTCTTATTTTGGTTAAAGCTCTTGTGTAATCTCTTCTTGTGTTAGCAATAGCCACTTTGATAAGAATACAATGAAAACTGGAGGCAGGTTCTTTTTTAAGATGAGAGGAAGGGACAACAGAAGGTTACAGTTAAGCAGTGAAAACTAATGACACTGGATAAGCAAGAATATCCCATCTTTATTATAAAGTTCTCAGCTCTAATCTGCCCTTTGATAGAAAACTGCTGCACATTGTTTCTGAGGCCCAAGAACACTCAGCCCCATTAAGGTCATGACACTCTTCCTACGACTGAGTAGCAAAGATGAAATATTTCAGCCTATTTATATGTATTACTGCTGGATTTCAGTATCAAAATTACCCTGTTTTCTTACCTTATAGGCTAAATTGGTTCATTATTCTACACTGGAGAGATGCCAAGTTCATGTTTAAGGCACAGAGTTCAGTGATGGAATAGACTATGGTGCTTAACACTTAAGGACAGATTCCAGAAATGTTCCAAAGGCATTAAGAAAGCTGGCTGGAGGGAAGGTAGTATTTATCTTAGAAGCCAGTGAGTAATGCATAACATAAACAAGAAAGGAGGAATAGAATCAGCCCTCCAACACTCAGAAGCTTTGATTGCTTGGAACTGGAACTATTTTTTATGAAGACAACAGAGTCTTGTGGCACTTTTAAAGACTAACAGATTTATTA